>JAQFVV010000004.1:13450937-14050937 GCA_028023455.1 Epiperipatus broadwayi
GCATTCAACAATTACAATATATATATATATATATATGTAGCCAGGAGTACACATGTATAATTTATTTTATATTTATATTGTATATTTTATTTTATATTATCTGGATTATTTTATTTGGGTTTGATTATATTTATTTTAGTTTTATTATGTTTTATGTTTTTTATTGTTTACATTTTTATGGTATTATTTATATAGTTATGTAATTTATTTTATTTTGTTCATTATATCATATCTCTGAAGAAGACTGCAGGACAGTTGAAACATAAGATTGTGTTGCATATATGTACAGTAAAAGGTTTTCGCTAAAAAAATGTTTAAAGTACAGTGGATAAATTCCATTTATATAGGGTATTATTATAATTTGAATATTGGAGTCTATACATTTTTTTAAAGAAAATTATATTTGAAAGTTCAAATTTTAACAAAATCTATCTTTTTAAATGGATTAAATAAAATAATGAATGGATTTTAGTAATTTGGTATAAATTATTATCATAAAAAAGAAAAGAAAAAGGGATATCTTGATCATAAAGTAAATGCATAAAATTAAAGTTTTTTATGAAAGAATTTATAGTTATGACTAGAATCAACCATGATGAATTAATACATTATGTTATTGAAGATTATACATTATGGATTTATGATGGTTTGTTTAAAATAATTATGTATCTGCCTTGCATTGAAAATGTTCTTTTGCAAAGATCATTATTTATAGTTCTTTTATTTTTTGATATTTAACTTCAAAATGGAAAGGTATTTTTAAACCTGTAAACATAATATAGTTAATAAAATGAATAAAATATTTATAATTTTGAATATTTATTTTTAAATTTATTTATAAAACATTCTGTATATGCATAATTATAAGGGATTTTATACTCTATAATGGATTATGTTTTTAAAAGTAAACTAAAAATCTATCTATTTATTATTCTTTTACGTTATCGTTATTTATTTTTATTGTGTTTTGCTTTATATAAGAAGGGTGATAAAAATCAAAAGCATTTTCTTTCCTGTAATATATAAACTAAATTTGTAGAAATAATTTGTCAATTGAAATATCTGACTTATAATAAGATCAAGTCCTCATTTAAGCATGGCTAATAAGGGTTGGTGTATATAAAGAATTAAGAGACTGAAGTGGAGTTGGGATGGACATATTGCTAAAAGAGATGATACTAAATGGACAATTAAAATCTTAAACTGAATTCCAAGAGATTGTAAAAAACCCAGAAAAAGACAAAATGTGGGATGGATGGATGAAATAAGAAAATGTGCAGGGGTGATGTGGAGAAGAGAGGATAGAGATCAGAGAAGATTCATCTTGCAGTGGAATGATAATGGTTGACAATGATGATGTTATAAGAATAAAACTATAACCATAAGTGATTCACTTATACTTTTAAAACACTTATTGATGGGTGAATGCATGTAAATTTTATACCAATCTAATAGTGCATGTCTGAAGAATATTTTTCTTCTACATGATATATCTAAGATTAAAAATGTGAATTTAAAAATAAATGCATAAAAGAATGCTCATTGTCAAAATAAATATCAAATGAGTAAAAAAAAGCAGATATAAGAATAATAATGAAAGTTGCATATAAAAAAGTGATAAATGGGTAATTTCTAATATTAAATAAAGTAATAGCAAAAATTATTAAGTTACTCATAAGCTCGATTGAAAATATCATTTATAGAGCACTATATTTTTATCTTTTCTTATCATTTTTATTTTTATACTAATATAGATAGATATTTAATGTTGAAATTATTTGTGAAATCAAAATATATGATTGAAATGAGAGTTAACTGAAAACTATTAATTACTTAAATTAATTCTCTATTTAATATTATTGACATTTGCAACAAAATTTATTATCATCTATATTATTGTATTCGTGAGGAATATTAATTCCGAAGTATAATAAATTTAATTAGACTGTTATATATGTAGATGGTATTGGCTACATTTCAAATTTTAATACCAACATAGCATATTCTTTTAGAAAGTTTTGATGTTAAAGTTAATACAAAACTGTATATTAATGTTATTATTATTTTATTCAGAAATAATATTTTAAATTAAGATTTGAGTTTATTCTATGCATTTGTTTATTCAAAATTATTTAAATCTCATAGCTGCATTATTCAATTATTTAACAAACACCATCTAGCTTAGATTGGTAGATATTTTAAATTGAATGATTTTAATGAGCATGTAAATGACGGTATAATTTGTCATGCATATAACATTAAGAATATAAATTTATCTCAAGGAACAAACAAGTCTGAAGATGTTACTAAGATAATCTACAAGCTGGATCCTGAAAAAATCATTTAAAAAATAAACCTATAAAGAATTGATTGATATTGATATAACAAAAGCTGGGTATCATGTACAGGTTTATTTAAAAATAATTGTATCAGTATTTGCTTGTAAATAATTGTAGCAGTACATTCAGACTTGGATTTAAAATAGATTTCACTTTAAATAGAGATTAAATAAAGGGTATTCTTTTTTTTCCTTTTTCCTTTCTTTAATATTTCTACCTTATTACAGTTTGTACATTTAAAAAATACACATTTAACTTTAATATTTTTATTGGTTAATATAATGTAAATTAATTAGTAAATAGGATGACTGTTATATATATATATATATATGAAATACAGAGAGCATGCCAATAGCTCAAACAAGCTCTTAATTGATAAAGCAGTTGGTCTGGGGATAAGAGTATTTCGGATAGAGATTTTAAATATTTTCTCTTACCGCACTTATCAATTAAGAGCTTGTTTGAGTCATTGGTACACTCTCTGTATTTCATTTTTGTAAATACAAGCTTATAAAAGCAATGTCACGTTATATGTGAATTGCTTTATATATATACAAAGTCAATTTCACAGCCAAGTTTCATTAATATGCTGTAAGCAACTAGATGTGTTTTTTCAGGCTGAATGAAAACAATAACAAACCTGTCCAAGCATCCTTTTGGTTAGTGGTAACTTTGATAGGTTTGCTATTAATTTCATTCAACCTGCAGGACCACATCTTTATTGGTTGCTGCACATCAATATATTTTGATGTGAATTTAACTTTGTATATAATGGTCATTCCATTTACTAGTTAATTTACATATATACATATATTCAGTTAGAGATTTCAAATATATTTAATATTTCATTTATATATATATTACACTTTGATTTAAAGAGTCAAATTTTCTGCCCTGACAACTTTGGTACCAATCACATTCAGATAAATATATTAATGATTATTACTAATCAGTTATTAAAAAAATAGATTTCTTAGTCAACTTCATATTTCTTTTCCAAGTATACTCTTTTTTTTTTTAGATATATTTAAAACTTCCGTTGCATCAATGCAGCAATTTTTTCATTTTAAAATCAAAATGTAAATAATTTGGTTTTAGTAAATAGTGAATATAATGACGAAACATGTATATTGTGTCCTAGGCTAAATAAAGAATGCTGTTGTAGATTGAAATGCGAATCTAGGAAGACATTTGTTTTTTGTTTTTTCTAAATCATTTTAATCATATGTTTCAAAAATTGATGGAGTAAAAATTTTAAGAATATCTAATTATATATATGTAAATTTCATTTTTACAATCAAGTATAACAAAATTATCTCCTGTCTTTCTGGCTAATAGTTTATTTTTTTATTTGAGAATTTATTATTTACTAATTCTTTCTGTTATATTATGTATCATAAGTTTTATATATTTATTGTATATTTCTATTTCCTTTTATATTATTCTTTAATATTTCTACTGTTTTTTCTTATCTATTGTATACATTGTAAAAAAAATTTGTCTATAAGTAATCTGAATCGGTGTTAAAGTCATAGAAAATCTTTGTAATTGGAGTAGCTTTCTGTTACGTTCTAAGATTTTCCTTTTTCAAAATCCAATCTTAATAAAACGGGAAATAAAATACTTTAACTTTCTAACTTAGAAATAAACACTAATGACCTTTTAATAAACCTGATTTAAATTTTATGAAAATAAAAAATAGAGCATAAAAAGATTTGATAATAAAAAAAAAAAAACATAATGATTAATAAAATAGTATAAAAATTTAGAATAAATCGTTTTATATATATGAACAATCTTTTTTCTTTCAAATATGCTATAGTAGGTTAATTTAAAGATTTTCATTTGCGATTGTCATCCAAAAAAAAAAAAAAGAAATATTTCTTTTCTAAATATCTTTATTTTATTTTAGTTTTTTGGTTAAATATATGTATAATTAAAAAGTGCAATAAATAAAAGGTTTATTTTCATTTTCAGAAAATTTATTTTTATAATCCATTTATGACAATATAATTTATAATTTATTTTTATAATTGTGTTATACTAAGATAATTTACATATTCTAACTGAAATAAGAAGGGTCATGGAGCTGCGACATGAAGAATTATAATCGTTTAATCATTAAATTAATTAGGTTATTAAATCAAAAACATATTTTAAAATCTACATTTAAAAAAACAACAACAATTTAACAAAAAAAAAAAAAATATGAAAAGCATTAATGTGAAGAATAGTTAAAATGCGTGTTTAAATCAAATTGAGTGTGTGTTTGCACGTGCATATTCTGCATAATCTATTTTAATACATTGTACAGGCTTACACCTGCATTTATATATGTAATGTATGCGGGATTCGAACTCAGACTTTCACACGATCTACAACTCTCAGTGCCATCTTATATTGCTGATTCACCTGATCACACATGTTGAAAAGATAAATAATCACCAATATATGTATTTCGTGCTAAGCCAGCACTCATTAAAGTATGAAGATTGGTTATCTTAATATAAAGCTGAGTACTAATTGTATATATGTGTGGAGATGGTAATCTGAACCAACTGATGAGTGCTGATTTAGCACGAAATACATATATTGATGATTATTTATCTTTTCAACATGTGTGTGATCAGGTGAGTAAGCAATATAAGATGGCACTGAGAGTTGTAGGTCGTGTAAAAGTCTGAGTTCGAATCCCGCATGTATTACACATATAAATGCAAGTGTAAGCCTGTACAATGTATTAAAATAGATTATGCAGAATATGCACCTGCAAACACACACGCAATTTTAATAGAGTGGTGGGTCATGTGAAAGTCTGTGCTCATATATGCCCTATATATTACATATATAGACACAGGTATATAATAAGCCTGTGTTTCAGTTATTAATGCTTTTCGTATTTTTTTTTGTTAAATTGTTTTTTTTAATGCATATTTTAAAATATGTTTTTGATTAATTAATTTAATGATTAAATGATTATAATTCTTCATGTCGCAGCTCTAATACCACAGTACCAAGATAAGTTCTCTCCTATTTTTAAAAGTTAAATATAAATATTTTTAATATAATTATAATATCTGTAAGTGCTGTTTTTATGAATAATATTATAAGAGTAAATGTGTAGGGGAGAATGAGCAATGTTTCAAGTCCGCCATAGGTAAAAAAAGGAATATTGTTCTTACAAAAGATATGTGTGGGAGATGATAATCTGGACCAACTAATGGTTGCTGGTTCAGCACGAAAGACAGTATTGGTCATTATTTGTCTTTTCTACATGTGTGTGGTCATGTGTATCGGTAGTATGAGATAGTGTGAATAATTGAAGGTTGCTTGAAAGTCTGAGTTCAAATCCCTTATATTTACAAAAATGAAACTAGTTGATTAAATCAGACTTACTTATTAGAATTCTTTATAGACCATTGTCATCGATAACCTTTTACCATATTTCTAATTTTGTATAAAACGAATATTTTGAACAAAATGCAAACATCAAGACAAAAGGATCTTTACCAAACACAACATATATAGGATAGATTTATACTAAGTTTCTCTTTAACGACGGGGGGGGGGGGGGTTATAAATACAAATATTTCTAGTATCATTGTAAAATAAAATATAACGCTTTTATGTTTGAAAGAGATGCAAGCACACACTAAGTATATAGATAAAACTATATATCCAATTAAACTAGAACAATTATGAAAAAGATGAGATGAAATAAATATTAAGAGGCATTATGAATAAATTAAAATAATTTTCAGTATATTAGATTACATAATAAATGTCTTATTATTGGTATAATTTCTGCGTAAGATTACTTTATTGAAAAGAAATAAAGTATAAAAATAGATTGTTACAATTATATATGTTTTAAATAAACGGAGCTTATCTTTTTTTAGAGTTATTAAAAATCTGTTCTGATACACATTTTAATAACACATATAGTGATTCTAGAGTATGGGCAAAACATTTAAGAAAATCCTTAAAATAATTATTTACACACATAACATCATGTTAGGGTAATAACGAAGCTCTATCTTGACTGTAGCATATATCGTAAAAAAAACTATATGTTATATACAAACTAAATATAATACTCATAGTTTCTGGGGGAAAAAAATATTATCTAAAATACCATATTTGGTCAATTTAATTTGTAAGATTTTACATCATACGAAAGTTAACCTACAATTATTTTTGACGACACATGGACTTATGTGTATCTTTTTATTATTACTACCAACTTCTGAGAAAAATCTACTTTTTTTACAGAAATTTAATTATAACTCATTTATATTTGTTATTATAAAATATCAATTATTTTACCAGGCATATATAACTAAGATATCAAGTAAATACTTAATATTCATTATTCAAAAGTATATTTCAAACTTGGGATAATATGGAGGTAGCCATGTTTTTAATGTATATGCAATGCCCTTTTAATAATGATTCATTAAATAGTAATACTGACACCAATAGAAATAACTTAGTTTTAAATGTATCTTAACTAAAGAGTTAGTCCATTTTCATTGAAATAATTTTTACTATAATATATTACATGTATATGTCTCCATCTCTTTCTTAAAAAATATTTTTCAATAAAATAACCATAGAAGAATTTATTTATTGTCTCCTATATTATCTGCTATTCCATTAAATATTAAGGTCTATGGACATAATTATATTAAATTTGCTGAATTTTCACTTAAGCATCCACATATCTATCACATTTATTTTTGTTCAGCATAAAATTATGTGCAGAAATTATAAGCTCAATAAAATACAAATAAGTATTTAAACTAATAATTTTTTTTATATCTGTTATTAGTTAAATAATTACGTTCTTAAGTGATTTTAATTTTTAATATAATTGTCATAAATGTATTTATTAAATAAAAATATTATATTAAATATTAAAATCACATACATTTTTTACTTTATAATATTAACTGTTGTCTCTTTTTATTATTATGTTTAATAATTGGGGTATACAAATAGTATGATAAGCAAAACCAATTAATCCTTTTTTCTTGGATATAGTCAGAATTTGAATATATTGGAGACCTACAATTAAACATGGTATTAAAATATTTTAAAAAGAAAAATTTTCTGCTGAGGAAATTAAAAGACAACATCATAACATAATAAGTAAACAAAAAAACTGGACTAACATGTTCTATATGTGAATGCCTTCATGGTTCATAGATTGGTTTATATGATTACAGAAAAACTCATTTTTAGAGTACTTTTTTTCTCTTTCTCTCTCCTGTCTTTTTTTGGAGTTGAAATGAGTATACTATTTTTTGAGTGTCCATTTTTTTTATTTATTACTGCTACTACTGCTGCTGCTGCTGCTACTACTACTATTACTACTACTACTACTACTACTACTACTACTACTACTACTACTACTACTACTACTACTACTACTACTACTACTACTACTACTACTACTACTACTACTACTACTACTACTACTACTACTATTATTTAAAGCAAAACTTTATTGAGTCTAAAAGGTTACAAAGTCACATCTAGTAATATATTGATATCTGTTACAATTGCAAAACAAATTACAACTGTGCAATGAGACCAAATAAGACATCTTTTCAGTACACAAGTCTTTATCATTTTTGCATACTTTTTCATTTGTATTAGAATCTCATTTTCTATTTACTTCAGTTTATACTTGCATTCTCTTTAAAGTTGAAAATTGCTGATGTTGAAAGTGTCACCATCTATCATATTGGACTTATATTTCATAGACTGGATCTTGGCTTCAAGTGTGACCACATAGCTGCAAACACATCTGGTTGAGCTAGAATGCTGTCTCTTTTTCTGAACAGTTCTAGTTTTATTGAGTATGTTGCTGGGTGATGTCGAGAGTTATTAGCAAGAGCAAAAGCACATCTGGTACACCAGTAGGCATAAAGGCTATATGTTGTTGCACAAATAGCAGGATGTTGCCTTTTTTAAATGTATTTATTATTTTATCAATTGAAATATGAGCCTTTCTGTATGTGGTAAACATTCTGTGATGTATTGTTTCCAGTGCAGTGCAGGAATGAAGAAAATGACTTTGTGTCTCTTCTTTTCTATTACATAGTCCACAAAGGGATCTATATTTGTATAGAATCTATGAAATATAAGGAAATGTTTTGTGGGTAGAGCATTTAGATTAAACTTAAGCAGAAAATCAAATAATTTTGGTTCTAGTGACTACTTTCTGAATTGTTGCAGTAGTTGTCTGTTGTCTATCCCAAGAGCTGATGGATATAGATGAGATGTCTGGTTTGGGTTTAGGATATTATAAATTTCCCAGTATGTATACTTGTCATTATTGAGTGATATTTTGTTATATATTGGCTTCAGTTTTTCAATCAGTGTGAATAGATATCCATATGAAGGAGATGGTCTATCTGTGGATATTATATTGATCACACATGTGTGTGATCATATTCATCAATTGTATGAGATAGATTGGATAGTTGAAAAGAGCAGGAAAGGCTATGTTCAAATTCTCTACAATTACATCTAAACTCCAAGTACATAAAGTATATCTGTATTTAATTATTAAATAAATAAATAAATATTTATTTATTATTAATTAATTAATTTGTCATAAATAACTGTTTCAGTATAGACAGCACTGTTTATGTTTAAGTAATATTATGGATATGTGATTAAATTGATCTGCACACATACATATTGAAATAGTAAGATTCGTATTCGAATCTTAAGTTTCACCTTTTTCTATCGTCTCTCACTCATCGCTCTATCCTACCCAAATTTAAATTTTTTGGTATTGAATTGTGTGTGTAGTAATATTAAAAATGTATAGATATATGTAGAATTCACTATAAACATGCACACATTTCGATATCAAATTTAAGGCAATAAATAAAGATAAATAATATAATTTAGATTTCTTCTTTTAGTTATATAAAAATATATAATTTTAACTATTTATTTTGAATTGTAAAATCTGTTATTTATTGCTTTGTTTAAATTTCATTTAGTAATAATTTTAGAAATAGATTGTAATATTTAATTAAAGTAAAAATAATCATATGTTCCCTTTTGTGTTTGAAATTTTAAAAGCAATGGTCGGTGAGAGATAATAGATTAATTAAAGAAAAATTCCCCAAAATGTAATTATAAAATGTAAATGTAAAATGTAAATGTAAACAATAGAAAGGCAGCTTTCTCTATAATTAAACTTAACAAAATGCATTGATTATCCTCAGGACAGATTAAGTGGAATCCAAAAATAAACTATCACAAAAATGTAAAAGATAAGATCTAAGAAAGGAGGCCATTTTAGACTTGCTAGAAACTTTCAGTCGAACTTTAGCTTTGCTCTCGAGCAGTTGAGAGTCTCCTAATATATATATTGTTTTTATATGCCACAGTATGCATGAGTAGAAAGCACCAAAGACTATTCTCCCCGGAGATGGTCGACTGTTTGCCGAGAACCTATGCCTGTGCCTTCCATAAAAACAATCAAAGAAGATCTGCTGCCCCAAACAATTGGAAAACTGCTGCTGCTATTCAAATAATTAAATCACCTAAACACTGGAAAGAACTGCTAATGCTAAAATCATGAACAATTTACTGCTGATCACTGAATCGGAAAACTTATCATAAAACAGGTACCTGTATCCAAATTCTCTAGAGTACTTTACTAATATCCTACTATAGCTCATTCATCTTTTTATAACTTATAAACTATAAGCTTTAAATTCTCACTTGTAAAACTATAAATTTAATAATTAATATTATGTAAATCTCTTTAACAATCTAGCCTGCCTAACTCTATCTTTCTTGGTACGTATTTCTAAAATCTACATTTTATGATATAATTATCGCATGCTCATAATTTTTTAAGTATAAATCTATGATCGCTTGAAACAGTGGATGCATGTCAAATTTTTATTAATATTTACTTTCATAAATAACTTAATATTTTCATATAAATCGACATGCATTCAATGCTTCATTTATTGTAATGCAGGAGTCTACTGCTTAGCAAATGGCTGACGTATTAGTTGTAATAACCACCCAGTTTACATATTGTTTATATTTTATTAAATTTTAATTAATAATTCCATAAAATTGCATTTCTTTGAGAGTCGCACATGTTATTTATTAAATGTTGATAATGTAGGGCCAAGTTATAAAATATATTTAAATCTTACCAGAATCGTCTATACATTATACATGTGTTACATTTTAGAGATGCGATGACCCATTACAAGCCTTGAATATTCCGGATTCTATAGGGTTTAAATTAAACCCAGTCATCCTACACAAGTGGACATAATAAATGCTCCCGTAGGACTTGATGACCATCATGCAGCCAGCAGGCAATCGTGGCATGAACCACTTGCCCCTGGTTATGCTTATGTGACACCTTACCTCTTCGGGCCGATGGCAAATGCCAGCCCATTTTTATAAACTCATTCATGGCTTTTCAGTTTCAATATACTGCCATTATACTGCCACTTCCTATCACCTTTCTAAATGTACATGTTTCTTTTATTAACTTTATTATTCTATGTATAACTCCGTCCCTGCATTAGTGACATAATTCACTCTCAAATAAATGTTTGCCCTTCGTTATTAGTAAATATCTTTAATTAAATAAATATACGTCCGTCGCTACTATTATAAATCTTACTTTAGACTCTTGTATTGCAAAAGTATGAATCCCTAAAGGCATGCCTTAGAAATACTTGCCTGAGAATTTTAGGTAGCTAGATTATGTCATAAAAAATGTATTTCTTTTTGTAAACATAACAGTATCAGAAAATACCGCTACTGAGATCTTAAATATAAAGTATTATTGGTAAAATGATTTTTCCTAAATGCTTCTAAATAAATAAAAGTATTTCTTTAATATATAACATTATCGGAAAATTCCGTTACTCAATTTTAAATATTACCAAATATTGTTAGTAAATGATTTATTATTAAAATGTTTCAATAAATAATGTCAAACTATACATCTGCCATTACTTCTTTATTTATTTATTCGATACCCATTCCATATTATATTTCCTCGATTCTGTAAAGATAAATGTTTAATATTAATGTTATTATTGGCTAACTCAAAATAAAATCATGAATCTCTTGCATATCCCTGACCACCGTGCCTAAAGAAATATTTACTAATGTTGCATCAGATGCATTGTTTCATAGATTGTATTGTGGAACCGATAAACTATGTTCGAACTCAGTACCATGGGTGGCTTCACTACATAGATGGTGCTGCTGTTCTATGTGGTAGCTGAATTCTGCACTATGGTAACGAATCACACCTTTCTGACTGTTACAATATATCCAATCACATCTTGACAACAAACATCCAATCAAAAGTTGTTAAACATAGATACATTAAAAAAGGAATATTAATAAGTCTTTAGGATTAATATTAAAGTAATAAAAAGTAGTACAAGAGAATTTTAGAGTGGGTAATTGTTAATAATTTATATCAATATAAACAATAATTGAAAATTATTTTAAGGATTATTTTTCTATAATTTTTTATTGTGTATCCTAAACACTAACCTCCTGCCATTATATTATCACATAATGCTTCAGTTCGATATAAAATAAAATAAATTATTGATCATTCCATCAATGTTATTTGAACATCTATATAATTTTTAATTACCTTCAGTCATCATTTCAATCCTATTTCAGTTATTTTTTCTTTATAAACGTTTATTTTGAAGTAATTAACACTCATTTAGGGATGTTTATTATTCTTCTCCTCATAAATTATATTATCATTATTAAGTGAAATAAAATTTTAATAATGTCAAAAAATATTACCCAATAATTATTACTATGACTTGCAGTATTATTTGATTTCTGACATCCATTTTTTTACATATACATGCATGAGATTATATATTAAACATATTTTAAGTATCCACCCAAAATAATAACAATCTTTTGAGTTTTAGACATAGTAATTGCTGTCAGTTTTTATAATTCTGCATACATATAATTACATTCTCTAAACATTTTTATATTTTTGGAAATCTTTTCTAAATATTTCAATATAAAACCTTTCTAATGTAGGCTCTATATCACTGAAATTGCCTCATAATAATTCAAAAGTAATTGACAACGTTTTGAAGGTCTAAATTTCACTATAAACAATGAAAGTCCTAACCACTTCCTAGTGAACAGAAAGGATATTTCTACAGACCTAAAAATATGAAGCTTTCCAAATGTTGATAAATAAAATAAATAAAAAAAGTGTGAATTTGAAATTTCTGCTAAACCTCACATGCTAATTGTTACTACATAAATATGTAGATATTCATGCAATAGAAACAGCATAATATACATTAGGAATTAAAATGATTATCAGTGTGGTGTATAGAAATATATTTTCTTCAAGAAGACACAATTATAGAGGCTTCTGGGCTACTGATAAAGGACCACACTTTAAGGCTTTTTATAAGAGAAGTGAACACAATTTTTCTGAATTATAAATTGTGCAATTTTCTATCTTAACAACAGATATACCTCAATCCTTGTTTTACTTATAACAATATATAACAATCCTTATTTTATACTCTATAGTTTTATCTTGATTGCAATGTTATTTACCATTGTATATATTCCAATTTTTATTCTATTATTATCACATATATAAGTCACAATATTAGTTCTATATCCATTTGTTTTTATATTTTTCTATAAAAAATATATCGATACTGACAATTGCTACATTGTCTTTCTTGATACAAATTGTAGTACAGACTTACTTTAACATAACTTTGTTTTATATTTTTTATTCTAACTTTATATTGCTCTATATGATTTATATTAACTTCAATTCCTTATAATCCATATTGGCTTAGTTTACAACAATAATTATATCATTTCTAAGTAGTTTATAGAGCTTACAGCATCTTTAAATTCTCATCTTTTTATCTCAATTCCAGAAATTCCTGGTTTTTCATAATTCTTTCTAATTGTTTTTTTTTTTTTTTAGGTTTTTACAAAGAGTATTAGCATTTTTAGCTCATCTTCTGTCTTTCTGTAAGTATTTGTTAAGGTTCAATTCACTTCTGTATTATTTCTCTTTTTAACATTTATCCTCATTTTCTCTTTTCAATTTTTTTATTATGCTTATTGTAATTTTTTTATCAAATTTGTTGAGTCTGGGTTTACTAGTTACATGGATCTAAAAATGTTATCTTAATATTCTTTTTATCCTATTATGTTTTTTGTATTACTCTCTTGCATATCAGTTAACACCATCAACATTGGATCAAATTATTTTTAAATTCTTAATCTGCCATTTTTAATTAAATTATGTAAGTTTAATATCCTATATAGCTCACTAATTTAACTATCTTCACTTCACTAAATTTAATATTAAACACCAAACTTCCTTGAAATATAAAATCTTAATTATGTGACAAATCAAACTCCAAGTCATTAATATTTTCTTCCCAAACCATCATGAAACAACCTTTTATATATTTTTTCTAATTACCATTTCAAAGATTAATTATTCACTTTTGTTATCAGATTCAACTCTGTTTTAAAATTAACTTTATTATAAAGTGCAGAGTTGATTAGTTTGTTTCATATTTACTTGAGGCCACATCAGTTTTGAAGCCAATTTATTTTTGCCAAGAGATTTGAGTTTATCAGTTATCAAGTTTCATCTGTATCCTAAAGTTTAATTTCAAAACTTTTATTTTATTAGAACTTATATTTGGCACCAAATTTTATGAATCTCATAACTATAAGGAAAATAAATAGTATATGCACATCTATATTAAATATTAAAATGTTTATAAAGATAAAACTGTGATTGTCTATAACTAAATAAAACTTACTTACTTTTACGTAATTCTTATAAATTATTACTTTCTATAATGCTTTATTAAATACTTAACTTTTCATTGAATAAATACTTTGAACTGGATGGTAAAATATTATGATGAATTATCTTTACTAAACATAATAACATTAAGATACTCCCTACATAAATTCCTTTAAATTGAATTAAATTTTATGCAAATATTTCTAAACTCTTTACAAAGAAAAATTTAATGTTATTTAAACCATGTTAAGACATCATGCAAGTATGTACTATCTATATGACTGAAGCTATAACACATCTAAACTAAGACAATCAGAAAAATTATTAAATCAAATGAATATTAGGACGTAATATTGGAAAATAAAATAAAATATATATGTTATATATATATATATTAACTATTTAAAAACACATTAAGAAAAAGACATCTATAAATACTGTGGCCATAGCAATAAACACTTCATAAGGAGTGAATGATAGTGATACCACTTCTATATTTGTGAATATAATTGGATTATCTTAATTACCAAAAAAAAAAAAGATCTAAAGCTTACCTAATTGATTTATAAAGTTATTTTTCACAAGTTTTAGATGGTTAGTATACATATGGAATTTAAATGTTATTAAATAATTCACTTTATTATCTTTAATAGTCTTAATCAGGAGGGACTTATACTCTATACACATGTGCTGTAATGTTATTTTAATACCTCAGTAGTTTTATTGAATACAAAGGATACTCTCAAACCAAAGCACAATATAGAAACTTAAATTCATTTATATAGGCCAATGTAAAGTGTCTTAGAATAAGGGTGTGAAGGTCTTCCATTAATCACTTTACATCATTTAACTTTATTCTACCTATTAACAATTATGAAATCATCCAGTTTACTGATTATTAATATCTTTAGTAGTGTTTTTATATAATCTATGACAATTAAAATCACCAATAACTAATATAAAATTTTGCTTATAATTATTTAAATTTATTATGAGAACTTTATAAAAGTTCATTATAATATGTACATTATAATATGTACATGATAATATAATAATTCAAATTTTTATGTTGTAACACTTCTTGAAACTTTGTTCAATCTATTTTTTGAATACATGCAAATATTTTCTAGATAATATTTGAAGATATCCTGATTTTTATCTATTGAAATCAGGTTAATTAAACCAAATAATGCAATATTGATGAATGAAGTGATCAAACAATTAGTCTACATTCATTAACATATAGTTATGTCAACATAAATTTAAGAACAGGTTATGTATTTTTATTCAGTTAATATTACATTTCTGTTAAAGATACTTAAAACATTATTATAGTTTAAAGTTATGTTAATAATTAAAAAAGCAAGTCATATATAACGTGACATTACTTTTAATGAGTCTAGTGTCTGAATATTCTAGCTCTCCACGGACGTGGGCCATAAGCCCGGAACCATGGTCTGGAGATAAGAGTGTTCTGGATAGAGATTTTAAATATTTTTCATAACCGCACTTGTTAATTACGAGCTTGTTTGAGCTATTGGTACGCTCTCTATGTGCATTTAAAGTTATGTGTATACTTTATCACTTCCTATTAATACAAAATTATATAAGTGTTAATTATTGTACTTAAGGTTGGCTTCTTTATACAGTATGTAAATGTCATTTCTATAAATTTCTTTAATCCTACAAAAGTATACTCTATTAAACAGGCAAAACTCTCCATACAGTACTGCCATCCTGTGCCAACCAGAGTAATCAATGGATGCCAGACAATTAGTCTGGGGATATTGGATGAGTAGGCACTAGATGGGGATTTTATGCACAAGCCTTCTGCCATCCATTGATTACTCTGGTTGGCACAGGGTGACACTACTGTATGTAGTTTTGTCTGTTTAATAACAGTTATGTACTATCATAAGAGATGGTGATCATATGAAGTTTAGTGATTTAAAAGTATACTCTCTAAGAGTAATTATCAAAATTAAATATCATAAATAAAAACATTATCTCAGCTATTAATATCTAGAAATACTTTACTTTAACTTAGTCACCCATCATATTTCTACTTTGAACAACAAGAAATAAATTCCCAATTATTTTAAACAAATCAAATACTAGTTGTTGTTTTTTGCATAAAAAATAAATAAATATTATTCAGAAATATATTGTAACTTTTAAAAATATCAAAAAATAAGAAATTATATACTATCTACAAGCTCGGGGGTAAAATGAAAGGAGATGATGAACTAGTAGTAATTTTAACGCATTTTATATAAGTTTTTCTAAGTGAATATGGTCTACCAGAGCACCACTATGCTATCTAAACATAGACAAAGTTACATTATATACCTACTTATAGATGTACCTAGTTTGAACCCATTTGGCACATTATTTATAACACTATAGGATTTTGTATTTTAGAACCATATCACATTTGCACTAATATTAAGGAAAACAAAACATCCTTATGCTTTAGTTGTGCATATAAAATTATCTGACAAACTTATCATATAGATTTTAACATCAGAAATGCATTTTAACATTCTCATAAATCTTGCTAGCTCATGTTAAATACTATAGGTTTATCAGTGGCAATTCACTCAAACTTGAATGATATTTGATGATCTTGATGGTAGTTATTATTTTATAATGGCTCAGGATGATAAACAAATACAGTGATAACCATTATTTACCTATGGCCATTAAACACAGCTATTTAGACTTGATTAAAAACATGATGAAGATGATGATGATCATAAATATACTTCCAGCCACAGCTTTAGAACTAACAACAAATTTATATTTTATTAATCTATGATTACTTACCTAAAACATATTTAAATTATGAGTTAATGATTAATATTGATGATGATGCTCATAACTAATCTCACAAAGTAAAATCTAGCTTTTTATAAACCTATAATTATTTACCTAACACATTATTATATTTAAATTATGATTTAATGATTGATATTTATCAGTGATGATGATAATTAATAGGACAATGAATAACTTTTAATAAAGATATATGCCTCTTTTAATAAAAAACAAATTAACACTTATTATTGACTGATAAAATATATATAATATTAAAAAGACATATATGAAAATTTATATAAATAATAATGACAAATTGTTTACACTTTAAATAATATTATTATTTATGCTGGAAATCTTCCCCCTTTCCCTTAATAAAAAGTAAACTTCAATGCTCATATCATATAGCAAGTGTGTGCATTAATTTCTATAGTGACTAAGTAAAATTTTTATATCAAAAACATTCTTATTTTTTTAAAAATAAACATTTTAGGCACACACATACTTGCCTATTGTGTATAACATATATATTTTCATCTTTATAACCTTAAACATAATATTAAAAAAAACTAATTACAGAAAGGTTAGTCAGATTATAGAGAGATAAAAGCATTTACAGAAATAAGCTTCAAATTACCTATCTCCCTTTTACCAATGAGGTCATTAATCATTTTTAAAGATCCAACACTCTTAATGTTAAATTTTCTACACTCATACTCAACAAATATACATGTAAAAATAAGCATAAGTGTATTACTACATGTGTGTATGTGTTTATCTCCATTATGAACAAGATACTATTAAACCTTTTTGACATACAATATAAATCAACATTTCATAATATTTAAATGAATACACAACAACACATTTTATAAAATAAAATATATAGATAAATGAATACATGTAATAAATTTCAGAATACATAATATCAAGCAAGCAATATTTATTATTATTGAAAATCTTCTTTAATTGATTTTGTTTTAAAGTTCAGAGATTAAAAAATATATAAAGGGATTTGTTATTAAAAGATTTGTTAATAATCACTAATAAAAATATATATAATTAAAATTCATATTACCAGTTCTTCTTTTTACTTTCTCAAGACACAGACAGTTTCTCAAAGAGTCCAATGATTTTCAAAGACAGTTGGTTGAAAGTTTATAATTTGACATCAGCCATACACCAATCTGTAACATGTGTATATTTATCAATTACAGCAGTTTACTGGAACAGTCCTATTCTTTTCTTGGCTTGGGGCTTACAATTCTTTTATTGTGATGATGATAGTGAAATCACTTGCTTCTTAGAAACCATTTGGCAATGGAATTCTTTCTTTATTTCTTCTCAGTATAATGCCTTTTAGTAGACTGTGGATATTTGCTGTTTTCATATATTTCAGCATTCTGCCTTGGGTTTAAACCCAGAAAATAGCATAAATGAAATAGCATGGTTTCATAAATTTCAGCATTTTACTTCTTATCTCCATTTACATTTAAAAGCATAGGAGAGCAATCAGTTTCTTCTTTCTTATTTTTTTAGCAATCAGTCATAAGATGTTTAATATTTTGGGGTTAAATTCTTCAGATGTGCATAAGTTTTTTGATGGGAAAACTGGAAGCCCATAACAAAATATCTTTCTAGCTGATCATGTTAATGTAGAATTTCTCCAAAATAAATCTAGTTTATTTCTCTTCAACAATTTAGTTTATTCTCTCCCTAACAGACTTATTATCAGCTTTTTATACAAGTTAGTCTATCTCATGACCTCTGCATATTTTTGTTAAAGAAAACACGTCTTCTTAATTAAACCATTTAATCAAAGTTTTTCAAAATAGACAACTTTTTTCTAAAATTGATTGTTGAGTCTGGTCCCCAAAATGATTTTTATTTCTTGTTAGTTACAATGGCTGATTAATGACTCTTTGTTTTTATTCCACAACATGGCCCTTTCTCAAGTCTAAAATTGAACTCTATCTCTCTTCTCATTAATCTCTGACCTGAGATTGTCTGACAGGTCAAGTGAAATTCTAACCTTTTCAGACAAAATAAAAATAAATTGCTTCTTAAATAATATAACTTTTATAAAAAAAATTATAAAAATGATTTAGAATAAAACCTTTTCTTTAAACATATGTGTAACTGTAGGTATATGTTTGGAAATACTGGTACACACTCAGATATTCAGACATTCAAAACCTGCCTATTAAAAAATAACTTGAATGATTTTAAAAGTTATAACTCCAACATTTAGAAAATAAGTTAGTAAGATTATTTATAATTAAAGCATTACTAAAGAAAGAATATTAGAATTTATTAAGGATAAATTAATTTTAAAAAAGGTTAATAATCAAAATCAGAAAAAATATTTATTGAGACTGCAATTGCAGACAATTGTTTATATGTGTTTTAATTGTAACTTTTAAATACTATTATTAAATGATTCAAAATATATACTACTTTTTTGTTTTGCCAATACAAAAATAAATAGAGAGTGCATAAATATTTCTCACTCTCTCTGTCTCTGACCTAGGCTTTTGGGGTAATTGATCATGTAGGGTTTGAACTTGGATGCCCTACAACTTTTCCTGTTATGTTGATGATTTTTTCTGTTATTTTATGCACACTATTGCAATTTAGTCACAGGCAAATTGGAATGTGCACAATATATATTACTTTAATGGAAATTTTTTTCCTATAATGTTTTTATTTCTTTAAATATGAATGTATATAAAAATTAACTAATAATTTATATAGAAAAGCAATATATATAATAGTATTTAATACTAATACTTAATATTTATATACATTCACACTGAAAATGAAACCATGGTTGTGGAGAATTTTAGTAAAGGTTAGTTTTTTTGGCTAGTATCCAAATGTTATTTAATTTATTTATTTATTTATTATTACTAGTATCACTTTAGGCAATATTTAATAAATATACAATATATGTAAGAAAATATTAAAGTTGTAATTAAATCTGTTTATGAATTTTGTTTTTGGTAATTAAGTAATGTTGCCATTTTAGTCAATGTACTAATTCATTAATTCTAAAAGAAGCAAAAAATGTTATTTAAAGAAAAAGCATGAACTAAAATATGAAAGAATAATTTGAAAAGTTGTTTACTTTATCATTATAAAATCATCTGAAATTCTTACCAATAGTTCCACCAATATTTAAAATATGAGATTGTTTTCATAAAATTATCAATTTATTTTATAAAAAAAGATTTTTTTTTCATAAAAAATAAATTTTATTCTGAAAATAGATCATATTTTCAGTAATGATAGATTCACAAAGAAAAAAAACAAATTATGTATAAAAGGTCAACAAGAAATAAAATAATCAAATAAAGAATAGAATATGTCATAATAAAATTTTATTACATAACAATTATTAGATCCATTATCTGCAGAAAGAAATTCACCATTAATTGAAGTGACTCTTTGAGGCATTAATAAAACTGAATAGGACAAATTATTAATGTGCAATCCATATGTTATGTCATTGCAGCTATTATTACTATGTGGTTATTTATGTAGTAATTGAAAAGGGATGGGCTGTTAAATCAGATAGTAGCTTTTTATTTATTCTCAATTACTTGATTGTTCTTTATTAAAAAATCTATTGACTTTCTTTAAAGCCTATGAATTTATAGGCAAATGATTTTTTTATTATTTGCTTTTATGACAGACAAAACTAAATTATGGTCTTTATTTTCTGGAGGAAATAAAGGCATCAGCTAAAGCAATATAGTACTTCATGATTCAAAGTGGAGGGTCTTAAGAATCCCCTGATTGTGAACAAAAGCTGTCATTTGATGATAACATTTTATTTAATTGCTTGCATCTGTTGACCACTTTAAGTTAAAGAATATTACATGAATTGGAAATTATGAAATAAGAAAGAAAGGTGAAGAGACAATTGATTTACAAAAAAAGACATAATTTACTACAAAGGTACAATATTAAAAGTATGTATGCAGTAAGATTCAGTATAAATAAAAAGTGGAAAAACAAAAAGTGGCAAGATTAGTTATTTAAATTAAAGGAACATCCAAAATATATGCAAACCATTCTAACATGTTAGCATTGCAACAAAAAAGTGAAGAATTTTACATAAATGTATAAATATTTTAATGACACTAAATAACATCTTAAAAGTGTCATGGAAAACTTCATTGAAACAATATTTAAAATTATCATAAAAATCTTCAATGCTAACATTGAAAAATAATTGAAAGATGAAAGTATTGTGGATAAATTTAGTTATACATGATGTTTTTAGCAAGTATATGATATTTTGGAAATGACCACAAGATTGTAAAATTTTCAGGAAAAAACTTCTATATTACGATATTTCTTTAAAAAAATACTAAATGAAAATGAATATTAAAGTAACCAAACTAAAGAAGAGAAGAATTAGATTAAATTTTGACTAATAGAAAATATATATTTTCCTATTGCAATGTTTTTAATAGATTCATCACAAAAAGTGATTATAGATTGTTTAGATATAATATACAGAGGCTAAACTCTCCATATAAATATAATAATGGATTCTTCTATTATTTTAACATGGATATTAAATTATGAAACTTGTCTGTGTGACATACTGGAGTTGATATTTATTTTGCACGAAGCTAACTATAATGTTAGCTAGAAAGTTTGCTGACAAACCTTCTAAAGCAGTACTGTTTGATTCAATTTGGGAAGAAAATTTTGCTTGCACCATATCATTTAAATGAGAACCATATGGTAGTTACTGACCAAGACTCCATTTAAATATATAAAACAAGATTTGTCAGTCATTGAATGTACAACCACAGAAGTATATTATTAGTTAACTAAAGTATCTTGATTATAAGACCAAACCATTCATTTCATTATCCCATAAAAATCAGAGTATTCAAATAGGTAATTCCTGGATGTTCACTTGAATACAGAATGCGACTTCCACTGTTTATTAATGCTGTGCCAAGATAGGGATATTCTGCTTCCTATTATTGAAAGAGGATTTATACCTGACTCAGTTATCCATTGCAATGAATGGCCAGTCTATGCAAGTCTAAATATCCAGGCATTCCTACATTAGACTATAAACTATCAAGTATACTACATAGATACAGTGACACACAGGTTATTGATGGTCTTAGGCTAAGGCCAAGTATAAAGTTCTAAAATAAATGAGACACATTTTCCCATTACTTTTACAGCTTCATTTGATTCACATATGCTAGAAAATATCATGGTAGGATAGCAGTATGTTCATACCACATATATTAGTTTCTATTATTTTTTAAACTTAAGAGCATGCTAATGCTCTAAACAAGCTTTTTTTAATGATAAATGCTACTACAAGAGAAGGCATTCAAATTATCTTTATCTTAGATTGTCCCCATCCCTAGATGATTTGAATGCCTTCTTTTGTAGTAGCATTTATCATAATAAAAAAAAAACTTGTTTAGAGCGTAGCATGCTCTTAAGTTTACATATTGGTAATTGCAAGCTATATATAAGTCATGTGACATCTGACTTTTTATTATTACTATTATTATTTTTTAGTAAATTATGCAAGATTTTAATTTGTATTGTACTATTATAAAAGTATTCATTAAATTTTACAATTGCATTGTTGTTGTTTTATAATGATTTGGATTATTTTTTAAACTATGTATTACATGTTGATAGTATATTGTATAATTTTTTTTCAACACTTTCTTTACTGTGAGGACTATTTTTGTACTGAAAGTGTTAATTATATTGATTAATATATTTAACAGTCAGGTAAGTCAATCTGAAATCAGTTATGTAAAACATCTGTGCATATAGTATCACAAAACCACTAAGATTACTTTATCTGAATTACCAAATATTTTAGATGAAGAAGTGAGACATGCTAATTAAAGCTATGAAGATGAGGGAAGCACCAGAAAATGATGAAAATTATTTTGATATGTTAAAATGTAGATGATGAAATAGAAAATTTTTACCTGCATTCTTTTTCTCTCTCACCACATCTATGTCACTATTGTAAGCTTTAATAATTCTCAAATGCAGAAGATAGTCCTTAATAAACACTTATCTAGTGTTGTCCTATCCAATATTTCTATATTAGTTTCAAGATTATGGATTTCACCAGTGAGGAGCATTGGTTCTTTGACCAGAATCTAACCTTTAGGATCTAATGCACTTTCTTCTGCCAGAAAACATTTATCTTTCTGTTTCACTATCAAGCCATCAGATGAATTTAAAATTGGACTGTCAGCTTGATTGTGAAAGAAAAAAGTAAATAATGGATGGCAGAAGAAAGGTGCATTAGATCCTAAATATAATGCAGGCAGACAACTATTAATTAAAACATCTTTAATTTGAAGACTTCTATTATCTGAACAAAATTATAAAGTATGGTTTTGATTGAGTTTTAATTATTGTTATATATAAATTTTGTTCTGATATTAATATTTGTATATTCTACATTGTAAGGTGTTACATTGTTAGTAGTAAAATAAATTTATATAATATACAAAAGTATTTCCATAGGATTAGAGATATTGTAAAATTAATGATTTTAAAGTTTTCTGCAGAACAAATTGAGGTTTTTAATGAGTATGGAAATCCAAAAATTTCACAAATACAAAACAAGCTTTGGAATTAGGGTTTTTGAGCTAATAGTATTCTACTTGTATCTATACTTATAATGTAAAACTATAATTTCAAAATAAATTAATTACTTAAAATATTATAAATCAATATTTTTATAACTTTACTGTTAAAAAACAGTGAAAAAATAATATTTATTTGTATATGTTATCGAATTACACATAAAAACAATTTAAATCTAGAGCTTGTGTAGTTCTTAAATATTATATTTGTGTAGTATTTTGTAAAAATGGTAGACAAGTTTGTGCACTCCAGAAAAACTAGAATTTATTCGAGTTCTTGTTTCTAGACTGCACTCTGATAACTGAGGAATTTAATTAAGGCATTAACATAATGGCGAACGTTAATTCCAAGAAATATTTGCTAATTGCAAATATTTCTAGATAAAAGACGTTACCTTATTGGAAAGTGGAATTAATTGCTGCAGTTATCAGGAAGATATAAAAAGACTGTATAACAACTACACAGAGCAGTATAGAGAGTATTAGAGGCAGTATTTGAGTAGAGATATCTCGCGTCAGTGCTTGCGGCTGATGACCAGTGCCCAGTGGAAATGTAGTCCACGGGTATGGTGAAGGAGCCCATAGAGATGGGGAGACTGCAGCAGAGATATTGAGAGCATCCATTGCAAGAGAACAGCATGGGAATTGCGAATTACCCTCATTGAGAAAGAAGAGATCAACATAGTGAATACAGAGTGTATTCAGTGAATTCAAGCAGAGCATTCATTGCAGGAGAACAGCGTGGGAATTGCAAATTACCCTCATTGAGAAAGAAAAGATCAACATCATGAATACAGAGTGTATTCAGTGAATTCAAGCAGATCATTCATTGCAAGAGAACAGCATGGGAATCAAACATTAGCGAACTGTAGAGATAGAGTTGTTGCAGACTATTCGCTATTCTGATTACTTAAAAACATCGTGTCTTAATGTATATAATCATACACATGGATACATCAATTTGTAACATTTTAAATAAAAGAACATTATTTACAGATTTAGTTTATTTTGTAGTCAAAATGGCTTTCATTCCAGAGCTTTCTGTCTCTCATGCAACTGACTTTTTTTTTTACTGTAAAATGAGTTTTGTTTTCATTTTATTTAAAAATATAAGAGTCTTCATATGTTGAATTAAAGTATAAATAAAATTTAAAAACTTACACAATCATATTTGTAATAGTGATATTAGCGATTAAGCCAATGCACATGCGCTTTAAAGATAAATTATAAAGTGCATGTGCATTGGCTTAATCACTAATATCACTATTACATAAAAAACATAGCGCTATATAAAATAATATTTCATAATCATATTTGTGTAAATCTAACAATCTATATTAATTGAAGAACTTGTGGGCACGAGCTACTGTAGTAGTGCACCAGACAAGTAAATTGGCTTTTATGCTTCTGGAAATTGAATAGCAAAATAGTTCGATATTTTCTTTATTTAATTGCAGTATAAGTTTATGCATATTCTAATTTATTAGTGTATAAGTATAAATTTTCACCGAGTACAATTGTAAATATTGAAATAATAATGAGAATTTTTTATATTTTATTTTAGAAAATTTCACCAATGATGTAACAAGATAACCAATTAAAAATAATATTGCAAACCGCAACAAATGTTATCACTACTATTAAACCAATTGGAAATAATTTGAGCCTTTTACTATATAGATCATATTTATATAAGGCTAAACCTTAGTATATGCACTTTGTGTACTTTAATTTTAATACAAGAGAGACCTCTACAAATCTTAATGCAAGATTCGACTTTATAAAGATAAGAACAGCCACAGGTAAATCTAAAGCACTTTGATTTGGGAGCTGAAGCTAATAAATTCTTAACTGATTAAATCCACTATTTCTGTTACTCATTAATGTTCGCAAAATCTTTCAATACTCTACATGTGTAAAAACTTGAAGTATTACAACTTCTCAAACATGTATCTTAAAGAATTCTACATAAGAAATAGTAGATTTTTGTAGTTGTTATAAACATGAATATGGAAACTATAAAGTGACTTTCCATTTATTTTTTCTAGACAATTTCACCTGTAGTGAAAGCAATCAAACAGGCAATTAAAATTACTATAACAAATTTTCTATTGCATCAAGTAATTAGTATTTATCTAATTTAATTTAAACTAAAAGTGTAATCATTATTAATTTATTACTATAGATTATTATCAAAGCTTATTATGTTATATATATCAGTTTGGAGAAAATGTTCTACTTTTACAATGACTCCTTTGTCTGTTTTACAGAATTATACAACACACATTATTTTTGGTAGATCACATACCACATCTGTTAAAAATATTTATGAGATTTATAATATACTAGATTCAATAGATACTAAATCTTCTGTTGTAAATACTTGTATATCTACTAAATATCAACTGGCTTTACCTAATTTTCTTAAGACTTCCAGTAGGAAGCAATTTAGTTATATTGGTCCCAAATTATTTAATATGTTTATACAAGATTGTTCTGTGAATTTAACAAACACCAGTTATTTGATCTTTAAAAAGCATTTATGGCATTGGTTTTATTATCCGAAACATTAGTTTTAGTTGTTGTTCATATTGTTTGTTACTGTTTGAATTATGCCAAATGCAATTTCTTTTGTGATTTTAAAATTTTATTTGTTATATTCATACTTTATGTATTCTATTAATATTTTTAACTGTTATATTTAAATTCCTTACTCAAGATTCTTCTTGTATGGAATTTATATCACTGTATTATATACTTATTGTTTGTTTTAATAAATGAATGAATGAATTATTATTATTATTATAATTATTATTATTATTTTTCTTGTTTTCAAGCAAAATAAAAAGTTCTTACAAGAGAAAAGCAAAAGTAAACAGGAATATAGAGACACTATGATTTTGATTATATCATTGTAATTTTAATATTGATGGTGAAAGAATAAGTGTGTAACTGGTGTCGGAGAGAGATTGTTATTAATATTAGATATTATAATTAATCATTAAATATATATATGTTTTATATTTCCTATGTTTTATTGATCTAAAGATTTCAGTTTTTTGTGTTATGCTTAAATATTATAAGTTATCTAAATAGCTTGTAAATAATATTTGTCTAAATCACATGTTGTTAATAAATTGGAAATAATTGAAAGTTTGCTAATATTCCACATTCGCAATTGTCTTTCAGACAGCCAATAAGATTTTAAACCGCTGTCTAAAAAATGATCAGGCTTCGACACACGACAGAGATTTTGACAAGAAAAGGATGATACCAACCTTTTCTCAACTTCTATTTATTTAAAAAGTTAAGTTGAGAAAAGGTTGGTATCATCCTTTTCTGGTCAAAATCTCTGTCATGAGTAAAAGCCTGATCATTCTTTAGACAGCAGTTTAAAATCTTATTGGCTGTCTGAGAGACAATTGCGCATGTGGAAGATTAGAAAACTTTCAATTATTTCCAATTTAATAACAACATGTGATTTAGACAAATATTATTTACATACGTTGCTGATAAATTATATTAACATCTAGAAAATTGTGGTGTAGTAAATCTAAGATTTCGCTCCGTAATATTTTAAATTAATAACACAATGAATGATAGGTGTATATGTTTATATATTCAAGCTTTCAGGCCAAGATGCTTAAGACTGGCTTATTTATTTAAAAAGTTAAATTGAGAAAAGGTTGGTATCATACTTTTCTTGTCAAAATCTCTGTCGTGTGTCGAAGCCTGATCATTCTTTAGACAGCAGTTTAAAATCTTATTGGCTGTCTGATAGACAATTGCGCATGTGGAAGATTAACAAATTTTCAATTATTTCTAAATAGCTTGTGTAAAGTGCTATATTTATATTGTTTGAAAGTATTTTAAAATGAGAGTTGCCCTTATAATCAACTATTACTCTTCCTGTATACTAAAGTAGTATAAAATTATATTCGCACATTAACCATAGTATCTTTTGTTTTTTAGTTCATCCATATCAAATTTTACCAATAAGCATACAATACATTCATTTTAAATAAAAGGCAATAATACCTCAAACATTATCCTAATTCTAATATATTAATAAAATATCAAAATTATTTAATTCATTTTGATCTTACCGTAACATATCTATACAAAACATTACCAATAAGTCATAAGCTGAAATGTTTTTCAACCTTTTTCTTTTTTTAAAGAAAATTTCTTACAACTTGTTATAATTATAAATTTATTTAACACACATTGAATACATAAGTAATATTTACTAAGGCAATTCCATAGCATAAGCTTGTGGTTAAGATCTGTAGAGGTCCCTACCTCTGCATTTTCAAGTGCACATTCTTGAGGTTTATGGCCTTAGTAAATATTACAACTTGTTATCTAAATTACCATAATAATGGTCAGTAGTGAAAATGTCCTTGTGAGTTGTTGATTTCTTTCTCCTCCTGTTAGAAAATGCACTTAATTTAAAACAACATTTAAAAACAAAATCATAAATAATAAATCTTTGAAAGTTCCTGAGCTCATTGCAATATAATCCTAAAATCTTGACATGTCAAACTAAAGTGCACAATAATTCTGGAACAATTTACTAATATCAATATAGTTCATCCAATATTAAATTTTATTTTATTATTCTTATTTTTTTATTATCAAAACTTAGCATAACAAAGTTAATCTATAAGCAGTTCTAACTTGAACTTATCTTTATTTATTCTGAGTGAGCTGTTTTATATGTTTAACACACATATATAAATTAGTTCTAATGCATTACAATATTATATGATCATTTCTTTTTTTAATATTCATTTTTAAAGATAAAAGATTCTCCTTTTAAACTCCTCATCATTTTGACATTTATCTCATAAAAATATATACTTCTTTTTGCTAATATCAAAAAGTACTTTATCAGTATATGTCTTTAATATCATATAAAAATAATAATAAAAATACATTACTTTAGTATAAAATACTTTTATAAACAATTAAATATATAGTAGTTATTTTTCTTGCTAAGTTGCAGTTTAATTATAACTTATAAGTCATTTAGTTTAATAAATAATTCTTTTAAAAAGTAGAGTTATAATTTCTACAAAGTAACTATTTTAAAGTTCTATAAAATATTTTTATGATCTGATAGCAACTGAATCTTTGAATTAAATAAAAGTTCCTCTGAATAAATAATTAAATAATTAAACTCATTAAATTTGATGAGACAACTAAATATTTTCTTATGTGACAATTTCCAAGTAATTGTAGTTTATAATCCTTTTCCATTATTTCCAAAAATGATAACATAATTAACTGTTCCTTTTTATTTTTCTTAGCAATAATTTTAATTATAAGTTGACATCCAAGACTAGAGTTAGGGCAGTCAGGAAAAATTTGGAGTTTATTTACTCCATAGTGTTTTTATACCACTTTTAAAATACTTTATAATTTTCCAGCTTAATACTAATTACTTTTATTTATTTGAAAAATAAAATATAATAAAATTTTATTACTTTTCAAAAACCAATGGAAATAGGTATCAGCTCTCAAACTTTTAATCAATTTCACCTCTTTTTTTCATCTGCTATCCCTTTTTATTTTGTAGACAGTATGACATCAGACCATTAATTAAATCAATTTCATTGGTCAGTGACTGAAAATTAACTAGCAAATTTTTGCATAAATTATTTTTTGTCTTCATATTTTAAAATAATATTCCTAAATATTTAAAAACTAACTTATTACATTTAATGAAATTTTAAATTTAAATTTAACATATAATTCTAATTTTCATTCATAATAATAATAATAATAATAATAATAATAATAATAATAATATCAGATATTTTATTCACTATTACTAATTATGTAAGACTTAATACGCTTGACGTATATAGTGAAATTAAATTCATAAAAAATTATACTAATATTTCTTAAGGCTAAGTGCTTTCAGAGCATTCGACTCCATATTCATAGCCTCCAAACCTAATAATTTATGCAAATCTATGCAAGCTCATTTATATTGTCCATCTCTTTGATATAGAAAAGCATGTATCCTTCCTGTTTATTGCTTTCAAGTCTCTTACTATATACCATGCTTCTTTCACCTTCCTTTTGATGTCATTTCTCTCAGTAGAAACTATTTCAGCACATGCAGGTTCAAATTCATGATTAGCCTCTTTTTGGTGGTCCACAAATACTGAGCTGCCTTCATTTCTGCTTAATACTCTTTTGTATAAGTATTTGTGTTGAACTACTCTATTGTTTATAGTGGCCCGGGTCTCACCGTTGTATACTGCCCCATAGTTAGCCTGAGAGCATGTCATTTTGTACAAGCATATTAAATCTTAAATAATAATAATAATAATAATAATAATAATCTATTTTTAATTAAAATATGTAATTAATGTCATATTAAAGTATATTGTTATTATTATTATTATTATTATTTAAAAAATTATATTATAGACATTTAATATTTCTAATTAGAATAAAATATCGTCTTACAATAAATAGATAAAATATTTTTATTCTTATTTTCTAGAACTCTGCAAACAGATTTGTGCACACACCCTTTAAAGGATCACTGTAATTTAATTCAATTAAGATTCTATTTATCACTATTGCAAACTTTAATAATTATTATAAATTTAAGTAAGTATAATGTAAACAGGCTTGTAGATATTAAAGACTATTATAATTAAACTAAATAGGAATATTTAAAATATAAATGTCTATAAATAAAAGATGTTTATTAACTACATCAACAGAATCCTATATTTACACCCTATAAATTAAACTATTTATACCTAACACACATTAAAAATTAACAGTAATATAATTATACTTTCTCTACATTTAAATTTTTGATTATTATCATATATATTTTACATCTTTCTTGAACACAGTTAACCAACCAAAAGATTATAATATATAAATTTATTAGTTAGACACAACAATAGCAGTATGATGTGTAAATAGTGTGAGTTTGGTTCAATTGAAGTGCATTAAGAATTTGTTTACACTTTTTTCAATGACTTAAACTATATGTTCTAGTAACGTTAAGTGATATCAATTTTATTTAACATATAAAAAATATTAAGATACATGATAATATTACTTTAATAATTTTTTTTTACTTTTTTTTTTCTATTTTTGTATTTTCTCCCCCAAAATCATTTATTATAATTATGTTATTATGTGTTGTGTGTGCGTATTTAGTTGTTTGTATGTAGATAGTGTAACTCAGAATTAATCTACTATAAGTAAATGATAGCATAATTCAAACAGTACACTTTAATGCCACTTTTGCATTCTAATTATATTTGTAATAAACTTCATTAATTAATTCTTATTATTAGATGTTCTTGTGACAATTTGGCAATGATGATGATTTTGTTGGTCTGTCTCTATTTTTAAATTCTTACCCAATGAGAATTTATAACATGGAAAATGTTAAAGTGTTATTGACTATTTGTTTTTTTAAGAAAATATAATATATTTGAAATAATAAGTATTCTATTCCAATTTAACTTTATATATTTTAAACTATATACAAAATTTGAATTATTTTTATATCTATGTTAAGACACGGAAATATTTAACTTCGTGAAGTAATTGGCACTTTAATAATTCTTAGTATTGTTTAAAATTCCTTTTTCTTTTTTTTTCTTTTTAAAGTTTGTTATTTATCTTTGTTTTTCTAATGTGTTAGTATTTATTTTATTAATTTATTTATAAGCTTCTTATTTCAAATCTTTTTAGAACTATTTATTATTTTTTCTGTATTTTTCTTATCAATTGACTTACGAAATGAAGATAGTGAATACAGAAAAAATAACGATTTTACTTTTGTAATAATCAATAAATATACACTTTATTGTTTATTTGTTTTTTAAAGTTCACTTTTAAAAATATCATAGAGTATAAGTGAGTTAAAATTTGTTTTTTGTTTTTTACTAGAAACTGTAAATATTGTTTTTTACAATAAAGAGTCGATAATAACAGATCAAACAATAAAGTTTGCTTAAAAAATTTTTTTTTCACTTTTTTTTTTTACTTGAAAAAGTATTTTTATAGAATTATTTTGTTTGTTTACATCTTACATTCTTTCTAATAAATTCATCAAATAAACATTTTTGAAAAATCAAATGATGTCTAACGACGATCTACTTTTTTTTTCTTACGATTAAAAAAATTTCAAGGTTTAATACAAATTTTAAATGATATAAAATGTATACATTTCATTTTAATTAATTTCCATCGCAAGTTCAATTTTTATTTCAATAATAATATTTATTTATTTATTTTTTTAAAAAAGGGAATATAAATAAATTATAGTTATTTAAAGAAAAACATATCCCACGTGATCACTTTAACCAAGGCTATTTTTTTACTTTTTATTGTCTTTCAAACACATGTAACTCGCTATTACTCTTTTTAAATGAGTATAACATTTATAGTAATTACATTAATATATATTTACTAATAAGACTTTTCACAATTCTTTCCTTTTAGAAAGCAAAATATTAAGTCCTATTTTAAACATGTTTTTAGCATTGTATTATCTACTAAGGCAATAAACCTAAAGCATGAGTGGTTGAAAATGCGAAGGTAGGGACCTCTACAGGTCTTAACCACAAGCTTACACGTTGGAATAAAAGAGGGGAACCCAAAGTGGAACCCTTCTTTACATCAACCTACTTTCTATACAAATAGGTGAAGCTGAAGCGGTTACATCTAAGAGCGTGAAGCTATTCAATACTTCACTGATTAATGCCACAATTCCTATTATACATTAGTACTCGCGAAATCTTTCCATTTACAAGTCAATAAAAAGATCTTATAATTAGAAATCTGTTACGATAATTTAAAGTTGTAATTATAATTTTTTTTTTTTTTACGCAAGTAAAAATTATAGCAATTTTTCATTAACAACATTTTCGTTTCCCCAAAATATCTTAAAAACAGAGCACTCATTTATACTAACTGTTCCAGGTAGTATAAGAATTGATTTTCTGATAATTTCTCAAATTCATATTGAAATTCAAACTCATATCAGGTGTAAACATGGTATTATAACATTAACAATTCATTATAGCTAATAGCCATTGCACCCCATACTAAAAATCTTATAACTGATCAATACAAGTTTATTAATTGTATATATTTAATAAATACAGCTATACATATATATGTAATGGAAAAGGAAACATCAGTTTTCTATAGCTACCAATTTAAATGAAAACATCTATTTTCTCTTCCTCAGAAAAACTATAAAAATAAAGTACCTGTTCACCCTTGAATATGACAGAGACAAAACTCTCCATACAATAATGGCACTCAGTGCAAGTCAGAGTAATCAATGGATGTGGGAATGTTTGTTCATAAAATTCCTATCTAGTGCCTACTCATCCAATATCCCCAGACTAGTTTCTAGATTGTAGCTTTAATCAGTGAGAAGCCTTAGATCTGAGTGCACTGCAACCTAAATCTTAGGACCTTCCTGCATCCATTGATTACTCTGGCTTGCACTGAGTGACCCTATTGAATGGAGAGTTTTGCTTCTGTGAAAACAACCTGTGTAAGGATAAAGAATGATGATCATGTGATGTTTGATGGTTTAATCACCCTTGAATATCTGACAAATTCTGGAAATCAAGGTAAAATCAAAATATTGGGATATTATTAATATGAATTATAAATCATACATTATCTATTACAAGTAAAAGTCATTATATCTTATATTTAAAATCTTTTGATTAATCAATATAAATCAATACAAATCAACACCAACAGTATTCATTTACAATCATAATCAATATACTACTTCAATGTAATGTAAAAAATCCCTTCATAAAAAAATCAAATCTAAGAATGCTATGATTTTAAAACATGAAATAACCATATCAGAGTCTTACAACCACAACATTTAAATATTATAATGAAATGGCTTACATCAATTTGTTATAGTTGATTTCAATTTTTCCTTAAGCTATTTCTTTGTAATATTTTAAAATTTAAATTTATAAAACTGTGTAATCATTATTTTATGTCTTAAGATTGTTACACTCTTGAATTTTATATATATGTGTGTGTGTTTGAAAAAAAGATTTCCCCTTTTTATTGAAGTACAATAGCATAGCTTATTGTTAATTGATATATGTTGTTGAGGTTATGAACTAGTTAGAAAATATTCTTTGAGTAAAATATTTTATATATTAATTCTAGTTTAGCCATATGCACATTTGGATTATAACTAATGACAAACTGGAATCAGATAAAAATAATCATTTTTTATCTCATAAATAAAGTAGAATTGATATGACAAACGATGGGCAATACTTTCAAATTCATTTAAATGATCCTTTAGGGATATGGCTTGTGAATTATCATAATATTGTTCACAGACTTGAATATCCTGTGTGAACACACACACACACACATATATATATATGAGTCTTATTCAAAGTTAATATTATCTTTATGTAATAATAAGTGTGTGTGTGTTACTCAAACTTAATACTATTTTTATGTAATACAAGCAAATCTGAAATTGCTTGTTTGTACTTATTTTATAACATTCTAAAATAATGAAATAATAAAATTGATAAATGCTCATGTATCATGCAAGTTTAAGCACCAAAGAGAGAGAGACAATGTAGCTCTAGAATCCATCACTGTATTTTTCTACATTAGGATAATAAAGAAAAGCATTAATAATTTTTATATTATGACTGATTATGTTTGGAGTAAACTTCTCTGTTACCAAACCATGGTAAATATTTTAGAATTAATAAAACTCAATGTAAAACTAAATTTATTTTATTTATTAAAGAGAAAAAATAGTTATGAATATACCAATCAATATTATCTGGATAAAAACTTTTTTGAAAATATGAAGACATGAACATATTTTCAGAATCAATATTACTCATAAAACAAATTAAAATGGCAAACTGACTCTATAGTCAAATGCAATTAGTTGTCATTTGTATTAATTAATAAAATTTTTCTAATTAATTTATTTTAAATAATATTTTTTGATATTTTGAAATATTATAAATTATTTAAGAATATATAAAAAAATTTCAGATAGAAATTTTATTTTGATAAAAAATTTAAAATTTTAATATATCAAAGAAAGAAAACAGTTTTTGTGGAACCAAAGATGTTTATCTTAATTATATATACAGAAATTGCAAAAAAAAATTTCAATATGTTTATGCTTAAAAGATTAAGAAATAATTTTAATTAAGAATCTGTTTTTGAACCTAGTTGATTTTGAAGTGTGTGAGAAAAAAACAATCATTAGTATTCTTGCAATCTTATTTTAATTAAGTAAGAAATAAAAATAGTTACTTCAGTTCTTTATTTATCAAATTGATCTCTCATTTAATACCAAGTATAAATAGTGAGTGAATTTAATGAAAATTTTTATAGCTTTAAAATGATAAGCTATTACTATTAGTCTCCACATTAGTTGAGTTTAGTGCTGTGAAGGATGCACAAGATTTTTTGTTGTTTCTCATAGCCCAGTGTATGTGTAGAAAACATCACTTGCTATAAAGGTAGTTTATATAAAATGTTGATCTAATTGCATATACATGCTAACAAAGCAAATTAATCTTGAGAAATTCCAATGATATACATTAAGATATGATAAATATGCATAGAAACACACATAGAAGAAATTTGATATTAATGAAATTCATTAATATATATTTTATCTATACAAAGATATATGCATAAAATGTATTTTTGTATATATATAAATCAGATAAAAATAGTCAACTGTTGAAAAAGATAACATGTACATGTTGTGCAAAAAATAGTTGAAATATTAATTCTAATAAAAAATAAACTACTATCTACTTATGAAACCATAATACACACATACAAAATGTCTAATGGAATAAATTTATGGGTGAATAAAATTCACATACAAAGAGACATTATTTAAAAAGACTAAATCCAGTATTAAAACATGTGAACAAAAAATACTTTTTTCATTTTGAAAACAAAGAAAAATTATAATCAACAGGTGCTTATTGGTGGAAATAAATTTTGACAAACTTTTCTAAACTTTTTAAATTGAAAACACAAAAGTCTAAAGAATGTCAGATCTTCAGACAAAAGAATGATGAAGAAAACTTACCACTGCTCCATGAAGGCAATCAAAGCTGGTTCATGATCCCATAATTGATCAAACTTCAGGAATCCACATCCATACATCTTCGCCGCATCAAACATTTGGATCCACTATAATTTCACCGGAAGTTGAAAGCAAAGACTTTCTTTATGGACAGACTTTATAGCCACTACATTATTAACTATTCATGAATACAGACATTTTAATTTGCCTGGGGATCCAAAGGTAACAAAATATTCTATTTCAAATGTATGTGTGCATATTATTAATTTCATAGTATAGCCTGTAATCATTTTTATTAAATCTTAATAATTATGAAAATAAAATATTTAATCTGTGTAATCAATAAGAATTTAATCTATCAAAATTTTATATTTATGTTTATATTTCCATTAAATGATTGAGCATTATCATTCCTTTTTTTATTTTTATTATTTTATAGTTATTTATTTAGTTAAAATGTTTATATGTTTTCTTTATTAAACAATTTAATGCATACTGCCCTCAAATAATACATCCCTGTAAGTCTCAGAACTACCCATCCTAAATGAGCTATCTAGTGGCCAAGAATTAAGTAATACATTATTATTATTATTATTATTATTATTATTATTATTATTATTATTATTATTATTATTATTATTATTATTATTATTATTATTATTATTATTATTATTATTATTATTATTATTATTATTATTATTATTATTATTATTATTATTATTATTATTATTATTATTATTATTATTATTATTATTATTATTATTATTATTAAATCCCTTCAATATAATTCTTATGCAAGCATAGGAATTATTGGCCTGTGGAGTCAGAAAATGCCAATGTCCATAAATATATTGCTTGGGGAAGTATTAATTAGTGATTAGTAGAAACTAAGGTCAAATATTCCCATATCTATATAATTATGTCTGTTATTTTGTCCTTTCTTTATTGAAGGCAGATTAAGTTTTAAAATAACTTATCACCAGGCTATGGCTGATACAATTCCATCTCAGCAAATCAAATGTTTCCTTATGTATTAAGCATTAATATCATTTAATAATACTAAATAATAATATTTTAATAAAGATAGCATAAGTTCAACTCAGTACAGATAGAGAGGGGTTTCAACCCATTACATTATATATTTGATAGTTGATCATTTAGAATAGGTGGATTAACAAAAAAAATTTACTTTCTTCATTCATTTTTACAATTAATTGATTCCAAGATGATTTAAAAAAAGATAAAATAAGTGACCTTCATAAGGTTGAAATATGCTGTGCTTCATCAGATTTGTTTAAACCAACTAGTCTTTTCAATATTTCAATAGACAATCATAATTCTTAAGTTATATTTTTCAAAATTAACTAACATTTTATTATTACCAAAGTCAAGTATTTGACCAATTTCTAAAAAAATGTGATATAAATGTTGATGTAATCAGCTTTTGATTGAAGCCATTTCTATGCTCTCCGTGTAGTTTTAATATTGAAATCAGATAGTTTTTTACTGATCTTATCAATCTCTCGTTTAATAGAAGATGAAACAACAGTACCCTAGTCAATTTTATCATCTTTTTTCTTAGTATCAATGCTAAGTAAATCTTTATATATGATGTTTTTATTGCAATCATTAAATAGAATATTTTTAGTTAGTGCTATTTTTTGAGTGAGATTAACTTTATCAACAAACTACATGCTGTCATCAAAAGATTTTTTGTCACAGAAAATATATGAGCAGAATAATGATGAGAATTAAAATTGAATTATGTATATGTATGGGTGGATATTCTATAAACAGATATTGATAAAGAAAATGTCTAGGAAAGAAAGGATTTTATTATTTTCTACTTCTGTGGTAAACTTTATATGCCATCTATTAAGGAAAACAATAAAAGGATTCAAGGTATAAATGCCTAAGGCCATATAACAAATGTGTCTTCTACATATCTTAGCCTAATGGAAGGTATCTTACTAGCTGCATATGATTTTTGATTCTCAAAATTTTTTATAAAGAACTCAGCAATTACAGGTGATTGGAGAGACCATAGAAAATCTTTTAATTTGTGTATATTTTTGAAAACCATAAATAAATTAAAAAATTTTTTTGAAAAGACTAGATGGTTGAAACAAATCTGATAAAGCAGTATGTGTTTCAGCTTTATGGAAGCCACTTATTTTATCTCTTCTAAAATTAATTTGGACTCAATTAATGTTAAAACTGAAGGGAGTTTTTTTTTGTTAATCCACATATTCTTAATGATAAACCATTGAATATATATAATAATAATTGTCCTTTATGTCACACTCAATATCATTATTCAAGACATAACAATTCTTGACCTTGACAAGGATAAATGTTATTTCATGAAAATGTTGGAAAGTAAAACAGAATAATACATGTGATAGCCCAAATGAGACAGTTTTTATCTTATGACCATGAAAAAATTAAATATTTTATATATATAAGTTGAGAAGCTTAAGAATAGGTGATTCTATTTGACTTTTAATCATTTGATAACACACAAAGTATTATTTATTTACAACTTAAAGAAGAATGAATTACTTTCATTAATTACATACATATGTTAAGTAAATGTGCTATTTTTGTATTTACAGTTATTTATTAGCTTCTATTAATTTATTACAAATAAGATTTGTTAAAAGTTAGATTTTGTTTCTAACCTTATATAATTAATTATAAGTTTAAAAATTATTAATCCTTATGAAATATGACACTTTTGTTCTATCTGGTGATAATTTTTGAATATTCTCAACCTTATGCTTTTGTGTAAAACTTTATTTTATACTAAAATTCAATAAGTTGGATTTGATATCTTTTTAATTTAATTTTATAAGCAAATAATATTATAAAAAAGTCATATTTGATCTTTTTAAATATTTAAAAAATGACTTGTAAACCAGAACAATGTAACATAAACATCATCAACTAAGTTAGGGTAAACAGTCAGAAAAAGAATTATTTATTTTTTATTAAGTCTTTTTTTAAAAAAATGAACAAAGGTAGACTTATAATAAATCTATGAAATTCTGCTTTGAAATCTGATGTTTGCTTTATAATAAGATTTTAACACAATGTCAATTCTCACAGATTATGATGTAAAAGAAGATGTGGATTTTTTCTTTGTATTACAATAAAGTTTATAAATTCCTATTTCTAAAAAAAGATAAATATGAAAATTGAAATTTTACATGGGTATTTTTATTTTATTTTAAATCATAATCAATCAATTTGTATGCAAAGAAAATTAAAAAATGTTATATCAAGCAAAAATTCATATTTCATATATTCCAAAATCTTTACATGAAAATTAAACCAGAAAGCAGCAAACACACTTTGGTGACTATTTCATGTTGTAGAACAATGGAATAAAGCTTTGTCAAACATTGTTAGCTGAGTGGTCATCGTAGCCACCTTGCAAGCAAGTAGTTGGTTGCAGATGGTTGTGGGTTCGCATCCCAGCCAATGCTATGACATATAAAAAAAATGGAATAAAGCCTTAGATGTTAGCCACAGTCTGTCTGTAAGATACTGAACTCTTCAGAATTTTTTTTCCTATTAATTTCAACAGCATGTAAATAACTTTTACTAATGCTTAAATATGTAACATTTAGGATTATAATCATTTCACAGAACATTCTCATTCAAATACATTACACTCAGAAGTATTTTAAGCAGACTCATATGTCATTTTAATAAACTTGCAAATACAATTTTACTTTTCTTCTTTTATGACACTGAATGAGTGGGAATTGATAAATAAAAGTAAAGTTAATTTGCAAGCTTTTTAAAATGCTTTATATTGAGTGTGCTTGAAAATAATTCTGAGTAACATATTTGGACAAGAATAGTCAATGATATGACATATATGGGACTATAATATCTGCCTGATAATTCTGATGCTTAAATCCTTAATAATAGAAAGTTTTCTGATATAGATGTATAACAAAAAAGGTTGATCTGCAAATAATAAATTTCATTTCAGGAATGTGCTATAAATACAGAAATTTGATTGTTTACTTATTTGTTTTCAATTATTATTAATATCTTAAATATTTTTATATAAATTAACAAGTAACTAATCAAAAATTAATATCAAAACATTAACCAAAAAAAAGAATGGAATATGGATTTCATATAATTTTTGTCTAATAATAAAAAATTATATCTGTCTATAAATTTAGTTCTTGCCCAAAAGCTTTTACAAAAGCTACAATTGTGAAGTACAATGAATATTATCATTTTATTTGTAGTTTATAACAAAATTATTTCCATTAGAATATATATAAAAATAGAAGCATAACACAACCATGCTAACAGGAATTTACGTCTGTAGCATGATATCATTAGAGAAATAACGAAACATGGTGGGAAGAAATGGGCAACTTCCCCATGATCATTAATAAACCTCACCAACAGACAGGAATGATCCATTGCCCAATTGGTGATGCAAAAACGAAATTATTTGAAATATATATGAGAAACTTTGTAAATGGGGATCATGGTTTCCAGCTTACTGTCCCAATCACAGAGTACGAAAATCAATAGCATAGGAAATACTCTATGACCATTGACAAACATGATGACTACACTTTTGGTCATACGTCCAGGTGGGTATTATACCCTGTATGCTAACACAGTACAAGGGAATGAGTATCCATTGCACCTACTCAAATTACATTGACATAAAACAACTGTACATCTATTTACCATCACTGATTTAACTACGAAACAATTAGCCCAAAATTAACACACCTTAAACATAATCTTATGAATCTATGCATCCATTTATGCCTATTTTAAATTATTAATTTAAAAAAAATTATGAGAATGGAAATGATAATACTAGCAAACATATTAGAAGAAAATATAACAAATAATTTAAGTTTTTAGTCAGATAAAAGATTTCCTTTAAAATTAAATGACATTTAAAATTACTACTTGAAAAAGTTTGTATTATATAATTAAAATTCATTTAAAACAAAAGTTTATACTTTCCAATGCTGTAGGTTTATTGAAGTCCATCTTGGTGGTCCTTGATAGTCACACAATTCAAAGTTCTTTCCATTTCATATTCTTCTAGGTGGAAATAAAACCATTGTTGGCCAGTTTCTGGGAACCATCATAATCTGGAGACTGCTTCAGCTGGAGCAAATGCAGGAAATGTAATTTATTGCATGGCCCCTACATTTTGGAGATTCACAATACACTTATAAATATATTTAAATAAGACACAAGTAGCATGAGCAATCCAATCTGAATCTCAACTTCAAAGTTTTCTTTTTATATCTTTGTGAATTCTTATCAGCAAATTCCAGGATCGATCTTGTCTGGCTTTACTTTTCTCTGTGGACAGTTGGTTCAGATTACCATCTCCACACATATATACAATTAGTACTCAGCTTTATATTAAGATAACCAATCTTCATATTTAATGAGTGCTGGTTTAGCACTAAATATGCATATTGGTGATTATTTATCTTTTCAACAAGTGTGTGGTCAGGTGAGTCAGCAATATAAGACGGCACTGAGAGTTGTAAGTCGTGTGAAAGTCTGAGTTTGAATCCTGCATATATTACGTATATAAATGCAGGTGTAAGGTTTATAACGTATTAAAATAGATTATGCAGAATATGCACGTGCAAACACACACTCAATTTGATTTAAACACGCATTTCAACTATTCTTCACATTAATGCTTTTCGTATTTTTTTTTGTTAAATTGTTTTTTTTTTTAAATGTAGATTTTAAAATATGTTTTTGATTTAATAACCTAATTAATTTAATGATTAAACGATTATAATTCTTCATGTCGCAGCTCTAATACCACAGTACCACCTCATTAAGTGTATAATTAATTTGGAAAGTGCTTGAAAAAATAAAAATTAGTTTATGTATAAATAGGCTTTAAACAACATATGTCTATTCATAAATTTACATTTTAACTTCTCTTTAAACGTAATAATAATTGTTTTAAAAAATTATATAGTCTATTTATTATAATTCAATATTGTAACTTAATAAAAATACTACATTTATTATCTTATAACCAATTATCAAATTTATTTTTTATTTTGTTGAAACAAATAATTTAGTGATAAAGTATTTTATATGATTTATATTACGTTGTATTGTTAATTCAACTTTTGTTGGAAATAATTTTTGTTAAATAAACAATAGAATCCTGGATAGAAATTGAAGGCATGGACGGGGGGGGGGGGGGCAGATAAATGATAAAAAAAAAGAACACTATATGTCAGATGTTTTTTTATGGAGTTTTAGGGTAAACTTGACAAGAGAAAGGAATAAAATTTTCCAATTGAAAAAAAAGCTCTAAATTGTTTTGCTACTTCTTCATCTTTGAAATTTTCTGAAATTCAATTCAATTTTCTAAATAATTTCTTAAGAATTCATTGAATAATAAAAATGCCATAAAAAGTAATGATTAAATAAAAACATATATGAAACAATTTTATTTTAATAGGCTAGCAAACTATTCAGTTCTTTATGAGATTAAATTCTGCAATTTAAACTACTCATATGACATTTATATAATCATTAAACTATTCCGTTTCATAAGAAAAAAACTCCATAGAAAATAACTTCCATTCTATTAGAGAATCTCATTCTATTTTAATGCTCAGGGCAAACATTTGTATTTGTAAAAAAAAAAAAAAAATCTTTGAATTTTATAAATAATAACGTAGTTTAAACCACGGAACATGCGCTTTATAGATGGTACACTATTTAAACTGCATTGTATTATCCTGAAAAAAAAAAAAAAAACTTAATTATAAGCATAAGCAATTTATTATTTATTTGGTGTGTTGATTTCTTTGACAGTTTAAAAATTAACAAAATATTATAAAGGAACTTTTAAAAATCCCAATCAGGCAATCGATTCACCAGTGATTTTATTAAGTCCTCCAATTATAATACTGTAGCCGTAGATTTGGCAATTGCTAATTATGTAGTTTATAGTTAGATTTGCCCGCATTTATGTTTTGTTATAAATACATTATCATATTTCATTATGAAACACAAGTTTAAAATAGACATAAAAATTCATGCAGTTTTTGGAGATTTTCTTAGATATAATTTTGCGGTTTTTAGGGTTTGATGATTATTCGAGGAAAGATATTGGCTAAGGTTTGTAAAATAATGTTAATTGAAGTATTTTTAATAACCCATATCTGGCTACATTTTAATATTAATTTTTTGTATAGGTAGAGTTTTTTTTTTTTGGAACTGAAAGTAAACATTGAACAATATTAACTGGTTGAACAGACCAAACATAGGACATAGCTGTTTGTATTATTTATTTGTCTAAATTATTCTATAAGTAGTATTAGATTTATAAATAAATATGTAATTATAATGAGTATCCTAATAATAATGAATTCCTTTGACATGTAATATTCTGAACTTGCATACAAAAGTTCATCAGATAAAAAGAGAATTGTATTATGCTGTATATAAGACATTCTACATATTCATCCCTGAATGAAAATGATAATTACTTCAATAAATATTGGGAAATCAGGATAAATTCTTGCAGAAGAAAATTTGAGCTCCTTTTCTTAATTACAAGAGTGTTTTATGATACCTTAAAATATTATACAATCATATAGTTAACACTATTTTGTAAGATGTACATTTAAACAGAGATGGGTGCATTTTATTATGGTTATATTTGACATATCATTTACTGTGGTAAATGATAAAAAGTCAAGCTTCTTTATGAATTTTTCAGTAAAGTAGTAATGTCAATATATTTTAGCATAAGACTGTGTGTGTGTTTTATTTATTTGTTTATATCAATCAAGATAAGATACCCATATCCTTAAAATATTTCACAAATTAAACTAAGAATCAGTTTCTGAAAGTATGTGCAATAAAAATGCATGTAAACATTTTATCTGAAATTGTTTCCTGTGTAATGTGGTCTCACATCTGAAATATCCAAATCAAGAAATGACTGATTTTTAAAAATATAAGGAAAAAAACAAAAAGGAAATCTTTTATTAAATACTAAGTTTACATTTTGAAACCATATTCAGATTTGTATTTCTCCCATAATGCTTTTGTAACACATCATGCACAAGTTATTTTACTAAAACAAATGATAGTCTAATATCTCTATAGAAAAAAGACTGTTAAACTTATAAAAGTCATTTCAAAAATATTAAGATTAATGAATTTAAAATATAATTTTCAATTTCTTTTGCTTAATTTTTTTAATAATACTAAGAAATTAAATTGCATATAAGTAAAATACAGTGTTGTTTTACCTTACTAATGATTAACTATGTAAAATACATAATAGGTGTTAAAATATAAATAATCTATCTATATTAATTATATTATTAATTAAAATCAATTTTGTTGACGATAGTTTGGGGTACTTTTTCAAAATCAATACATTTTCTGATAACGTTTTTCACAACTAAATCAAAATCAAAATATATTCATATTCAGAAAATGTCTTGTTGTTATAGGCAACTGCGCCAACAAAAGAATATTTATTAAATTCTTTAATAAATATAATACTTCTGTTAATATCACTTATAAATTACAATATAACAATTCCTCAATTGCTAAACAGAGAATTGTTAATAAATAAAATAACTATTGCCAAGCGCTTTCAATTCCTATTTTTCTCCTTAGGAGAAAGGAGAGAAATAGGATTAAGGAAAAAAAATAAAAAAAATTATACTGCCTTGATAAGGACTCGTAGGAGTTCAAAGCAATTGGCTATAGTTATTTCATTTATTAGAGATTTTCTGTTTTAGCAATTGACAAATTGTTATATTGTAATTTATAAATATTTTAGACCAAAAAAGTTATTATGGATCAGATGTGACTATTGAATTTATAATTTAGTTATTACCAATATCAACCCAATACTTTTCATAAACTGGCTAAACATAATTTTTTTTAAAAAAAAAAACAACTAATGAGATAAAATTATTACAAGTCATAATTAAATAAGTCAAACAATAATTGGCAAGTAATAAATTTAACTCTCAACTGGCAAAAAAAAACACTACAAGATTTTATAAAATGTGGCTTTGCACTTTACATTTAAAACAAAATAATAAAATAATAAATTATCTCATTATGTCAATTCTATTCGATAAAATTAAGACAAATCTACATAAAAAAGTAATATAAAAAGTGCCTTTCAACTGTAAATAGAGAAGAATAATCTAACTAGTGAAGTTACGTTCTAAAAAAGTATTTTATAAATCTAATTTAAAATCTCAAACGCATATTAGTTCACAATCAACCACTTATTATTTATTCAAGGATTAATTAAAGGCATTTGAATTGTTTTTTTTTTTACTGCAGCAAAATAAACTACATAAATATATGCATAGGTGTGCATGGTTAATCCTTAAAGGAATTAAATTATTTTACGCTATTTATATTTTATTTTAATACCATAATTTGTTATGAATGTGTTATAATTTAATTTACAGAATTGTGTATGTTCATGTAATAAGAATAGTATTATCTATATTTTTTTATTATATAAGCAAATAAACCATTACTAATATTGTAATTCTCGAAAGGGAACTTAAAATTTTTTTTTAATGAAAAGAAAGGTTCAGAATATATATAAAATCAAATAAAAATTAAATTTTGATTTGATATTTTAGTTTCATTATTTACTCACTTTATAATATTATAAAAAAAATGATTTTATTGTCTTAATATATATGGATGTAAGCAAATGCTAAAAATTTTAATTCACTTTATATTGGAAATATAAATTTTATGATCATTAATCGCTATTTAACGTAAAATAGCAAACCTGACCTTTCACTTACATTTGCCAACTTTATGGAAAAGAATCCGAACTTTATATATATCTTTGATGTGATTTGTTTGCTTTCAAACATATATATATATATATGTACACTTACACAGTATAAGTAGATAATAATTTCTAGTATTAGATACAGGAAAGATAGTGATGAGAGTGAAGTTTGTTTTAAGTTGACAATAAATAATTCTAAAAACAGTAAATCACAGTCATTAACTATAGCATGTTTTTAACTGATTTATAATAATAAAGTTCTGTAAACTCATATTTTTGCTGATCATATCTTCATTACAATAATTTAATAAAATTTATTTTTTGCTGTTTTTTAACAGAATATAATAATGTGTTATTATCTGAACATAAATCTGACACTTTATTTGGTGTAGTTAATGGAAAATCATTAGCAGAAAATTTATTGTTTTTTAAAAGTATCAGTGGCAATTAGAATAATTCTAATTATAATAAGATCCTAATGTAATTATTGGAGACAAGAATTATTAGTTAAATCAAAGGCATATTATAAATTTAATATAGTTGAGCAACATTAAAAATGTCTCAGATAACGTCTACAAAACAAATGGAAGATTATTTAACTACATTGGCTACAAGCGATATCACATACTATCATAAATTTTCAAATGTCTTAATTTCAAACTATTTTTTTAAATTGAAAAACATGTTCAATTCAGCACCTTCCAAGTTTGTTTTTTAAAACAGGAAAACTCTCCATACAGTAGTGCCACTCAGTGCAAGCCAGAGTAATCAATGGATGTCAGAAGGCTTGTTCATAAAATCCCTATCTAGTGCCTATTCATCCAATATCCCCAGACTAGTTTCTGGCTTGTGACCTTCATCAGTGAGGAGCCTTGGATCTGAGAGCACTGCACCTATATCTTAGGATCTAATGCGACCCTCCAGCAGCCACCTTTTATCTCTACTCAACTATAAAACTATGAGAATTGAAAACACAATAATATTTTTAATCCAAGCTCATTAGTTTATATAGTCATATAGGTCTAAACTTAGTTCAGTACCCATATATTTTGGTATCTTTGGTTTTTTAATAACCATAGCCACCATTATCCTATTAGGAAGGATTGATATTAAACCACTAAACATCACATGATCACCATTTATTATGCTTGCTTATAACTGTTATTAAAACAGGCAAAACTCTTTATACAGTAGTGCCACTCAGTGCAAGCCAGAGTAATCAATGGATACCAGAAGGCTTGTGCATAAAATCCCTATCTAGTACTTACTCATCCAATATCCCCAGAATAGATTTTGGCTTTGGCCTTTGTCAGTGAGAATCCTTGGAGCTGAGAGCACTGCACCTAGATCTCAGAATCTAATGCAACCCTCTAGTAGCCACCTTTTATCTTTACTTAACTAAAAAACTATGAGAATAAAAATTGAAAATACAATAAGCTCATTAGCTTATATAGGATAGTCGTGGTTATGGTTATTAAAGAACCAAAGGTACCAAAATGTATGGGTACTGAACTGAGTTCAGACCTATATGACTATATAAGCTAATGAGCTTGGATTGAAAATATTGTGTTTTCAATTTTATTTTCATAGTTTTGTAGTTAAGTAGAGATAAAAGGTGGCTGCTGGAGGGTTGCCTTAGATCCTAAGATCTAGATGCAGTGCTATCAGATCCAAGGCTCCTCACTGACAAAGGCCACAAGCCGGAAACTAGTCTTGGGATATTAGACAAGTAGGCACTAGATAGAGACTTTATGCACAAAATTTCAGACCTCCATTGATTACTCTGGCTTGCACTGAGTGGCACTCCTGTATGGAGAGTTTTGCCTGTTTTAATAACAGTTTTGAGCAAGCATAAGAAATGGTGATCATGTGATGTTTAGTGGCTTAAGTATGTTTTTTGTTGCTGTAAATGTTTATTTTTAATTAATGATCACTTTTTTTTTTACTTTTTAAAATAAATATTATAAAACTTATTGTGATTAATGCCTACAATAATAAAAAGGAAATTTATTTTATTATAATGATTGTAAGAAAGCAATCAACTGAATCTAATTAAACAAAATTAACTTTATTTTTCCATTTTTGTTATTTTATGGCTATATTTTTTATTTTTTTATACAAATATTTTAATTAAATTATTGTAATTAATACAATAAAAAATAAAAATTGAAATATTTATATAACACAAATATTTTTCTAAAGATCTGTGTAAGATACTGCTAGTATTTATACATTTCCATACTGTATTGTTGAGTTAAATTCATTTTTATTGAATAAACAAACTGCTATAGATATTTCTTCACAATAAAACAGTATAGCTTAACTTAACTAGAAATTAATTCAATAAGAGTTTTATCGTGTTTGAGTTAATATAATCAGTTTAGTCTTAATATTAATAGATATTTTCAATGCTCATGATTATCTTTACTCCAGGTACATACTTTGATTTTTATTTTAAATTGAATTACAAAAGAACATATTTTTCACAAAAAATTTGCTAATGGATATTAAGTAATATTTACTAAGGCTGTAACCTTAGGAATAAGCGTCTGAAAAATTTGAAGGTAGAGACCTCTACAGGTCTTAGCCACAAGCTATTATAAATCTATATTACCAGTTTTTATCTTGAAAATTTTTTATGTGTCACATGTTTTTGATGTTTTGGAAAATGTCGCCTGTAGATATCAGAAAATTATATTTACTTGTTTTATCTAGGAAACTATCTTTATATTTTTGTTTTGGTTGTTATTATTTTTAAGTATCAAAATTAATAAATATTATAAAAGTAGATTTTTGAATATAAATCAAATATTTATAATTAAACCACTAGCCAAAATTAATTTTAAAAAGTTTTATTACCAATGATTTCATTGGAAAGGCATATTCTCAAGGGTAAAAATAACAAAAACAAAAAACTATTCCAATTTTTTTTAGTATTAAAAAATACCTTTGAATTGAAAATATGATAAGATATAATAGTATATATTGGTTTTGTATTGTGAGTTATTTTGATTTGGAAAATAATTGAAATGTGAATTGAAATTGTGAGAAAGTTGTGGCATGTTATATTGCATTTAAGAAGTTTGCTTTGACAGGAAAATTATTGTTAGTGAATTATTTAATTTTGACTACTGATTTATTTATAAATTGGTATATTTGATTTATTATACTGTCTATTTTAGCTTATTACATTTAATACTTTAAATTCTGAATTTATGTATTACCATCATTTTCATTCTTTATCAGTTCATTGCAGGATTAAGGTTACGTTAAGTTTAGTTCATGTTTTCCATTTCATAGCATCTCTTCACAACAGTATTCTAGAAAACTGCATTATTTCAATCCTTTAAACATAGAGATTTTCTACATCTTTTACAATCTCTTGAGCTCCAGTGTAAGACTTCAACTATCCATCTATTATAATCTATTCTAGCAATATGTTTTGCACAGTTGTAAATCAGAGTCATAATTCTTTCAATAAAGTAAGTGATACCCATTGTTTTCACAGCCATTTGTTTCATTTTCAATCTCTTCTTGTTACTCTCAACTCTCCCCATACTGCATTTATTAATCTGAAGACCCTAAAATGTTCTTCTGGTAAGTGATCAAGACTCATCCATTTATAAGAATTGGTAAAACACACTTAATTTGCATTTAATATTATTTCTATTAAAAGCATTTCATTCTTATTTAATTCTATGATTAATTATATCCATTATGTTTTTATCTGTAATGATAATTGCAATAAAGTATTTGTAATTGTTGACTTATTCTAATTCATTAGTATCAATCTTTATGTTTTTTCCTTAAGAAAATCCATTGAACATTACTTTAGTCTTTTTAGTATTTATTATTACTCCCCTTTTCTTACTTTTATTCTTGCAACATTTCCTAAAGTTCTGAAGCTTTATTTTCAAAATCAGGTAAATCATCTGCAAAATATAGATGACTTAAATAGTGCATACTTGCTTTTACTCTTTTGGATTTCCATTTTAAATCACAAAATACTTTTTACAAAGCTGTTATTTTGTAGATCTAAAATCATTGTTTTGTACACTCTTTTGAATGTTATAAACTAATTATTCTGTTGAATTTTGAGATCTCAATAATCCAATGTTTTAATCAAGATAGAAGTCTTTATATAATCAAATGTTTTTTCATAATTTACAAATCTAAAACATAATGGTAATTTATATTCACACATCTTTTCAATAATTATCCTTATTATTTGGATATGATCTCCTGTCCTACAACCACCCTTAGATTCATCTTGTTCTTTGATGACTGATTGTAACTATCTTGGTAAAGATTTTGTATAGAGCTGATAGAAAACTGACCGTCTCTAACTTTATAATCATCTTTACAATCTTTCTTAAGTATCAATATTACCACTTCAATCTTCCTTCATCTAATACATTTTTATCATTTAGACATTTGATACATAACTTTCCCATTAATTTTTCTATTTGTTTGTCTTTTTCTTTTAAGATATCAATTATAATTTTATAATTTTCTGGAGTTTTTTCTTCTTCATAGATCTAAATGCATGTCTCAATTATTCCTTTAAAATGCTAGGAAATTTAGAAGATATATCTATGTAATACCATTTACATCTTCATAAATCACATTAAAATGCAATCTAATTTTTTAAAAAAAACATCTTTATATTTGCTTACAATTTCAACTGTTCAGCAGTCATCTTCAGAACTATGATATTCAAATATATATGAACATACAATTAGTGCCTATCTATTTACATATACTTATATATAATTATAAAAGGCCTTATATACAATATCCTATATTATAGATTTTAAAATATATATTTTTTCTATGAACTCAGGAAAATGTATATCCTTATACATTTTTAATATTTTTATAAATATTAATCTTTTTAAGTTATTAAAAAGTTTAAATGTTATACAAATGTATTATATATATAATTTAGAAGGGATTGAACTCAGACTTTCAACTTCTCTACAGCTATCCACTCCATTCCATACAACTGATCCACATGACCACATACATGTGAAAAAAATAACTGATCTCCAATATAGTATTTCATGTCGAACCAGCACCCATCACTTGGTCCATATCATGTATATTGGAGATCATTTATCTTTTTCACATGTATGTGGACTTATGTATCAGTTGTATAGGATGGAGTGGATATCTGTAGGAAGCTTGATAGTCTGAATTCAAATCTTTTCTAAATTACATTGCATTTAAATATTATATATATATTAAAAATATAAAAAAGTTTATACAAAAGAAATCAATCAAAAATAAGATTAAATAAAACATTAATACTTAAAAAATTATTAAAAATGTATAAGGATATATAATTACTGGGTTCATAGAAAAATTTGTATTTTTTAAAATCCATAGGTTAGGATGTTGTATATAATGTCTTTTATAATTATATATAAGTATGTATATATAGAAAAGTATTAATTGCATGATCATATATATTTGAATATTATAGCTCTGATGATGACTGCTGAGAACTTGAAACCATAAGCAAATGTGAAGGAATACATTTTACTTTATTACACTGCACTGTAAAATTATTAATGAATAACAAAAAATAGAAAGAAATTATAAATTTAGAAGTTGTAATAATGGTAAGAGATTCATACTTTTTTGTAGAACTCTTCCACAAATTTTATGATATCCCTCTTTGTAGTAGTAATAGTTCAACTTTTTCCATATCACATGAATAATTTTTATTCTAATACCAAAATTTTGTTTTACATCTTAGAGACTGTTATTCTTTTCTGTAATTTTCCATGCCAATTTTCAATTATAGCCATTCAATTTTTCTTTAAACATTGTTTTGTTTTAGTAGGTAGTTTATGGAAACTTAATATAGGGGATTTGAACACACACTTTTAAGATCCCTTCTGCTATCCATTCTATCTCCTATATTACATTTAAACTCCAAGTATATGAATTAAACCTATATTGCAAAAATATTAATGGAAAATTGTTGCTTTTTAATAAGTGTGCTTTTTTGCATTTTTTGTTGATTTCTGTCAATTTTGAAACCTCATAAAATTTAATATTTAAAGTAATTTTCAAGTTCTAATTTAAATTCATTGAAATATCTTTGAAGATTAGAAATATAACTAAAAAAAATCAAAGTCATATATCACATGATTCAATTTTTAAGCTTGTAAATAAAAAATAAAGAGCTCTGCTAATTTTCTCTAACAAGCTTTATTGATAAATGCCAGACAAACAAAGCATTTAAAAATCTCAAAATCACTACTTAGCTTCAGACCAGTGGTTTCATGCTTTGGCACTCCTCAGTGAAATTCTAGGATAGTTTCAGACACTAGATCTAAAAATACCACAACAAAGCCAGCATTTATCTAAAAGTTAACTATTAAATAGAAAATCTGAAATTTTTAGACACCTAAATGTCTTCAAACCCAGCTATCTAACTTAAATAACTCTATGGGGCTGAGATCTTCAGCCAAACAATATATTAATAGCAATATAACATTGCTTAAGACTTTAAAGCAAAGACTATAAATAGTCAACAAAAAATCAAAGTCATATATCACATGACTCAATTTTTAAGCTTGTAAATAAAAAATAAAGAGCTCTGCTAATTTGCTCTAACAAACTTTATTTTTTATTTACAAGCTTAAAAAGTGAATCATGTGATATATGGCTTTGATTTTTTGTTGACTATTTATAGTCTTTGCTTTAAAGTCTTAAGCAATGTTATACTGCTAAGGTTATTAATATATTATTTGGCTAAAGATATCTCAGCCCCACATAGCTATTTAAGTTAAATAGCTGAGTTTGAAAACATTTAAATGTCTAAAAATTTCAGATTTTCTACTTAATAGTTAACTTTTAGATAAATGCTGGCTTTGGTTTGCTATTTTTAGATCTAGCATCTGAAACTATCCTCACATCTCACTGAGGAGTGTCAAAGCATGAAACCATTATCTGAGGCTAAGTAGTGGTTTTGAAATTTTCAAATGCTTTATTTGGTTGGCATTTATTAATAAAGCTTATAGAGAAAATTAGCAGAGCTATTTATTTTTTAGAAATATAACTGTTTATATTGTTTTTCTTAATAATCTTTGTTTCTCTGTTTTACATATCACAAATTGTTAATCATTTCATGTATTAAATTTATTGATTATTTCCTGATCTGAATCTATTAAGAACATTATAATTTTGAAATAATACTTTCTGTTAATCTAAATATAATGTAATTGTTTTATAATAACTTCATTAGCCTGCTTCCATGACCATTTCTATTTAGCATTTTTCTTAAGGAAAGTTATAATTTTTCTTTTTCTATAAATTCATTTTTATCACTTCAACAATATATACCCACAGCAGTTTCATCTTTCAGTGATTTATCAATTCTAACATTAAACTCTCCCATGACAATTGTAAAATATTTGGTCTTATCATACGCATTTTGTACATCAATATAAAAATTCACTATTTTTTCATGAAAACTTGTTGAGGCATAAATTTGAATTATCTGTATTTAGTATCTTCTATTAATGTAGTGTAAGTAGTTATTCTTGCTATTCTGTCTGATATAACATCAATCTACACAATATTTTTCTTCCAGTTTTTATTTAAAATTGTTCTTATTTTATTTGTACTTCCAAATATAGTTGAATTCGTAATAAAATATACATCTACTTTTTAAATCAATTGTCTCATCTTTTCATCTAACTTCACAAAATTCAATAATATTAAACAATTCTTATTTCAGTTTACTCAAACTTTCTTCACTTAAAAGTGTTATCATCCAATAGCATTTGGGATCTGCAATCAGGGAATGCTTACTACTCTCCTCCTTAATTTATTAATTGCTGCCTTGACTAACTACTGAGAAAAAGGGCCATAATTTAGTTTAATCTTAATTATTTTAAATATCTACATAAACAAGTTTATTCTCACACACATTTATTTTCCTAAAAAAACAACAACAACAACAACAAAATAAATAAATAAAATTTCAATTAAAACTATCAGGAAAATAAAAAGAAAGCAATAGTTAATAGTGATTTTTGATTTTAAATTAAATGATAGAAAGGCAATAGTTCTAACATGTTGGATAATAAGAATTGAAAAGCCATTATTCATATGTGAGTACTATATGAATAATCAAGAATTTATGAAGTACACATTAGGAATTTGGCCTGTTCAAATCTTTTAAGTCCTTAAGAGGCATTAAAAGGATCTTCTTTCTTTTTCCAGAAAACTTCTTTCTGCAGTCACACACACACACACACACATATATATATATATATATATGTGTGTGTAAAGAGAGAATATTAATATTTGTTTAAAGTAATTAAATTTTAATAAAAATTAAATTAGAAATTTTTTATACATTGCCTATTTTAATTCTAAAATATATTATTTTATCTTTGCAAAAGATTATATATTAATATTTATAAGTTATTTATTTAGCTATATTTAATTAACTAGATAATAAACAATTAGGAGTCTTAGGCATGAGCACATAAAATTAGAATATTATATGTATAAGCATAATGTGCGTTTTTCTCCTGTTAATAATTATATTTATATAAGCTATATTATTTTTATATTCACTGTTAATAACTTATTACACACAAAGTTTATTGAAAAGAGATTCGTATCTTTACTCTCGTATGATTGTAAGTTTAAAATTATTAATGCCATAGTATTTCATATGACTAATATATTAAGATCCATCTGAATTTTAATCAAAAGCTTATAAACATTGAATTCCTTAAGACTATTGATTTCATTCTATTCTTTAATTATTTTCTAACATACAGAGTGTGATAAATATAAAAAGAAATCAATATTTTTTTTAAAATGGAATGTTTTTGTTGTAATAATATCCTCATGAAATAGTAACTCTTTTTTTTTTTTTGAGATGATAGATTTTTTTTTTTTATATACATAAAATGAAATAAAAAAGAAGTTTATATATAATAGTTGTAATTAACTCATGAGGCTTTCCACATTACAGATGGTGAGAGTTTCAGGAGTGTTTCATATTTGTTTTATTCTATAAGAATAGGTTAATACCCATTTACTAATCAATATCATATGGTTACTAGAATTAGTTAGTGGCTAATTATATAAAAATTCATAAGTCTGATTAAAACCTGAAAAAACATGTTATCCTGCTTGTAACTCAGACATATATATATATATTGTAATCTACAGTTTAAGTTGAAATCAGGGAGAAGCAAAAAACGACCTGTTAAGATGAGTGTGTTAAGGTGGACGATTGGTTGCGTACTTACGAAAGTAAATTAAAATGAATGCATGTTTCCTTTCCACATAAAATAAATGTTAATAATATTTCAGAATTTGATAATATGTAAAATTTAAAATAAATAAATTTCTCAGGGTATTTTTATAGATGTCTGATAACTTAATGTATTCTTAAATACATATATTCTGTTGCGATATCTCTTGCGAAAGAGCTAATTACAAATTAATGTGCATTTTAATTAAGGCTAGCAAATTAACTCTCAGATTGAATTAAATATAATGTTCAATTAATTTATTCTCTAGGTTATTAACTAAATCTATCTTAATCATTCACTTAAAAGATATATAGATGTAAAGTTTATTAAGTAATTCTAGATAAGATTAATTGTAATTTTATTGTAAAACACCTTACCCTATTAATTCGTGTTATAGATAACAATAGTAATAATAAATGATGTATATACATTTAATATAGTTTGAAAGTATGACCTTTTATTTTAACAATATGCAAAGACGATGATTTCAATAATGACAAACAGATGTACTGTATTTAAAAATAACAATTGCTTTATTATAAATAACAAGTATATAAACAAAATAATAAAATTACCAACAAATAATAAAAAACAATTTAATACAAAATTCTATAACAATATTAGTAAATAATATTGCTTGTTCTCAGTGAACAAGCTAAACTTAGGTTATGTTTATATGTGTAATTCTAAAGTATTGCAAAGCGATGTCACTATATTGGAAAAGGCTTGGCAATATTCAATCAAAATATTTTTACATAAGGGAGAATTATAATGTTTTATATTCTTAATTATCTTGGTAGAAATAATTAATAGAGTATAAACCTCATTCTATGAAAGTTGCTAGTTCTTTTACTCGTTTGGAGTCAGCAAAAATATTTATTTAACACTATTAAATGATATACAAAATATATACTTTTAATTGTCATACATTTTTATCTTTTGATAGAATGATTTGCTATGCTTCTTATATCAGTCAAAGTTTAAATAATTAGTTAAGAGTATACTCTACTAACAAATACAATTTATTTTATTTATATCATCAGATTGCCTTATTGCATAGTGTAACATTTCAAAATTATACAAATATCTTAAGCACTATAAAAATAAAAATCCCTTAATGATTTAATCATCTATTCAAGGATGATTAGCTACTTATGAATCTGAGGCTGAATTTAAGAAGTAATAAAATATAAAGTAAGTTAAATATAAATAATTTTATAAGTTAGTTTAACTATATGCAATCTGACCCCATGTAAAATGAATAATTACATATATTACACTCACACCTAATATCATTAATTAAATATATAAAGTTGTTATCTGTAAAAATTAAGAAAATGTTGAAACATTTAACAGCAAAACAGGTTTGATTTATAATAAAAAAATTATTTAAAGCTAAGTGCTTTCAGTACTGAATAGTATCATAATGTTAGCATTAAATAACTAAAGGCAGTTGAGATCTAGATTTAACGATATTTTTAATATTATAGAATAAATCATCATAAAATTAAATCTTTAAGAGAAGATTTACATGCTAATGATAACAAATGATAGCTACAAGTGCCATTCTTGAGAAAAAGGGGTGCTAAAGTCCTTTTTATTAATGGTGGGAAATATCTTTAGCTGTTGTCCATTTCTCCTTCACCTTTCTCTTTCTATCATCTTTCTCAGAGCAGATGTTATCAGCCATAGTGAACTCATAATTATGGGCTGCCTGCAATTTGTGATCCAAGAAAATGGAAGAGTGCTCATTGCTTTTCTTAGCCTGTTTGTGTAGATAATTGTGTTGGGCCCATCTTGTAGATAAGTTGTTATCTGTATCTTTATATATCAGCATTATCTTGAGAATTTTATTATTTATTTATTATTACATCATAATAGTTATAAACAGTACAACAATTATAAACAAAGTTTATAAGTAATTTCTCAAATTATAATCCTATTTTCACAAACAGTTAAGAATTATCATGTGGAAATATTTACATTTTGCAGGTATTTCAATGTTTGTAATTTACGGGCAATACTTTAATATAAGCATTAGATATTAAATTAAAAGCACTAGGTAATTTCTTTCATAAGTTTAAATTCTTAGTGATACTTAAATATAATGATTTAAATAATTAAGAAGCAGATTGTATAGATAGCACATTAATGCATTTTAGAATGTCTGCTGATCTATTTATGATGTTTGTCATATTTTCATATTGTGACATTTATAATCCTAAATCCATTATTAAAGGACTGACATTGAATTGTAGTCTTCTGCAATGAGAGCAGTTAAATCCTTCATAAGATATCTGTAGACTTATATTCTTATAGTTGGCATTTATTATCTATTTTAAAAGGCATTAAATTACTGATCCTTTGATTTAAACACACTTTATTTATTTTTCTATATAGTTCAGGGCATTTTGATAATTTATAAGACCTAGCAAATAAATACTAATCCATAGACAAATTATCTTCATTGATTTTCATTAACAATTAAGCATGTTCTCCAAAGCTGTGAATTTATACATAGATTTAGACTTATTGTATAAAAGTTTTAACTTCCAGTAATCCATAGTGAGGTAATCTCTCATTTCCAAACAACAATTATTTTGAAAGAAGAGACAAGTGATTTGATTGTTATCATAAGGAGCATCCCATAAGTAATTTTCCAAAATTCCATTAATAGTTGAAGACAGTAAATTGGATTTTGTTTGAAATAGTATTTAGTGATAATCCTTGTTGTTGTTTATCCATTTTAGTTTGAGAAGAAGATCTATTTTTCCAGCTAGGCAAAATGTCTAAAATGAGTTTTTCTACTCAGTCATTCTATAGATGATGATATTAAAATGGCTATTTTAAAATTTAATTTGACTGGATCATGAATGCACTAGAGTTTTATAAAAACTGACTGAATTTTCCCAAAAGGTTATATTTAGAGTCTCTGGTCAGTTGATATCTTAATTAGTCACCATTACTCACAAATCTTTTTTTCTTTTAGGCTTTTCTGGGAAAAAATTATTGATCACCAAGGTAATACAAATAAGCAGGTGATCAAAATTGTCTGGCTTTATTCAAACTGGAGATTTTCTAGACATTGGATAAAATGAAAGTAAATAATAATAATAATAATAATAATAGTCAAGTGTTGTTAGCCGAGAGGTCATCGCAGCTGCCTTGCAAGCAAGTAGTTGGTTGCAGACGGTTGTGGGTTCGCGTCCTGGCTGATGCTATGACATATGAAATAATAATAATAATAATAATAATAATAATAATAACAACAAAACAACAACAACAAAATCTAATATTGTACTTTAATTTGAATTATTTAAAAAAATATATAATCATTTACTTTTAACAACTAAATAATTTATAAGGTCTCTTTAAAGTTCTTAGATATTTATTTTAATAAATTCATTTAATAAATACCTTTTAATTGAACAAGATAAATTAATTGACTAGTTCTACATTTACAACTTTAAGTTTAAGCATATAAAAATTTCAAGCTTACAGCACATATATTTTAAATGGATTGTTACCTTTACTATTTTAGCTAAATGTAATCTCAATTATCATGATACAGTTATTGTAGAATTGTTTTAAAATATTATGTTTTGTTATGTTTAATTTATTGTGCTCTATTCTGTACATCTTTCTACAATATCAATTTTGTGTGTGTGTGTTTTTTATTTATACATAAAAATTTAACAGCGTTTTAAAAAAAATAATAATACAAACGCACATATTTTGTATTAGTATTGATCAATAAAATCTGCCCAGAATACATTTTTAAATACTTTCTAAAAATTATATATTCTTTTAGGCAGTACTAAGAGAGACTTTTAAATTTCATTTTGATCATATTATCTGCTAATAGTGGTGGATTTGTTTTGTTTAACTAATAAAGAAGGCCAATAAAATTTTTACAGTTTTTGACTATGCTAATTAATTAGGATAGTAAATATAAGGTTATAATATATATAATCTAAAATGATTTCCATTGTTTATAAAAAACAATATTTTAAATTTATATTATTGTTAATTTATAATTAAGAAGTTAGACAAGTGTTGCTAAAAGAGATGTCAATTGAAGTATGATTGAAGTTTTAAAACTCAAAAGATTTAATAGTAATAGAAAAATATTTCATGGGACAAAGGTGAATAATATAAAATTATAGATAGAAAAAAGTATACTAAGTTCAGGAAGATCTTTTTCCTGCAGTGAATTAATTATAGTTAGAAATAGTAATGATTTTAACACACTATTTTTATTTCTTTAATGCAAATCGGTTCATTCAAAATTATGAATGTTTTAAAATTTTGTACCTGATTTTCTTTTATTACTAAAAATAAAATTCTTTAAATTTTGCAAAATATAAATTCCTACTTAAAGGTATAGAATCTATACAATTAGATTTGTTGTACTTTATTTTTTTATCTTTTATTTAAAAGAGCTGTTCATTAATCAACATTTAAAATTCAAATTTCTAAATTCATTCATCGACTTATTAAATAAATTATTTTTACATCAGTAATTTATCTTAAGATCCGTGGTTCTTTAATGCTTCTATATATCATCATCATCAACATCAACCATTATCACTCCACTGCAGGATGAATGTGTCTCCAAGTTCAATCGATCTTTTCCGATCTTTAGCTTCTTTTCTCCACATCACCCCTGCACACTGTCTTATTTCATCCATCCATCTCACATGTGGTCTCTTTCTGGGTCTTTTAAATATCTTATAGATATACATTTATATATGTAAAAGAACACCTCTATATCTTTTTTTTTTACATTTTTATACCGTTTTTTTTTTTTTTTACAATCTTTGCTTAACAGTTGAAGATTGTTTTGAATATGTATGAATGCATGTTGTAGCCCTTATGAATGTATTTACGAATAAAAATCAAGACAATAGTAAAAGTTTAGGCTGGGGGGTTAGACAAAATGTTAATTTAATTTCATATTTGGTAGTGCTAGAATTTGTCAATATTCTCTCATGTTGATGGAGAGTGAGTTAGTAAAAAAAAACTAGCCTATTAGAGAAAGTATAACCTTTAGTTATTTTATTTTTCTTTGAGAATTAATAAAATTAAATTATAATAATTAAATGGCAATCGGTTATATTAAAAAGTAGTATAAGTGAATTAGGGAGACAAAAAAAAAACAAGAGAAATAATTGAAAATTGCATATTTAAGGGAAAAGACAGACAAAGTAAACCTCATTTTAAATAGAATGTTATAAATGTATATTAAATGTAATCTATTTTTATTAAATACAATCTATTTTTAAATATAAATTCAATTTTATTTCTTGTCATTTATAAAAAGAGAAACTTTGTTAAAGAAAACAACAACAAAATATAATTAAATCAAGAAAAACATATCTTTTAAAACATGTTTTTTGAAAACAGTGATGATGATAATATAGAAGGGGCTTAGATAATTAATTTAGATTGTAAAGTGTGTGTTTATTAAAATGAACCCAAAAGATTAGTCCAGATCTCAATACAATGAGAGAAGACAGAGCAGAATAACATTCTTTTATGGTGAAAGTGATATCCAACAAGTTCTATTTGTAAGTCTTGGAAAATAATATTTTTATTATTGACAAATATGAAATGATAAAACAAACTAATGATTTCCATTTCTTTAATATTATTTGTTAATTCCCTTCCATATGTATGTTTGTCTCTGCCCTACTATGTAGCATTGTAGAAAAAAAAAGTTACAAAATCTACCATTAGTATGATTTAAAACAAAAATAAATTGATGCTCTTCATCTTCAAAAAGGTAAATGATAATAATTAAGACGTAAGTGGATAATAATGAAGAAAGATACTAGCACCAATCAGCTTGAAATGACAATTGAAGGTGATTCCATATTAAAAAAGAAAAAAAAGAAAAAATTAAGAATTTCTGACTGCAACAGACATAATCATAAAAGCTTATATGAATAAGAAAATTGATAAAATTGATTTAAAATATATCATATATGATATAATGATAAGGCCTTAAATTATAGGTTCAATATTTTGTTCAATTATTATCATCTGCATCATCATTAATGTTGTCATAATCATAATCATTATTATTATTATTATTATTATTATTATAATTATTATTATTATTATTATTATTATTATTATTATTATTATTATTATTATTATTATTATTATTATTATTATTATTATTATTATTATTATTATTATTATTATTATTATTATTATTATTATTATTATTATTATTATTATTATTATTATTATTATTATTATTATTATTATTATTATTATTATTATTATTATTATTATTATTATTATACTGTGTTATAATTTTTGTTATTGAAAAGGATTGTACATTTATATAATACATGTTTATTGGATGAATTGTAATATTATGCATATATTTTTTATGGAAATTATATTTTATTACTTTGAACTTATGAAATGCTGTAGTTGAGAAATCGATCAGGCATGGAGGAGAGAAGGAAGGTAATATCTCTAATGTACTTTAAATTGTTGAGGGATGAATAACTATGCAAGCATTATAAATCATAATAATAAATGCCTACTTGATTGTACTACATTTTTTAATTTAGAAATTTTAAAGTCAGTTGCATGATGTGGAAAATATTGACATATTTATCTTTTTATTACCTGAAATAAACTATTGTTAAAATTTAAATATGGCTTCTGGTCTCAATTGCCATTCTTGCATTCCATCAATTGAATAAATAATTTGGGTTAGTTAATTAAGTTGTAAATAATATTTTGTTTAAATCGCATGTTGATATTAAATTAGTAATGACTGGAAGGTTGCTATTCTTCCACATGCACCTTACTTTTACTTTCAGACAGCCAATAGCTGTTAAAACAGTGGTCTGAGGAGTAATCAGGTCTAGACACATGATAGAGATTTTTCTTGTCAAAAAATCTCTGTCATGTGTCTAGGCCTGATTGCTCCTCAGACCACTGTTTTAACAGCTATTGGCTGTCTGAAAATAATAGTAAGGTGTATGTGGAAGAATAGCAACCTTCCAGTCATTATTAATTAAGTTGCGCAATATCACATTTGAGTATTGTGTGTTTACAAGCTATTGCTTGGTGCATAATGGGATTATTAACATTCAAAGAACATTAATTCAAACCTAGGTTTCTAGATATTCCTCAGGAAAACAATGAAGTGACACCTATATGAATCTCAGTTATTTACTAGTAAAATACAAATGAGAAATGTCCAGGGGCTTATATCTTCTCAGCAGCATTAAACAAAATATGTGTAATGATGTATACATGGTAGAAGTAGCAATTGCATGAACAATGATAAACAAGAAATATAACTGATTCTAGACAGATGTATCAGCAATAAATTTATTAATTGGCAAATTCTTCAGTATGTTCATCACCAATCTTTTGATTGGAGTTCTTAGTCAAATTCTGTGCCAATATATTGAAACATAATATAATGTTTATGAATCTGATTTCATAAAACCTTCAAACAAGAAGAATGGAGTAATCAAACATGGCCTGCAAAGAGTTCAGGAACAACTTAATAATAATATATAAAGTTTCTAAAGTAAGTAGGGATCTAAGAGTGCAAACATAGTACACAAGCAGAAATAACAAAAAAAGGCACAGACAAAAGTTATGCATTTGTATTATACATAAATCACTACAGTATAAATAAGCACATGTAACATGCATGAATGAACTAAATGTGAAACACATCTAAGAAAAAAATTAATATTAATTTAATAAATAATGTAACAAAGACAACATACACATACTTATAATATAGTCAAACAATTATATAAAATATAAAAAATACATATTTATATGTTGTCTTAATATCAGATATGTTCTACTTTAAATTAATTATTAATAAGTGAAAAGTTTTAAATGATTTAGTAATAGATGAAAAGGTAATTAGTTGTGTTATCAATTTTAAAACAGAGTGGAAAGAACAAAGGTATGGCAAAAGAAAATGAAAAAAATGGGAGAAATTTAAAGTGAAAAAAAAGATGATTGTTGCATTTGATATAGGCTAGCCCTTGAATATTAACAAACACAAAATATTATATTAATAATTCTATATCATCTCTGAAGATTATCATTAAGTAACTTATTATTTATCTGAATCTGTAAGATATATAATAGTCAAGTTCAAGTGGGCACATTGACTTTCTATTAACTCAAAAGAATAGGTAATAATAAAACAGATTAAAGGTCTATACAATATATGTTTGACCCTACATCATGTTAAAAGTAAAACCATGCAATAAATAATATCTAAGAAGCTGAAGAACAAATTAAAATGAAATTTACAGAGGGCTATCTTTAAACCAAGCCTTCTGTAAATACTTCAAGCAGGAATAATATATACCAGGGAGGTAAATAACACAGAATTTGATCACTATATAAAATGCATATCTATATAATCTAATCTTTTGGTTTAGATATGTATGTGAAACAAGCAAAAGAAAATTAGCAAACTGTCTACAAATTCTAAACACAAAATTTATTCAGACATGTTTATGGGTCACTGATTGGTTTATATATATGTACAGTTAATATTTAATAATCACAGCCTTCAATATTTATGCAGTGGAACCACAAACTATTCTGTGTCTAATTACATGACATCAATTATAAAATATAAACAAACAAAAATGTAAATAAGTAAACAAAAAATTATTGAAATTGACAAATGTTATGATATTCAGCAGTCATTTTTTCTTCTTTGAGTGACATATTCAATTAGATTAGTAAAATTTATTCAATTTATATGGAAAGCTGTTAGATTTTATTTTTCCTTTATAATTCTTTCCAAATTTGCATAAAATATTTTCTGACAATAATGTCAGAAGTTTTATAAAATTTTAGAACATACTAAAATTTGAAACAGTTTTAAAAACATCAAAATTATTAGATCGATCGTATTTTCTTAATAACATTATCACTCTAATGTTTCTATAAGAGAAAAAATTCATTGAAAAAATATTGCCTAGAACAGATTTAATAAGTAGAAAATCAGTCATTTTGCTATTTACTTTATTTTGAAAATAAAAATATGGTAGTTAGATTTTATTTCATATTCTTATTAATTCAATGTGTTCATGAGTAAACATACACTCCATAAATATATGAAAATGTCTCTCTCAATTTATTAATAATAACTATATGATTATTATTTTTAAAATTTTGTTTGTATTATAATATTGATTTATATTACTACTATAAATACAGAGGCAAAACTTTCCATCCAATAGCACCACTCAGTGCAAGCCAGAGTAATCAATGGATGCAGGAAGGTTTGTGCATAAAATACCTATCTAGTGCTTGCTCATCCAATATACCCAAACTAGTTTCTAGCTTGTGGCTTTTATCAACTAGGAGCCATGAATTTGAAAGCATTGCATGTAGATCTTAGGATCTAATGTAACCTGCCAGAGCCATCTTTTACTTTTTTAACTAACTATAAAGCTTTGAGTCCAAAATGAAAACACAATAATGTTTTCAAGCTAAGCTCATTTGCTTATATAGTCATATAGATCTGAACTTAGTTCAGCATCCATAATTTTGGTATCTTTGTTTCTTTACTAACCACAGCACCATAATCCTATTGGGCAGGATTGGTATCAAACCAGAAAACATCACATGATCACCATTTTTATGTGTACACAGTCATTTTTCACAGAAGCAAAATTCTCCATACAGTAGACAGGGATTTTATGCGCAAACATTACTTTGGCTTGTAATGAATGGCACTACTATATGGAAAGTTTTGCCTTTGTGAATAACAGATAGAGTAAGCATAAAGAATGGTGATCATGTGACATTGTAAATACAAAAAAGCATTTATATAATATATATTATAATCTTAAGTTCTGCCTATAGAACTTTATGTTGGGTATTTTGGCTTATATAATTTTTAAATTTATTTTCTTTAAAATAAATTTTCTTTACATAGTAAAAATAGTGACTCATTTAATAATTTATCTTAATGATTTTTAACTAATGTTATAAAATATTATTTTTGATAAATTTAAATAATAGAATTTAAATAATTTAACTTAGTAGTCAAGCTTATTTTATAATTGTAGGTGTTATAAAATCCTAAAGTTAATATTTTAAGTATAACTTATCTTTAAAAATGCAATTACAATCTTAATGTAGTCATTACATGTATTTATTAAGTAGTTACAAAAAAACACGTAAGTAATTTAATAATGCTTTATTGATTTTTATTAAAATAATCAATTTATTACAATTCATATTAAAAATATAACCTAATTGCTTGTTTAATAATAGTTTAATCTTTTATAATTAATCAAAAAATTTAAATTAATTATTTTAGATCATATTTAAAATATTATTAGAGTGTGTAAATACATGTAATTTATTTTCATTTCAAGTAAAGATTTTAAAAAGAAAAGAATTATATTTCAACTTCCTTGTCCGGAAGATAAAAATATCTAAAACAATATTATTGTAAAGTTTTGTTAATAAAAATATTTGTTTTGAAAAAAGAATATTGTATTAAAGTTAGTATTTTGAGAATATTAATATATATATTTAAATAAATGTATTATTTATTGCTATAATAATTTTATTCCTAAATAATAATTATTTGTAAAAGATGATGCAATCTTAATTTATCGTTTTATCTCAAATTTCCAGTGTAGTTTTAGAAACAGTGATTTTTAGCATATTTGACCTATCAACTGAATAAAGTTGCTTAAATTAATTATGAATTGACACTCTTATTGTCAATCATTAAGTATAAACTCTGACCATGTATATTTTTACACACTTCATTTTTTTTTAACATTTTATCATGTATAATTTTTTATAATTACTTATTATTTTTCCTGTTTAAGATATGAATGGATAAAGTAATTATCTGCTTCGACCTCTAGCTTTGACCCATCTGTCACTCTTTTGAATCTTTTTATCATATACACCATTTGGAAAGTTCCAATAATGCATAATTATAAAAGTGATTGCTGTTTCAATTGTTTGTGAAAACAGAAAGATTTTTACAAGATAGAGTTATATTCTTTAAACTTTTTATTAATATTCAATTGCTTGTTTAATCTTGCTAAAATTATCTGAAATTAAGACTTTTAGTAATACCGAATATCAAACTTTGCTTATTTTTAAAACTAAGTTTATTATAGTTTATTCTACAACGAATTATAGACTATATTTTGCAAATGCAAACTGTTATTATTATTATTTACAAAAAATTTTAATTTAAACATTTGATTTTATATTCAAATTAGAACTTTTGCTGAGGTTGTAAATGATAAAAGCAGTTACGGAATAATAATTATGAAAGTATAATTGCCTTTACCTTATTATGAAAGCAAATTATTTTATTATTATTTCTTTATAATTTAAATGACATTCGTGTAAACTATTATAACATTATTTTCAGATAAATAGAATGTCTATTAGCATTTAAAAAATTACAGAATAGAAAGACTGATTTTTCCAGGAGTTTATTTTATATTATTAATACATTTTGATAAAATATTGATTTTTAAGGAAATATTATTGCTTTGTTCCAGAAGTATTAAATAAGTATTCATGCTCAAATGTACTTTACTGACTTTAAATATTTTATTGTGTGTGAAAGTTAAAAAAAATAGCATTAAAATATATTTTCTGTTTTTATAATCTGTTCTTTATCTTATGATGCATATATCTTTTTGAAGGATTCCCATGCTACTGATAAATTATTTATTTGCATTATTTTAATAAAAATATATTATGCTCTTTATCAGTGTCTCATTACATAAAGCTATAAATTGTGTTTCAAAAGGAAATATCCTCTTATATTGTTTAAAATAAATATTATTCTTTCTATTTTTTATTGTTTTATATTTTAATTGCTTCAAAAAAAAATATCGTTTCTTATCATCACATTATTTCAATAAATACTTTATTTACTTTGAATGTCTTTTCAAGTTATGTCAGTGTTCACAGATTTTAAGTGCCATAAATTTCAATTAATTGATTTGCCAATATTTAATATCAATACCATCTGAATACTTTAATAAATCTTCAATATATCCAAGAACTCATTATTAGAACTGTTATACTGCAAAATGGTAATGAAATCAATGATTTAAAGACTTATGAACTATTATATTTTAGATAAGTTTTTATTCATATGTGTATTATATTAATGATATTGCATATTTATTATTTATGTATGATTTGTAATATATTTATTATAAGAATTCTCAAAGTATTTATTACTGGTGTAAAATATAATCAAAAAGGTCACATATTCATTCTAAAGGAATTGTTTAGAATGTGTGTAATTAAATGAAAAAATTAGTGAAGTAGATGTATATTTTTTTTGTTAAATTGTTAAGCTACAATTTATATGCTTAGTTATATTTTGGTATAATTATTCTATTTTATCAGTTTTTCATATCATATGTTTGTTATTGTCATTTGATTTAGGATTAACTCTATTTTCATATATGATTCTTATCATCTTTGTGAAATGTAGTCTGTCTTAGAGAACAGTTAGCCAATCATGTCATATTTTAGGCAATCTTTTGTGATCATTTATTCTTGATATATTTGTTAAGGTTAGAGACAAAGTTCTAATTCTTTATGTGCACTTTTGGATAAGTGTTTATTTTTGAATGTATTCCATCACAATGCCTTTCTTTTATATTCATTGATGTTTATAATATGTTTTAAAGTCATGTGTAATACCAACCATTTCTCTATTTTGGCTCTTGAATATTGAAGTCATGTGTAACGTGAACCATGCTTTTATTTTGCTCTTAATGCAATAATAGTAGTTTAAGAATGTTGATGTTATTGATATGCCAAGTTTGCATATGTGATGTGTTTAAAAACCTTGATAAAATGTTTTTATGCATAAACTTATAATTATTTTTATGTGTCTGTAAAATTATACAACTTCCAAGTTTAATAATATTATATTGTTGATAAGATTTATTTGTTAATATTTTTAAATATATTACTGCGACATATGTGAATAAAAGCTGGTTAATAATAAACATGAGAGCTTTCTATATTAATAGTTAAATCATACTGTATTTTTGGTAATTTAAATTTTTAATTAAACTTGTGATAATTATAATTTTTGACTTTATTAAAATATTTAATCATTAATTTTGGTATTATTTATTAGTGATAATAAAAATATTGATTTAATTATTATTTCTGAATTTGTATCTGTATCATCATCTGCATTCTCAGAAATCCAAAGTCACACATATATTTTAATATATTAAGGTATAAGAATATAAAAGTTACTTGATTAAATTTATTGATGCTTTACAGTGATATCCTTGGTTGACAATATTATACTATTTTATTTAGAGCAAGATTATAAGAAAACCTTTTGTATGATATATGAGTAGCAACAAAATCCTTTTTTAGTCATTGTATCATGAATGTTATCCTAGATTGCTTTATAACTATTTTAATATTACAGTTTTATGGTTAATTTTAAAGTAAATTTTATTATTGTATTAGGATATTATTCAAAGATTGGGTCATATCCTATAATTATTTGCTAGAATCACATTCATGGTTTGGGTAAGAACTTAAGATAAAGAATAAGATTGTATTTGTTTATTGAATAATTTATTAATAAGAACCCTGAGATCTAATTTGATTAAAAAAATTATTTGGATTAAGAGATCTGATTTAAGTAAAAAAGACTTATTTGGACTAACTTTTTATAACGCCCTGATTTTATATAACCCTGATTTATAAGATTAACTTAGAGAATATTAAAATTCTTAATTAGATGATTGGTTTTTAAAGCAGTAAAGAAGGGTTAGTTGATCAAATAATTAAATGTATATGCATGTTAAAAAGCAGTTTGATAAACAATATGTATTCCATTCTAATTGCTGTTTATCAACAAATTAGGAGCTATTATATATTATATAAGTGAAATGTGAGGAGATTGGGAACAAAATATTGTGTAGTTCACCACTCCATTATGTAATCAAAAGGAATCAGATCAACTCTCTTGAGTAGCCAAATATAAATGTATATACCCATTTTATTTGTTAGATAAATGCTTTTGATTTTATTAACTTTTTTATATCAACAATGTGGAGTCATCAATCTTCTTTTTAGTCATATTTGCAAAAGTCTCAGGAAAAACATTGTGCATTAAATGTGCCTGTTTTATATCATCTTGTAAATAATTTATGGAAAGAAAAAAATCAAGTCAGATGTCACATGATCTAATTTAATAACATAAATAATTTATTGTAATTTTTAGCAAAAGAAAAAACATGATAATCCAACTAATAGTAAACAACTTTTATCACATTTTTATACAATCTGTTTTTAATTTTTTTATTGAAAAAAAAATGTCCATTTATGTAAAATACTTTTACAATAAATCAGTACATGAATTTAACCTATGTATAATTTCAATTTGTATCTTTGTTATATTTTTTAAACTTATAACAAAATTAAATATCTTCATGCAAATCTACTTTTAATTGTAAAAGAATATTGAAATTATCACTATAGTTTTAGTTAAAATTTTAAGTATTAGTTTGTAAATAAAATAGGCTAAACATTAGTATGAACAATATGTATTTTGGTTCAATGTATATATTTAGTATAGTTTTTATAAAATGAGGTTCTGTCTTTTACATTTTTGTATTTAATTATAGGTTCAAATTAATAATGTTGCATTTACATCCAGCTTAAATGTGAAATTCATTCTTATTTCAGCATTTATGAGATAACTAAATCTTAATAAAATCTGGTACAAAGAGAATATGTGGAAACCATTTTATTCTTGTTTTTGCTCTATCTATCTATCTATCTATCTATCTATCTATCTATCTATCTATCTATCTATCTATCTATCTATCTATCTATCTATCTATCTATCTATCTATCTATCTATCTATCTATCTATCTATCTATCTATCTATCTATCTATCTATCTATCTATCTATCTATCTATCTATCTATCTATCTATCTATCTATCTATCTATCTATCTATCTATCTATCTATCTATCTATCTATCTATCTATCTATCTATCTATCTATCTATCTATCTATCTATCTATCTATCTATCTATCTATCTATCTATCTATCTATCTATCTATCTATCTATCTATCTATCTATCTATCTATCTATCTATCTATCTATCTATCTATCTATCTATCTATCTATCTATCTATCTATCTATCTATCTATCTATCTATCTATCTATCTATCTATCTATCTATCTATCTATCTATCTATCTATCTATCTATCTATCTATCTATCTATCTATCTATCTATCTATCTATCTATCTATCTATCTATCTATCTATCTATCTATCTATCTATCTATCTATCTATCTATCTATCTATCTAAGTCAACAAATCTTTTTATTTATCATTGAATTCTCATGATGGACTTTAAAATATTCAGGGATTTAACTGGATACATATTTTGTGTTGTATAATACTCAACAATTGCATATATATTAAGATTTCTTCATTTGTGATTGCTTATTATAATTAAAGTACCAAATTCTTTGTAACATTAGCACTATAATCTCTTTAATATGGATAGATTAACAGCATTTGATGTTTTATTTTTCTCATAAATGCACACAACACACATTTATATAGAACAATTAATTTGCAATACTTTAATTCTTTAACCACCTTTTACGAGGCATCTCGTCGACATCTGACGTCACTCTAATTCTGCTAGTTTTAATGGTAGAATATTCGTTTGACAGTTATTGATTAGGTTTTTAAAAGTTCTGTAAGATGGTGCCCTCTTCCAAATTATTTTACAAGTAAAAAATCAAAAAAAACATTTAAAACTAAACAAAGAAGAATCTTGTCGGTGATTGGCTGTCAGCCGGCTCTCAGCCGAAAAAGACATTCTGATTGATTGGAAAGAACAAAGAAACCGCCTGATCAAAAAAAATAAAGAAAAATGCTGAGATTTTTATTTCGAATGTAATTTAAGTATTAAAAAAATATAAAATGAGAAATTAAAATAGTTTTTTAAAAAATATACTAAAAAAACAAAATTATTTTCGAAAAATATTGAAGATTTTAGTAAAAATATTTAAGATTTAGCAAAAAGAAATCTTTACTTTTCCATAACGTAAAATTGAAAAAAAGCATTTGCATCAGCACTTTTTTATATAGACATTCACTTTATATTTGCCAAAATTGAATATATTTTATAATAAATAAATAGCAATTTATTTTTGAAAGAACTTTTGTTCTCTTTCATAACCTGAAAAATTAGTAATATACTTTTTATAAACATATCTGAGTTGAATTTAATATTATAGGCGAATATGTTTTAACAATAGGCTTTGTCTTCAGTTTGTGAGTTGGCCAATTAAAAGATTTGATTTTTACCTCATACAACCAATAATATAATTAGTGGTTAAAGGGTTAATATGCAATAATTCTATGGAGCAGTTGAACGATGACTGTCATATAAAAATTTGTATTAAATTTAACATAGATGACATTGGGAGATTTATTTCAGATTGTCACAATATAAATATATAGAAAAAAAAGTGAGTTCAAAGATATGATAAAAGTCATTTTATTTATGTATTAATTCAAAGTAGCTTTAAATCTAATCTACAATTTTCTTATAATGCGCAAATTATAATATTAAAAATAAAAGTTTAGAAAATAAAGAGTCAGATGTAAGCAAAAAACTATTGTTGGACTAAAATTATATTTTATTAAAGATTTATAGTTATAGTACAAATCGGAAAATTGATAAGAATAATAAGGTATTGATGATATATATGTAATTGGCAACTACTGAATTGTAAACTGTGACATTATAAAATATGTGGAATTGATTTTACAAAAAATCTCTTAGACAGGTGTGACAATCTTTTGAATGACATTATTCTCAAAACAGAATAGCCTTATAAAGTTATAAATCAAATTCAGTACTGTTCTATTAGCTTGTGTCAGCCACTTGATGGCATTGTTGCTATGCAAAAACACATAAATATAATGTTACTTGACCCACCCCATTATTTGTGAAAGAATAATAATAATCATACAGGTTAATGTAATTCATTTATTTCCTTAATAAATTTACTGGAACAATTTTACATAAACATTCATTATTGCAAATATTCTATTATAGTAGAATTCCCCATGTACACCAGTTCTGGCTGTCAAAACCATCATCTCCCCTACCCACAAATTTTACAAAGTCTACTAGCATTGCTTGAAAAATAACTAACTACATCATGGTGAGGAAAATGTTGATAATGCTTTAATTACTGAACTGTCTTTTACATTTTGGGGTCATTTTTAAAAAATAAAATTTTTTATTTATTGATTTATTTATTATAATAGCTATCTTTGAAACAGTATGTGCATGGATAATAATGGCATACCTATTAAGAATGAGTAATAATTTCCAACTTGATTGTTTTTTAACATTAATAAATGTATTCTTTGGACAATTTCTTTTGGTCTCTGGATAGAACTATGAGGAATTTCATAGTCATACATTTTATTCCGAAGAGAATAACATAATTCATTGATTTCCTTAATCAATTACTGTCATTTAGTCAAGAACAATTTTACACTACAAAAAATTAAAAAAAATTTAACTACAAGTGGCCAAAAATTTCATCTTAGTCCTGCAATGTAGGGCATATGATATGCCTTTTCACATCTGCAAGAACTAAAACTTTATCAACTGACATATCTTATTGCAAAGATTTTATTAGAGTAGAATTAATGAATTCTCCATGTATTCTGGCTTCTGTGGATGGCAATTGCCCCAATTTCAAACTGTCTGTTTTCAAGTCAGCCATTTTATTTGTCACAGATGTGTTCTCATGGAAACATGACTTTTTGCATGAGCTAGTCAAAACCTTGCTTGGATATATCCTTTCTGAATTTTTTTAAGGTTCTATGTTGAGTAAGGAAGTGTGGCGACTGGTTGATAATTGTTAGGAGGTAATACTAGGACAGATGATTTGTAATCTAATTCCTTTGACATGCATATTTGAAGAGTTGTGGCAGGCTAAAGTCCAGACACCCTCACATAATACTGTAGCAAACTTTGAACTATGAGCATTGGGATAAATTGTGTAACACTAAAGCAGATGGCCACCAATAAACAGCATCTTTTCTGTGCTTTATAGCATAGAAATGCTTTATAGCATAGAAATAATGCCATCGGTGCTGGATGCCATGTTTAAATGGCCTCTTTCTGTGCTTTTGCATAGATATATCAGCCTAGAAGGTGGCAGCCATGTAAATGGCATATTTATGGGCTTTTGCATATAAATAACGCTATCAAGTGGCTGACACGATCTAACAGAGCAGTACCTCAGATTCTATTTGTTCAATTTGAAAGAATAAAGATAAAATAAAAATAATTATTAAATATGATGTTTTAAATCAATGTTCATATATATATATATTCTTGCTATTAAAAGGTGTGAAGGTTGCCTTGACAGCAGATAGAAATATTGGTTGCTATATTTACTGTGAATGTTTAGGTGGTTACTTTGGAAACTAATTATATATATATATATAAAAGGTGACAAAGAAGATATTAGAAATTACAGACTTACCAGCCTTTTATCAGTTTTATACAAACTTTTACCAAAATAATTACAACTCGTCTCCAGAGAACATTGGATTTCCACCAACCAAGAGGACAAGCTGGCTTTAAAAGTGGTTTTAGTACAGTAGATCATATCCAGGTATTGAGAAAAGTTATAGAAAGGACAAATGAATATGAATTGCCATTATGCTTTGGCTTTGTAGATTATGAAAAGGCATTTGATTCTATAAACATTTCTTCAGTGATTAAAGCATTGGATCATCAAGGTAGGATATTGTCATATTTTATATAATATTTATAAAAATGCAACAGCAACAATTAGATTACATAATGATACTAGGAAAGTAAACATGAGAAGGGTGTAAGACAGGATGACTCCATATCTCCAAAACTTTTTACAGCAGTGCTGCAAGAAGTATTTTGTGGATTAAAATGGGAAGCTAAATGAGTGAAAGTAAATGGAGATTATTTAAGTTATTTAGATTTTGCAAATGATATAGTTGTTTTTGCAAATAATGCTTTAGAGCTGCAGGAAATGTTGCAAGAGTTACCAGATGAAAATAGGAAAGTAGGACTAAAGATAAATGTTAAAAAGTCTAAAGTAATGTTTAATGGATTTTCTCAAAATATGAAATTAAAGATTAATTATGATGAGTTAGAAGAAGTTAATAGTTACAAATACCTTGGTAAGATTATTAATACAGATGGAAACATAATGGATGAAATTAATCATAGAATTAAACTTGGTTGGAGTGCTTTTGGTAGAAATAACTTGATACTAAAAAGAAATATGTCTGTGTGTTTGAAAAGGAAGGTTTTTAATAAATATGTTTTACCAGTTCTTACTTATGGATTTGAGACTTGGACACTTAATAGAAGAGCAGTACAGAGACTTCAGACTAGTCAAAGAAGTATGGAGAGATGCATGTTGGAAATAACAAGAAGAAGAGATCAAAAACTTAATATATGATAAGAGAACAAACAGGTGTTACTGACCTCATTGAAAAAATTAAAAGACTGAAGTAGAGTTGCTCTGGACATATTGCTAAAAGAGGTGATAATAGATAGACAATTGAAATCTTAAACTGGATGCCAAGAGATTGTAAAACAGCCAGAAACAGACCACATGTGAGATGGATAGATAAAATAAAAAAATGTGCAGGAGTGATGCAGAGAAGAAAAGCTAAAGATAGGAGAAGATGGATTGAACTTTGACAGATCTTCATCCTGCAGTGGATTAATAATGGCTGATGATGATGATGATGAATTAATCTATTACAAGGAAGCAATTATCAATTTTATTTTTCTCATTAGAAGCCATATAAAAATGAGTTTGTCTTTTTTAAATTCTAAAAAAAAAGAATTAAAAAAGAGAGAAAAAGGTATTGGAAATAAGGTCTTAAAATGATATATATATTTTTAAAAAAATTTGAAAAAAAATATTATTGTAATTTAGTATATGTTTATATATAATTTGACACAATGTCTAGTACTTGAACTATAAATATATGCCTAATGTCCATGCAGATTTCAAAAATAAATATTACTTTTTGGGCCACTAAAATTCATTTAAAGAAAAAGATTTATATTATTGTATTTATATCATTGTAGATTTATATGTTATAGATGTTTTATGTGTTATTTAGTTGTCCTTAATGGTAGTTGATTTTTGAATGGTTTACAAGCAAAATAAAATGTTAAAAGGCAGAACTAAAATAATAACATTGTTAATAAAGTATAAATGTTGATAAATTCCTACCTGAAAGGTCATTAATGCTGTACTATTATTAACATTGAAAATAAAGAATTTGTCTTCTGTAATGGCTTTTTTTATACTACGATTACATTTTTACAAGGAAAAAAATGAAATATTAAAAATCTATATTTACTAACTTCGTAATGTTGGCTTCTACTTACAAAAAAAATCTATATTTTATATTTAAAACAAATTAGTAAAAGTAATATATATAGATGCTTTTATTCGACAATAGTTTTATAATTGATTTGGAATGAACAGAAGTAAATTATTTCAAGTTTATCTGATATTTATGAAAAATGATAAAGTAATTACGTGACAAACTGGGAATTACCGTTTTTTAGCAAATGCAATAAAGATTTTTTTTTCAGCAAAGTTTTACAAATTATCACGTTATAAAATATTTTCTAGAAGGTATGATTTTGAAATAGCATCACCTTCTATCTATCTATCTATCTATCTATCTATCTATCTATCTATCTATCTATCTATCTATCTATCTATCTATCTATCTATCTATCTATCTATCTATCTATCTATCTATCTATCTATCTATCTATCCATCCATGTATCTATCTATCTATCTATCTATCTATCTATCTATCTATCTATCTATCTATCTATCTATCTATCTATCTATCTATCTATCTATCTATCTATCTATCTATCTATCTATCTATCTATCTATCTATCTATCTATTTATTTATCTCTATATGTATGCATATTTTATGCATCTATTTATCTATGCTTCTGCCAATCTTTCTATCTATATATTTACTTACTAATCAAATAATGTAACTATCTGGTTATAAATTCATTGTCTATTTGTCTATTTATCTATTCATTCATCTATTTCTCTACATTATCTATTTCTATGTATATATGCATATAGGTTATATCTATCTATTTGTCTATGTATGTATGTATCTATCTATCTATCTATCTATTGATTTGTCTATCTCCATCTCTATCCATATTTTTATCTATTTATGTGCACAAGTTTGTTTGCTTGGTTGCCTATCTAGCAACACCTTTGCTCATTTACCTACACAGCTGTCTCTATCTTTATCTAAATATCTATCAACTTATTTATCTAACTACATAATTGTTTATCTGTTTAATTAGTTATCTGTCAGACTATGTATAAAACGTCTGTACGATTATAGTAAATTACAATGATCTATATCATCATGATCATCATCAAACATTATCAATCCAGTGCAGGATGAAGATATCCTAAAATACACTCCATTTTCTCTGATCTCTAGCCTTTCTTCTCCACATCATTTCTGCACACTTTCTTACTTCATCCATTCATCTCACATGTGGTCTCTTTCTATGTCTTTCACAATCTCTTTGAATCCAATTTAAGATTTCAATTGTCCATTTATTATCATCTCTTCTAGCAATATGTCCAACCCAACTCCACTTCAGTCTTTCAATTCTTTAAAGGATGTAACATCTGTTTGTTCTCTTATCCATATATTGCATTTTCAGTCTCTTCTTGTTATTCCTATCATGCATCTCTCCCTATTTCTTTGAGTAGTCTGAATTCTCTATATTGCTCTTCTATTAAGTGTCCAAGACTCAGATATGTAAGTAAAAACTGATAAAACACATTTATTAAAAACTTTCTTTTTCAAACACGTTAAGTTATTATTAATGATCTATATATAATATTAAAATAATATTCCTGAAAAATATAGAAGAAATCTTTGACATTCATTATAATTGTTGAAGGATAATGTTATTTTATTTGAATTCTGATTGCGTTAATTAATTTATAATAGTTTTGTAATTTGCACTATTATATATAGAGATAAATAAAATAACAGTTTTTAAATTGCTTATCACTGGCAAAAGCTTTTAATTGTTGATAGTTTATTCCTTATCTCTCAGAGTAGCTAATTACTCACTTAGTCATTAATAATAAAATATCTTTCTGGTTTTGCGAAAGACCCACTTTTTGAAAGAAATGTAAGCCTGCTGAAACTAGAAAATATTTCTATCCTCATTCAAAATTCAAACTTCAGTTGTTGATCACAATAGCAACCAGTATGTTAAAGAGCTATGTATATTCCCAACTATAATTACCTATATTCATATATAATTAGCAGATTTTCAAATATTGAAGATTAGATATTTTCAGCTACATTGTAACCCATCAAACAACCAATTAAAATCTAGCATTGCAAACTGTAAATCACATTACCTAGTAATAATATTGTCGTTTTATTCACCTTTGAATAGATTATATGAAAATACCACTACTAGATAATATAACTTTCAGCATGCAATACCAAATTTTAATTGATTATTTGTTTCATTAAATTATAGATAAAATATATCTAGATAAATGCACAGGGGATATTTTCAATATTTATATATAATTACTCAATTTGTCCATTAAACCAGCAGAATATTAAAAAAACAACAGTTAAACTTCAAATAATGTGTGATTTATTTTTTAAATAGTACTGAAAAGTTAAAAGATTTTGCAGCCAGAATATATTTTATTTATTTAAAAATAGAAAAAAAAATTAAAAAGAATTGTAACATAATTTTTTCTTCAGTTAAATAGATTTTAGCAGATTTATTTTTGAATGGAGATTAATTTAGTATAAATACAAATGTATATAATTTGAGAATATAACAAATGAATGATAGGAAAATATTTTAAAAATATATCTCATGTTGTGAAAGTTTTTTTTATGTAATCTATTTTGGAAGAGGCAAAAACTGGCAAAATATTTTACTTTAGAATTAAAATATTGGAGAGGTATTATTAAGTCATTAAATTCACAAAAATAAAAAAAGTAAATATTAAAAAACTAATATAGTATGAGGATACATTTCCTCATTCAAATATAAAATTGGTTAAATATAAAGAGCAGGTTATTATTTTTCTAATTTTTTTTTTTTTTATTAATATAATATATTCTTAAAATATATAAAGTTTTGTAAATTGAAAAAAGTTAGAAAATCTAAAATTATCCTAAGAAACAATTCTTAATATAAAATGTTGAAAAAAAATCTTTAATAACATGTATATAAAACCTAAGTTTTTTTTTAATAAGCACTCTTTAACTATGTGCGAAGCATCAACTATAAAGTATTTTACAAAATGACATTTAACAGACAAATTTTCAAAGATTGCAATAAGATATTGTAAAGTTATCTGGAATTAATAATGATGTAGACAACCCATGGATTTAATACTGCAGAAGAAAGAAACCAATTTTATAAAGAGCTGCAACCACTATTTATTACAGTCATATCTTTTTATTTTTATCATGAGTAAAAATTCACCAACAGTCTACTGAAAAATTTAGATTAAATAAATTTATTATTTATTGGTTTGTATTCAGAACAGCTTATATTTACCTGTTTAAAGAAGTTCATTTAAACTTCTTTGTATCAATAATCTCAATTTCTGTGGTTAAGTTACAATCTTTAGTGTCTATATAAATATATTGGACCATTAATAAAAGTGGGATTCCATCTTTATTGTTAAAAAGGGGTTGTCTTGACAACAGTTTGAAATTCTTGATTGTTATTGATATTGGGTTTGCCAAGTGTTGATTGGTTTTTAATGATTAAATAAATATTTGTACTATTCCATAATAATAACATAACATCTACTTACGGGATATTATTATCAAGATTTGTCATGGACTGGATACACATAAAAAATTCTAAGCCTACTTATGACTTGAAAAATCTTCCATATTTCATCTAGATGAATATAATTCCCAAGTTATGTATAGAATTAACTTCAATAATACCATCTCTATAAACGATCACTATCTGTTAAAATTTTTAGATATAGGCTAAAAATCCTATACATTTTTATTTTTGTACTATTAATATGATTCAGAATTTAAAGAATTTAGAAATAAAGGAAAAAAGGAAGAAACTAATGTCAGTCTTTAATAATTCATCAGTAGCACATTACAAATATATTAATTACAAACTGTGATATATTAATTACAAACTGTGATTGTAATATAATTTTGAAAGACCATGATTTTATTGAGATGCTTGTAATAAGATATTGGATATTGTTGATAATGAAATAATTTTTGAGTAACATTTCTTCTGACCGTAAGGCAAATATTATACGATAATTTTTTCTTTGCAAATGCAATAATATGAATGTGTTATTTTATATAATGGATAAAAAATAAATGTATGTAATAAAGATTAAATAGTTTATATACCTTATTGTTTCAGGTCCTCCTTTGTTTAAAAAAATGATTTTAAAGTTTAAAAATATCCAAGAAACTAAAGTTAGTTTTGATATTTATTTATAAATTAATCATTGCAGAGATTCATAAAAAAGTATAAAAAGAAATTCAGAATTTAAAGTTCATATAATACTTTTTCAACTATGAGTGCAGTAGAATTAAGAAGACAATGCATGCAGTAAAAAAGTCTAGAAGAAATAAATAAAATGTTCATGAATTTGTTAATAGAAAAGTGAATATTTTAATAATCTTATCTTGATAAAATTTGTCTGATTTAATGACAAATATTTATATTTCCATAGTGTGTACTTGCTTTGCATTATATATGTATGGAAATTTTACAAGTTGAAAGCATATTATAATTTTTGTCATTTCTTGCTTAATCTGAAAAAGACATCAATCTATCAGACACCTTTTTAATAGTGTTTGCATTTTTCCATATCTAATTGGCCTAGCATTAAAAAAATGCAAAAAATTATTGTGCTAAGACAAATTATATCTTTTAATAATCTTAATCTAACTTATTAGTATATTACCTAATTTAGTTATTTTCTTAATTCTGTATATTTAAAAAAGAAAGTTTTTTTAAAATATATTTTTATATACATATACAATAAATTTAAACAGCGATTAAATTAATTTGATTTTTTAATTTGCATACACATGAACAAATCACATTTGTCAAGATTAATAATCAAAATTGCAGAATTTGCAATATTATAAATAATATAATGATGTAAAATAAAAATAAACATAGTAATTTATTCAAAAATTATTTATTTAAAAATATTTATAGCATTATTCAAAAATTATTTAGTTACTAAAAAATATTTTACCCAAACAATAATGCAAGCATACATATATAATTTTATATAAGTTATATATATATAATAATCTTTCAAAAATATTCCACTGTAATGCAAAAATTCCAGTAACCTCCCAATTTTATCATTCTTCCATCCTCTTTTTATTCTCCATCCAACTAGATAGCGATATATTGCCCTAAAGTATGATGACTATCTCAATTATATAAGAGATGGATATCTGTAAGAAAAAGTGTAAACCTATTTAAAACTTCAAGTTTATACAGCCTATGTTTGAATACTGTGTTGTGAGAATAGTAGCATGAAGCTACTAACCCAATGATATATATGTGTGTGTGTGTGTGTTTATTTCATGTTTAAAAGAGGTTTATTTAAACTTCATTGTATCAATATTTCAATCTCTGTGGTCAAGTTGCAATCTTTAAATGTCCATATATATTCATTGGACCATTAGTAAGAGTGGATTTCCATTCATTATTAAAAAGTGAGAGATTGCCTTGACAACAGTGAGAAATATTGATTACTATCTATATTAGTATGTTTAGTTGGTTACTGGTTTCTAATGTTTATATATATAAACTTTAATATTTAATACAAAATATTAAATATACAATTTTTTTAAAAAGTTCCACTGGAATATTAATAATGTTTATAAGAATTTAAATCAAAGGCTACATAAATATAAATTTCTATCTGTGAATCACCTATCTTAAAATATATAATAAGGATTATTAACCTCTGATTTAGAAGAAAACTGAATATACATACATATAATATATATCATTAGAAGCCATTCAATAAATGAATATAATCATCCTAACTCCAGAAGCAAAAAGAAAAAAATGATAGAGAAAGGGATAAAGAAGAATAAATTAAAAAGATTTTGAAATAACTATTCAAACTAATGCATGCTGGTTCTAAACTGTTTATTTGATATTTTGCAATATTAATTTTTCATTTCTTCTGCAGGCAATGATTTTTTTAATGAAATATTTCAAGACAATGCTTAGTTTTATATCTTTTTGAATACTGTTTTTGAAATAATTTTTATGAACAAAACAGCAAGCTTAGTATACATTCTTTACTATATGGAAAGATGTATGACTTATCATTATAGATTCAATGTAAATTTTTATTTTAAGTTTGGAACATGGAACAATAATAGTATCTTTTTTTAAAATGCAACATCAGTATACAGGCATCCATATTAAATTTCAATTTCAAATTTTACTTTTCTATCAGCATTTTAAACTGATGCACAATCTTAAATTAACAACTATTAAAATTAAACATTGTTGAATATTTTTCTTCTATTAATGCCTGATAAAACACTTAGATTTTAAACTAAGCCTTTATAAGTTGCATTCGAAACATTAAGGGCAGTGCAAGAATAAGAAAAATCTAGACTTCCCAATTAAACACTAATATGTCTAACTGTGCAAAAAATGCAGACAATGATGAAGCTAAGTACACGTTGTAATATTAATTGGGTGATCACTTTCAAGAAGTTTTATCCTTTTATAATCATAGCAAATGGATTGTGTGATCACTATAAAAATACATGCAACAAATATTTAAATTTATGCAAAGTAGATTAGAGAGTCCACTTTTTGGAGAAAGAGAGAAGCATTCTTTCTTCTGATTTATAGCATAGATATTATTAGCTATAACCCATGCTTCTCTGATGTTATGTTTAAAGTCATGACATTCAGTGCATGTTATAATAGCAGAAGATGGTTCAAATATATGGCCTGTGAATCTTTGGTATTCCAAAAAGATGAAATTATATTGGGTTTATTCAGAGCTCTTTTATATAAACAACAGTGCTAAAAGACATTATTGGAGAGAGATGTGCTATATATTATGGAACATCTCATGGATCTCCCTCCACTTGTATCTCTGAGCACTGTTATTTATTACAAAAAAGCTCTAATCCATCTTTTTAAAATGCCAAAGGTCCAGCAGCCATATATTTGAACTGCCCTCAATGCATGCATAGAATGCAGTGACTCTAAGTAAAAAGTGCTCAGCCAATTAAAATTAGAATTTGCACCTAGCTTCACCATTTTCTGCATTTTAGCACATTTAAACATATTAAAAACAGAGTAGAAAAAGATACTTTGAACTGATTACTACACCATGATAATAATTATCAGATCATAGTTCTAGAATTAATCTTCTATTGATTTCAAAGTAAAGGTTTTGCTATCAAACTTATGTCACATCTTGATGAATGCTTTATGAAGTAACATATATAGTGCAACATAGATGACTGTTACACTGGAAAACATCTTGCTAAACACCAGTTTTCATTTGTCTTGGATTTTTTGTACTTAAACTACCTAGAAGCTATATGATATGAATAAACTTCAGACAACAATAAACAAATTTCATGACAGAATCATAAAAGTTTTCAATTTATTGAGTTAAAATTCAATAAAGAACTATTGTCATAATAACTTTTTGAATTTGTCAGGTAATAAAAACAATATAAATAGCACTTTTTGAATAGTATTGATTTACTAATAAACTCTTATCTATGACTAAAAGAAATTTGTTTTATAACATTTTTAAAAAAATTTCTTTTTTATATTGGTTAAAAATGATATTCCAAGCTAATTATTGCAAATATTCTTATGGTTTCTTTTATTGCTATCACCAATTTTCTCTTTGTTTCTTTAAAACATTGCATCTATGTCACAAAATAATTCTGCCATAACTAACTGATAAATTTAAGATTCAACATACTTTATACATTTAAAATTCTAAATTCATAAATAGTTAAAAAATACAACAAAAAAATCTAAAAGATAAAAAGGAAGCATTTTCTGCCACCTTGCATTACAAGAAACCCATTTTTTTTCTTTTTAAAAATTAATTTAGAAATAAACTTTGTATTCTTCATTGATATTATTAAAAATGTTTTGAATTGAAAAAGAAATGGAAATATTACTCTTAGAGTTTTTTTCCCCATATGTCATAACATCAGCCGGGACGTGAACCCACAACTATCTGCAACCAACTACTTGCTTGCAAGGCAGATACGATGACCTCTCAGCTAACAACACTTGACATTACACTTACAGTTGTTCATTTAAATTACCTTTTTTCTAGTTTTTTTTATTTAAAAAAAGTAAAAATAAAACTCCTTGTTTCTTTATTAAGACCTTGGTAATAATCTATGATGGAGAGCTTAGAGCAATTTTCCATTGTCTATCCATGCTACCAAATTACTCAGTCTGTATGAAGTGCCAATTTTTTTTATTTTGTGTGAAGTAAAAAGAAAACAGCTATCAAGCAGTGATGGGAATTCAAATCAATAAAAAGGTTTTATTTTAACCTTTTTTTTACTTTGTTGTAGTTGTTATTGCTTAAAGATAATCAGTTCATTTTTATTTGGATTGTTTGTTTTATTTAGAATTTATATTAAATGTGGCTGACAATTCTTGCTTTAATAGAAAAGCCAACAATTTTTTTAAAAATTTATCATAATTCTCTATCCCCATCCTTTTCTCACTTTTTAAAAAGCAAATAAGAAAAAAAATTAAAAATTCTATGGATAAATAATAAAAATTTCTAACCAATTTGCCAATAACAAATGAGAAATGGTTGTTTGAAATTATCTGCATCAATTAATTTTGTTAGTTAAAATTAATAAGTAGTATTATGTGAAATCAAAATCAACCTTGAAAACTTACAATTGACCATATTTTTTCCTATCTATCACTCCTCACCACATCCTCTCTCCTTTTCTCAAAACAAAATAAAAAGTTAAAAAGACAAAGAATACTAAAAGTTTTCAAAAAAAAAGGACCTGCCAATTAAAAGTAAGAAAAGGTTTTATATTACACACCGAATTTATAAATTATGTCATCATAGTATTACTATGGTAAATCTATTTTTCCAAATCAAAAGAATCTTCAATTGATTGGTAATTCCAGTATTCTTTCATGATGTCAATATAGTGTTGAAAGATTCAACTAAAAATCAAATCAAATATAGGTAGCCAAAGTACATACATGTTAGTTCTTTAACTGCATGCATAATTTCAGAGGACAGGATTAGTAGGATAGAAATCTTTAGTTATGATTTTTATGGAATCAGTGCACTCACTCATCATTTTGGAATTGATTTGATTCAGAATTTTCAGCTGGCAAAGATGGAATTTTTATACTATTCTCTTTAGGGATCTTCTTGTTTTCCATGGAAATGAAAGTGATCTATAAAATGTGGTCTAAAAAGTTAAGTCTTTCAGATTAATTATTAAAGTAATAGAAATAATGACATTATAAATAGTAGTGGTAAATCAGGAGGTAGTCATAGTACTAAAGATAAATATTATAATTTTTTTTCAATATATGCTTATATGGGGTGTATAAATTTTACTTTACAAAAACTTTCCAATACTTGAAAGTCAGCATTAAAGGTTAATAAAGCATCAATATTTACAATTCATATATCAGTTCTTAGTGCAACTTGGTTTTCAGAGAAAGGAAGATTAATAGAACAGGTAGTTGGTAATAAGTCATTTTGGAAGAGCCAATTAATTAGTGGAAGAAAAAGGCATGATTGTGGATTTACTGTAATCTAATTAGCATTTTCTAATATTGGAATTTCTTGATCTATGAATGTAAAGTTGATGGTGTTAAAACTTTACCTGCACTTGGTACTTGTACCCATTTTATTAGTGCATAATCTTCAATATTAGATTCAGAAAATTCAGAGACAGAAAATAAGATATTATCATTATTAGCAATACCATTATAAGATCAGTTTTTTCCTTGGAGATATTAATATAATATGTTGATACAAATGGTAAATAGATAAAAGTTGTTATAATTTGCTGTAACTGAATTGTTACAAAACATATTAGGCAGAAAAATCATTATAAAAACATGGTGGATTAACACTCAAAACAATGACATTTAATATATTATATATATTCTCTTATTCTTCTCTTTCACTTTCTTTGCATATCTTCATATAATCATATATATATATATTTCTTATAAGATTTCTTTCATATACACATCAATGCAAACAAATTTTCTTAACCTTCTTTATTTTCCTTACAGTTTCAACTGTCCAGCAGTCTTCAACAGAGCTCTAATCTTCTTCACTGCTAAATTTGAAATAACCGTCATTTTAATTAAAGCAGTGAAGAAGATTAGAACTTTGTTGAAGACTGCTGGACAGTTGAAACTGTAAGGAAAATAAAGAAGGTTAAGAAAATTTGTTTGCATTGATGTGTATATGAAAGAAGTCTTATAAGAAATATATATATACAAGAGAAATTTATATTATATGAGCAACTTCCAATCACAGTTTTGTTGGACAGACAATTACTACTCATTGGGATTAAAATAATAATTGCAATAAAAAATTGATCTTATTCCAATCACATTATGTTCATTCTTTAGAAATGTTTATTACCTATGCTAAATTTCAGTAGCTACAAAACACTAAAATTACTAATTTGGACATTAGGAATTTCATGTTATTGAGACATAGAATTCTCTTAAGAAGTATTATATAGGTGCAAATAAATCTATCCCTGGGGTCACTAAAAAGAATTACGACTGGTTTTTTTGATAATGACATTATTATTAATGAGTTAATTAAAATAAAATATGTAGCATTTTCTTTATGGCAGAAAAATAAATTGAATGATGAATTTCATAATAAATATAGAGATCTAAAGGCAGAATTTCAATGACTGGGAAGAGTTTATATTCACCGATGTAATCATTGGGAATCTTATTTTGATACATTGCCTGAAAAATGATATCACATTACTGTTAAATGCAGCAACTGTGATCTCTTACATGTTACTTATCAGATTTTGAACAGGTAGAAGTGTTTGTATTATCTTTTGAGTAACGATAAATGGGATGACAACTTTTTAATGGCATATTTATTTATTTAATAATTTAGATTTGAATGAAGATATACAGCTTAGTCAAAACAGAATAGCTCCTTGTAATCTTAATATGAAAAAGCTGCAGTTCTTGGTGAAATACTTGGAGAAAATTTAAAATAAGATGTTGATAAGTCAGCTTCAAAAATATTGGAATTTTTTAGGAAAAGGACTATTTAAACTCGTGAAATTATGTCACCTAATTATAAGAGTGTCTCTATTCTTCCAATTTGTAAGAATTAGTGAAATAGATGCATCAACTATCATGGATCATCATAATCACCATCACCATCACCACCATCATCACATCATTATCACCTCCATTACCACCACCATCACCACCACCACCACCATCATCATTATTATTATTATAGCAAAGATATTTTCAAGGATTTTGTTGAAAATGTAATTTCCAATTCTGATTAATGATTGGCAGAGACTCAGTGTGGCTCCAGAGAATCAAGAAATCCTATAGACACAGTTTCACTGCCAGACAATGTATAACAAACTCCAGTTCTTTATCCACAAGTAATTAAGCTCAGATGATTATCAACTTGAAAATGTAATCATATCTCAGTAGGTCTGTTTTTTGTGATAAGCTAAAAGATAGTATTTTCATTGCATTGAAATAAATTATTGCTACTCAAATTAGCTCTATATAAAGCTGTAACATAATATCAAAAATATAACAGACAGATATTAGAAAAGTTTCATTTATGGATGCTCCAATAACATTTTAAAAGTACAATGGTAAGATTATAGGTCTAATCAATATGTTCTTCAATTTGTTGAAAATGATAATCACATCTTCATTAGTTTGGATATTTGAAACAAATGAACAATGTAAGACTTCATAGAATGGTATTTTATGGCGAATTTGTGTACTATTTTCATTAGAAGGAGGCCACAGTTTGCATTATAAAAATTATCTCAAAGGCATTCTAAAAAGTGCAATGTTTACTGTTTTCATCGTAGAGACTACAATACATTGAAGAACTACAATGAGATATGATATTAACTACTTACAAAAACTCTTTATATTACTTATACATGTTTGCTCAGTTTGTTAAAAATAGTATACATTTTTTTATTTAATATTTTAATTTTCATTTTAAAGAATTAATAGTTTTATTATCTAGAGTATAAAGGAGTTTTTTTAAAAAGAAAAGTTTTATGCCGAAGAAATTAAATTACATTGTGCAAAATATCAAATAAATTGTTTTATGGACCGACCAACGCGCTCTACATGTGGACGTATTTATAGATCTCAGACTGGTTATGTATAGTCATCGTAAAACTCATCTTAGTATATTATTATTTTGTTATGCTTTTTTCTTTTGGAGTGGGAATGATCATACTAATTTGTGAGTAGTTGCTGCTGGTATATATATAGTATTCTATTTCAGCAAATGATAAAAACAAAAATATTTTTACCATTTTTATTTTAGATTTTAAAGCACTATTTTTTATATAAATACGATTTAATTATATCCAGAGTAAAAACAACTTTTGAAAATCATCACATGGATCGCTGTTTTCTGCAAAAGGAAAACAATCGCTCTATATAGTGTAATGATCGGTAAAGATTGCAGAAATATATTAAACATTTTCATTCATCAATGTCTTTTCCAGTTACTAGAGATTCAGGTGTTTTTTTTTTTTTCAAAAACAACTCTCAAACAAATATCACCAGTCACGCACTGACTCCATTTGCTAAAATGAAGATTTAAAAAAAAAATGTTTTAAAAATATGAACGATAATAACTCCTGATTTTTGATCATTCTCAGAACGTTTGATTAATTAATACAATAATTATAAATATGAACAATTCATAATAATTTTTAGAGGAATATGATTTGTTTTGCTATTATTTTTTTTTAAAAAAACTGCATCTCTTATTGGTTGCTAAGTAAACACTCCGGAAGATTATATCAACCGCAGTCGTGGAGTTTTTAATACATAAAAAAGAATCTACGTTACTTGGATATCTGTAATTCAAAATGTTCCTTAAAATATTTTTAGGTGTCGGCTTTATATATGAAATTCTATTTACTAATAGGAATCTAATGACTGTATAGAATAGAATGAAATCTTTGAATTGCACAGTGTTAAAGCACGCACCGTGAAATCTTGTCTGCTAGCAAGGTAGGTTATTACTATTTAATTAAGAGCAAATAAAAATATCAGTATTCAAACTTTGTCAATAGTTAAATTTTAATGTAGCATAAATGACAGCCACCTTTCTGTACGGATAATACGGCTTTTAAAAAGCGAATTGCTTTTTTGCTTTATTAGAAATCCTATTTACGAAATATTTTCATTAACACACACACACACACACACACACAAATGTAACAAATTTGATAGTGTTTGATTTTATTATTATGCTCTTTATATTTTATTTTTAAATATTTGCGATTTTATTACACTTTTATTTAATGCTTAAAAAAAATTCTGAAAAATTATCGCACTCCAGGTTGCTATTTAAAACTTAAATCTGTAATTCCCTTAAATTGGCGGTGCTCTGGTTAAATGCAATTGTATATATATTTTTCTTTGTTTTACTTATTTTGGTACTTTAAATTTTTTTCTAATTACTTTGAACTACTTATCAATACGTATTTAAAATTTGATTTATCAAATAAGCGGTTTTAATCTCTTACCTGGATTATTACTGTTTTTTTTTTTCAATCTGGAAACATCGTGAATGATATCATAAATTTAAAATTGAGTATTCATTTGTTTGCAAAATTTGTTATGGGATTAATTTTTGTTTCAGAAAAAAAAAGAGAAATTAATTTTAGTACTAGATAGCTTATTGAAGTTTTATTTACAAACAAAACAAAGGTTAGATTATATTTTCATTGTGATTGGGGTTTTTCTCCCCTTGATAAATATTTCAGTTCTAATTTTAATAATTACGTAGTAAATTAATATTTATAAAGAATAAATTTCATTATGAAAAGTATTTTTTTAAACATAATTAAACTTTTGCAGTAGTTACTTAATTTTAAATAAAATAATTTAAACTTGTTTTAATGATTGACGACTTTACTTTAGTTTGATTTATATTGTTAACGCTTTATTGCTTATTTTAAAATGACAATTACCGTAATTAACTTTAATGTTTGATTAATTTAGAAAAAAAGAAAAAGTTTAGAGGTAAATGTACAATAACGCTAATGAATTTGCTATAAACAAAAACAACGACTAAAAACATTTTGTTATGATGCTATTATTATTTTTAATATTATTTGCAGAGAATTAGTTTTGTTTTATTCAGACACCGGAAGTTCACACCCTAACGTCATAAATATGGCTACGGGTTGAAAGGTTAAATATTTCATTTAACACTTTTTCTTCTACATTGAAATATTAAAATAACTTTCGATTTCATTGTAAAAAACTAGACCCTGAAACAATATAGAAGTTTACAACTAATTAGATGTACATATTACTCATCTCAATTTAATATTTGGGCTCTCTTTTAAAATAATAATAATAAAACTATTATATTAATATGCTAAAAATTAACAAAAGAATATTAAATTACAACTAATTAAAATCATTTAAAAAAATTTAAAGTTGAAATTAAATTAGTGAGCTACAATGGTATAACATTTTGGAGAACTAGTCTGGGGATATTGGATGAATAGGCATTAGATAGGGATTTTATGCACAAGCCTTCTGGCATCCATTGATTACTCTGTTTAGCACAGGTGGCACTACTATATGGAGTCTTGATTTGCTTTATTTTGGAGAATTGTTAGTATCTTTACAAATAATTGATTACTTTTATGAGTTGCCATTTTTTTAAAATTTAGAACCAGGACATTTAAAATGGTTCAGACAGCATGAGTTTAATCGCGTCATAGGATATATGTTAAAAAGTATTACAGAATATGTTTATCTTTTTTATTCTTTAAGTAAAGGAAAAAAAAAACAAGAGAATCAAGTGTAGCATTAGAATAAAATGATTTTTATATAAAAAAGATACATAAATACTTATAATTTCCTAAACTGTACTGGCTATATTTCACAACTAGCCAGGATCAATGGCCAGAAAACCAGTACCATAGTAGTAGAAATTAGTGTATATGGTCACTTTATTATGAAAGCATAGTGGTTGTAAAAATAACTTACAATAACTATTAGTTACTGTCAAGTCACCATTTGTATACATCAAATTTCTAAATTCACTATTACTAGAATAGGCAAAAGGCATCATTAGAGTACAATTGCAAGTTTTTCCCTGCACAATATTTCTTTAATAACAATCTGATAAAACCTGGAGATATTAACAAACTTGAACTTTCCCTTGAAGGTCTTAAACTAGGATGTACATTTTTCCCAGAGATTTTTTTAAAAAAAAAAAAAAATTAGAACCTAAAGCCAAAGCATGATTGACAAAATCTATTTGTAACATTATGCATATAGAAACTTTACCGAAAAATTGGTATATTTAAAACCAAGTAAACTAATAGTAATTAAAAAAAATACTGCCTAATCTTGTTAAATGTTTTTTACAAACTTTTTGAAATAATTATATTAAGAAGAATTTTTCCAATAGTTTGAGATCAGCCTTGGTTTAGGACAGAAAGTCACTTTGAAAATGGTTTTCAAAATGAATTAAAAACTGGTGCTATTTTTTTTTTTTTTAGCTTATGATTTTTTTTGAAAAATGGCTTTCTAAAAATTTCTAAAACTGTTAAATGCAGAAAAATCATTAATTTACATGACAAAATACTCTCCAAATCATATGAGATATATGATTTTACAGTATAGTCTATTACATGATTTATTCTCTCACCTACTTTACTTTTATATACTTCTATTCATCAGTGATCTTCCAAAAACAGAATGGAAGAAATTGTTCTACATTAATGATGTTGCTTTAGTTTCTCAAAAGAGATATTTTATTGAAAGAGAAACGTTTCCACATAAAGATTTGAAAAAATGGAAATCTTTTTGAATGATTGAATGTCATTCCTAATATATCAAGTCAGTAGGATCAATTATTTATTTACATAATAAAGAATAACTTCATAATCTAAATATAACTTTTTGCAGTGACACCTATGCTATAACCTTAGATTTTTGCCTAACTTATTTTCCTCATTTATCTAAAGTTAGATATAATTAATTTCTAGTAATAACCTCTTTAGAAAGTTGATTATTATTACTTGGAAAATAATGCATGTAATTTATAGACAGTATCCTTAATACTAGCATGTTTGCAGAAAAAGTTTCCAAAAATTGTTGGATACTCAATTAAATATTACCAAGAGAAATATTAGTAGTACAACTTTTTGCAATGGTTTCTGATTCATATTCTTCCACTAGATATAAGGTAACAGAAAATGAATAAAAAATTGTTAAGCAGATCGATTTTCTGAGAACTTAAGATATAGTTTTACTATCTAAGATGCATTTCAAATCTAGATCTTCTCATGAATCTTCAATCAAGAATCTGCAAGCAAAAATATAATTTTTATGACATTTCAACAAATTTGTTTTTTTAGATCCAACATAATGACAGTTGAATGTGATCTTTCTAGATTCAAATGTACTCAGAATAATCCATGACCATTATATTCATCTGCTTTATAAATGGTATTTAATAGACATTGATCTATGTAAATATGAACAAGTCAAAACCATAAACCTTATAGTTAATACTGTTGTATATGTAGTTATTGTAGTAGAAGTAAAGTATTTTATAAAACCATTAATAAATCTATATTCTGATAGGAATCTCTACATTCCTTTATGATATTTTATTAAAAATTAAGCTGTCTTAAAAATTAATATGCTAAATAAATAAATAAATACTATATATATATATATCTTTTAGTTTACAGATATTTTTTAAAGATTAATTTTATTCCAATTATTTAAATGCCTGATATCAATTTTTGGTATGTTTACAAAGATTGTATGGTTATAGCTGTTAATGAGATTTGCTTTAAGATCCACTGTACAATCTAAGATGTTTTTCAATATTTTTTTGCTATGTTTTGATGTTTTATGTAAATATTGGTAATTGATTATGGTTATGAAGATGCATTTTATTTGTTTACATTTTACAAATAATTTATTTCATGAATAGAGACTGTCAACACAAATGAGAGGCAAAGAATTCTACAAAAATAAATATCACTTCTAAGTTAAGGGCTGCCAAAAGTGGAAGAGCATTGGTGAATGGCACTCAGACACCATATTGTGTATGGTGGATCTGAACTGCAGTCAAATTATTGCATTTTTATGCCTTCCTGCAAAATTTGCTAAGGACATTTTTGAAAGCAAAGCAAAGAAAAAAATATTGTTAAAAAAAAGTATACAAGTGATTGCAAAAAAAAAAATTTACTTAATTGAAGCTGCAACATAACTATATTACACTGTGGTGACATATTTTCTTATCAGTCACCTTTGCATTTATCTATAATCATAATTTTATGTAATATTTATGTTATTACTTTGTATTATGAAAGTATAAACCATTAAACATCACATGATCACCATTTTTTAGTTTTGTAGTTAAATAGAGATAAAAGGTGGCTGCTGGAGGATTGCATTAGATCCTAAAATCTAGGTGCAGTGCTCTCAGATCTAAGGCTCCTCACTAATGAAGGCGCAAGCCAAAAACTAGTCTGGGGATATTGGATGAGTAGACATTCAATGTGATTTTATGCACTAGCCTTCTGGCATCCATTGATTACTCTGGCTTGCACTGAGTAACAACACTGTATAGAGAGTTTTGCCTGTTTTAATGTGTAAACCACATTAAGTATTATTGTGTGCAGCTGTTGTAATATTTATATTAACTTTGTAACATATAATGTGTTAATAATTATTTGAGGGCTGAAGGGGATTGAATGAAATGAGATTTTCTGAATTAAAAACTCTAAGGCTAAGACAAAGAACTCAAATGAAAATTAAAGTTAAAGACATGATGTCCTGAATAATTAGTTTAAATTGTCATGCAGTTTATGTGCTTGGTCTGCCATATTCTTTAATTTGATAATTTGTGATGATGCTTATTATAATTTATATTCCGCTTCCATGAAAAGATGAAAAATTATACAAAATCATGTAAGCTTAATACTGAAACCATTATATGATATCCATTAGGAAGACAAAACCAACTTTATTAAAGTCATCTTTAAGCAATTTGTATAAATTTGTAATGCTGTAGAAAGAATTCATGTTTAGAAGATGTCATAAACTACTCAGATAAGTGTATAAATTTTTAGTCTGTTTTCAATGCAGAATGGAATCATCTCTTGGTTTCACGGTTTGTTAGCATTCACTGATTGGAAGCAAAGCAAAAAGATTACAGGCTTGTTTGATAAAGTAAAGAAATGGGGCTCATGCCAGATTTAAGTGATCTAATTGCAAGGCAGAATTGGAAAGTGTGGCCTCATTAGTGTTGTGCTTAAAAATATAAGCTCAATAGTCAGATTGGTTACCACCCTTTCTTACAGGTCAGTACCATGAGTCATAGCTTCTCCAGTCTATATTATTAGTCCCTAAATGAAAATAGAAAAATTTCATGATCTGTAACTTAAAATTGTCATACTAATACAGTATACTTACGACTTCTCGACTTATTTGGTTTAGATTTAACTCCCTACTGTTGTAAGGCAATAATAATTTTATTGTATTTTAAAATATATTATATTTATATATAAATATTTATTAAGTAATCACTCACTATTAATAATGCATTACATTCATACATAATGATAGTATATTTGTATCTAAATTATTCAGTTTATTAGATTTATTATCAACATTGTCATTCAGATTAAGTTTAATCCTAAAGTTTACTGTACTGTCAAAATAAATTATAGTAATAAATTATTGCAAAGAAAAACAATTGCGCTCGATTCAGCATTTAATTTAAAAAATGATGTTAAAAATGAAATACTAAATTTAAAATCGCAATTTGAAAAATTCTTAAATGAAGCAAAGAATATTGCAAGCAAGATAATTATTTCAGATAGTTTTCTTTTTAATTCTTTAGAAACATTTAGGTGCAATTTGTTTCAGTATTTTAATTGATTCGGTTAATGGGCAAGCAGAAAAAAATTCTAATACATCCCTAAAATTATTTTAAATTAATTATATATAAAAATATTTAAAAATAAAGAATTAGAAAAATTATCTTAAGAATTCATACTGCGCTCTTCTAAATATATTTTAATACTAAAGGGGCCTCGGCAAATCTTGACACAAAATTATGTCAAGCATTGGTGGTCGAGAGATCAGCGACAGCCGCTTTACAAGCAGTTGTCCCGGGATAGCGGGTTCGCTTCCCGGCGATGCTATGACACATGAGAAAAAATTATGACTTTATAAAGATAATACGGCTGTTCTTATCTTTATAAAGTTGTAATCTTGTGTCAAGATTTGGCAGGTCCCTCTAGCGTTAAAATTTATCCAGAAGAGCACAGTGTCAAAGGTTAAAGCCTTAAAGTATTTACATAAACTCATTTGTGCTTAATAAAAATATATATTTACAACTTAAGAATTCATATTTGGTGAAAATAATGCAGATGGTTTTATTCAAGAAATATCATTAAAAGAATAATTTTGAACAAAAATGATGTAAATTCTGTTTCAGATATATTACAATAATAGATCATCATAGTCATTGTATACGTTTTTTTCATGATATGAAACATTTTCTAAGTATTGCCACATCAATTTTACTTTTCAATTTCCATGCATATTGTTTATATACTTATTTTTCACTTCCTCATTCTCTTCCATACCTCTCATTTCACATATTTTGCAGGATCATGATTCTTAACTCTTCTTTTTTATCAATTTTTCATTGTTTTGACTGTTATCTAATCAACCATCCTAGTTTTTTTTAATCTCTGGCAATCTCTTATGCAACTTCCAAAGTATTAATTTTTAATTGCTGCTGCTATTATTATTCTCCATCTCCACATTCTTTCAGGCATTCAAATCAGTTTGTTAATATGCTAGCATGTCATTTATGTTTGGTTTTTTGGTTTTCCTCTACCTAATATTTTGTACTTTCTTTTTTATGTTTACGATCAAAAGCCAATTATGTCATTTATGTTTGGTTTTTTGGTTTTCCTCTACCTAATATTTTGTACTTTCTTTTTTATGTTTACGATCAAAAGCCAATTATGTCATTTATGTTTGGTTTTTTGGTTTTCCTCTACCTAATATTTTGTACTTTCTTTTTTATGTTTACGATCAAAAGCCAATTATGTCATTTATGTTTGGTTTTTTGGTTTTCTTCTACCTAATATTTTGTACTTTTTTCTTTATGCTTACAATCAAAAGCCAGAGATCTATATCAAGATCACTTCCTCCTTATATTCTGCGCTAGTCTTTCTCTATTTCTGTTAACTATATCCATCCATATCAATCTTTATGATGTGGAAACCATATTTGTAGCAATTAAATTATGTGTTCTATAGAAATCTACTAAATCTTGTTATTTAGATTTGTCAGAAAGAGATAACTTAATAAAATGAAAATATCCTTTTGTTATCTTAAAAACAGATAGGTTGTACTTTTTGGAAAATACCTGAAAAAAAGTAAATGTGGTATAATATACTCATTTCTGATATATTGTAATTCTTTAGAAATGTAAAGATCTATGAAATGTGTAATCTACTTTTAAGATGGTAAAAGAATTGATGATAAAAATAAGTGCAGCAATTATGTGGCATATCATAAGGTGACATGAGAAGATATATTAGTAATGGTGTTAATCAGTAATATATAGTAACCGTAATTTTCTTTTTGAATAACTAATCTTTGAAATAGATCATAGGCTGTTTCATAAAGCAGGCACTGAAATGTGATATACATTTGATGGAGGAGTTTTCAACATAGATGATTCTGCCTGTCTTGGTTTTAGATTTACTAATAACTGTATTATTATTACAAAAAAATGATCTACAGAAAGTTCTTAAAATTTTGGATGCAAACCATGTAAATTTTGATTTAATAACTAACATTAAAACATTTTAGTGCTTTACCAGTCAGCATGAAAAAAAAACATTATTGATTATTAATTTGTAAATGTGAATCAAAACTAAAGGTAAATATAAAGGTGCAGTAAACATTCTAGAATGTTATTGTTGTATTTAATAATTGAAAAATATGCTTTTTTTCAGAGTGATATAACTATTTAAACTAATTAAATTAATTACAACCCTAAGGAAGAATATTGTACAGTTAAAAGTGCCAATTTGGTTGTAAAATTTAAGAGAGAGCATATAGTTACTGACTTGTAAAGGAATGTTAAATATTATTGATATTTAAATTACTTATATAAAAAGCTGTCATTTTGGAAAATGGCCATAAGAAGATGATATATGGATCTTTGCCAATTTATCATGAAGCACTAAAAGAAATTAGGTTAAAAATATTCCAGTAATATTCTGAAAACACAATGGCTAGGTCATAAAAGCAGGCATAATATTCTTTAATACTAATTCTGAATCTATAATTGTAAAAGAACATTTTTGTGGAATATAGAATATGAAATAGATGGAATCTATAAATACAATTTATTTAAACTTCAAACACTTTTTAGAAAAACTCTTTATTTATACATACACATACACCTACATTTCGACTGACCTGCAGTCTTCTTCAAAGCAAGTTTTTTTTTATTTATTTAAAAGATCAAAATAAACTTGCTCTGAAGAAGACTGCAGGTCAATTGAAATGTAGGTGTATGTGTATGTAAAAATAAAGAGTTTGCTAAAAAGTGTTTGAAGTTTGGATAAATTGTATTTATAGGATATTACATAAAGAAAAGTGTGATTTTGGTAGATGGAATCTAATATTTTCTTAAAAGTATTTTATAGTAAATTTCTACATATCTATTTACAATATAAAAATGATCTCAAAAACAGTCCAAAGAAATGCAATAAAAGTATTTCCATTGGGAAAATATACTGTAATTGAAAATAAAAATAAATAAATTGTATATAAACAAAGAGTTGATGTCTTTCAGAATTAAAGGTTTAATTATGAAAGAAATTAAAAGGTATGCTTTGTGTAATATTAGATATAAATATTAATCAACAAGCCTCATGGATTTAAGGACTGAATTGTAGAGTCGTGAAAATTTACCTCTCTCATATCTCTTTTTTTCTGTATTTTTCTGAAGTTAGAATGGCTGTACTTGTTAAGTATGTGCTAATAAATATATACACATAAGTTGGCAACAATTTTTAATTAAATAAAAAATTTTAAACCAAAAAGTATAAATGACTAATTGTAGAGTTTTACAATTTTTTTAATATAATTTCTTAAAAAAAAAAAAACTATGTATGTAATTTAAATATATCAATTATAACGTAACGTATATTTATTTATTTCATATTTTAGCTGATTAATAAAATAATTATATACTTATTTACAGTTGAAATTATTTTTTTAACAAAAAAAGTAGTTTTTGTAGCAAATCATTCTTTAAAAAGTTGAAAAATTATAAACTATCTTAGAATTAAGTAAAATAAGTCAAAAGTCGAAAAGATTATCATTTTTCTTTTTTATGCAGTCTGTTAAAGAAATATTCTGACATTGTAAATCCTAGCTTAATTCTTCATATATTTAAATTTGACAAATTATTTTAAGATAAGTTTGATAAATCTAGATAGTGTTTTCTTTGGTGTAGTAGTGTGAAAATGTACATTTGAAATTTTACGATCATAATATTTTATCTTTATTTATTTTAAAAAATATATGTGAATAAAGAAATCATTAACTACTTATTAGGTATTTATAAAATTATTAATATAGGTGTTTATTCTAGTATTCAGATGTCAAAATAAGTTACTCATAGATGCAGATTTGTATTTCAAGCATGTGACTATGTTATATTGCTTCCTTAACAATAGTAGTTTATTAAATAAAATAAAAAAATAATGATCAACATCTATATAATGTTTTAAATTATATAAACAAGGCTTAGTAGTTTAAAAACAGTTCACTTTTACCTGTTGAATGAGGTGCATAGTTTTTGCATTATTTAAATTTTGTAATATAATATGAAGCAATATCACTTTGAAAAAAAAAGGATTACATTCAAGACATTTGGTTGCTATATATACATCATAATTATTTTCAGCCATTATTGATCCAATGTAGTTTGAAGGCTTCTCCAAATTTAATTCAATTTATCTGATCCATATTCTTTCTTTTCCACACCATACTAGAAAATTAATATCTTTCTAGTTTTTTTGCAATCTTTTATGGATCAGTTTAAATTTTCAACTGTTTATCTGTTATCTTCTTTTCTAGCAATATGTCCAGATCAGCCCACTTCTGTCTTTTAATTCTTTTGATTTCTATAATAATTGTTTATTCCTACACTCATATGTTTTATTATTGATCTTTTTTGTTGCTTCAAACCTACATCTTTTTATACTTTGTTAAATAATGTAAAGTCTCTGTATTGTTTTTTCTTATATGATCAAGTCATATCCATAAGTAAAACTTAGTAAAATACATGTATTAAAAATATAACAAATAAGCATTTATGATTAATGCCATCCATCATGTTTGCGAAACCATTTGCTTTATTCTTGAAGATAGTTGAACGTTTGACGGAGGATTTCTGAGTTGTTATGCAGACATTATTTCTCAGGCAGGTTTTGATGATCTTGTTGGACTAAAAAGGCTGGAGCACGAGCGTATATTTCCAAAAGCTGCTCAACAATGCATGTTTGTTTCTGGATTCATAATAGAAATGCACTGTTATCTCAAACTGGAACAAGACTGTCACTGCAAACTAGATTGAAACAAATCTTAACTGATTGTCCCATAAAATATTCCGTACACCTGTATTAATACTCTGGGTAAAATATAGTTGTTAACTTCTTCTCATTCATGACAATCAGTGTTATTTTTTTGAGAAAATCTGTTGAACATTAGTTTAGTTATTTTAACATTTATTTTTAATTCTTGCTTTCATCTAATAATTTTCATAATCTTTCCCAAGGCTCTGGAGCATTATTTGCAAATATAACCACATTATCTGTAAAATATATACAGCTTAAATAATGGTCATTTACTTTTGCTCAGATTTCCATTTTAAATCACAAAATACTTCTTATAGAACTGTTGTAGAATGTTTTGGACACACCAGATTACCCTGTGGTATATTCTTTTCAATAGTTTTATTCTTAGTATCACTATGTAATGTAATCAATAGTGTTGTATTTTAATAAATAATCTTCTGAATATGATATGATAATCCAATGCTTAATTCACCATAGAAATGTTTATACAATCAAATGCATTTTTATATTCTACAAATCCAAAGATAATGACAATTCATATTCATTAATCCTTCCTATTACTTCTCTCAATACTCACATATAATCCACTGTGGTAAAACCATTTTTAAATTCAGTTTATTCTTTTGCTTGCTCAGAATTAAAAGTTTTCTATAGATAAATTGTAAATTTTTTGGTAAAGACTTTGTAAAGGACTGATACAATAGATAAATCTGTAATTCATAATATCTATTTTATAGCATTTTTCCAATTATCTGTTATATCTTTATTATTTAGACATTTTGTATATAGCTTTGCCAATAATTTTTCTAATTGTGTGTCTGCTTACTTTTAAATGGTAATAATTCTATCATTTTCTGGAGTTAATTCCTTTTTTAACATATTTAATTTTATATCTTCCCTCTTCATTTAAAATACTTCACTATTTAGAAGGTGTAGTAATTGTAGAGAATATTTTATTGATTTGTTCTTCATTACTATATAATTCTTATAACATTCTTTAACACATTTCATAATATTATTTATTCTTTTAGCAATAGTTTTATATATATTTTTTATTGCTAAATGACTTTCCTTTCAATCTTAAGTCATTGCTTTATACTTTTGAAACTTTTATTTTCCTCTGTAATTTCTTTTGTCAATTCAAACATATACTTTTTGATATTATTATTAACTTTTTTTAATACTTTTTGACAAAACTATAGACAGTAAATTCTTCTTAATAAATTATTTTTTAAAAAATTTTACATTCTTTCTCTTGTTCATAAATTATTTCAGTAGAAAAATTACTGCTCTATTGTTGTTCTTAATATCACTTTTATTCTTGTTTTCACTCAAATTTTAATCATTTTCAAGATATTTTAATAGTTTTAAATGATTTACAAGTAATAATTTAATCCCACTGGAAAATTTCTGGACACATTAGGAATATCAGCCATAAATACTGTCTTTCATCTCTTTAGCTTTGCATTAACATGAATCTTAAATCTCACTAATTGGCAAATATTTCTGGAACAAATCTATATAAGTAATAAAATCTTCAAATAGATCTTTTCTATTAGTCAAAATGTAATCCAATTTGGCTTTATCTTTATTTGCATTTCTATTTAACCTTTTTCTTAAATGAAGAATTCATAATATTTTTTATACAAACTCCACAGGTTTATATTCTCTTTTAATTTTTGTTTCTATAATTAAATTTATCCATGACACTTTTATCTTTTAAATAAAACTTACCATTTCTAGCATTAATACACTCAAGATAATTTTAAAATGTTATTTGATATAGTCAAAAGCATCTTGTACATCCACACAGAAGTCCTCTTTTTCTTCATGCAAAGAAAACTTGTTAGGTCATAAATCTGAATTACCTGCATTTGGTATTTTTTATTAATTTTAATAATAAATCTTGCCATTCTGTTTGATATAACATCAATCTCCACAATATTTATTTTTTATTTATTCTTTATAATAAATCCTATTGCATGTATACTACTATTATTTGTAAGACTGCAGTTAAGTACATGTCAAGTTTTTAAACCTATTGTCTCTTTACTTTTACTTTTAGCTTTACAAAGTATAATGATGTCCCTTATAATATTAGACAGTTCTTCCAATTTATGCAATATTTGAAAGTGATAGACAGTTTTAAAAATATAGTTGTTATGTTTGCAATTAAGGAATTCTTAACATTATCTTCCTTCAACCACTAACTGTTACTCTGGTGATATTTTTTAATTTCCTTGGAATAAGGATCATAAATTTCTTAATATATCATAATTTTAAGTATCTATTTAAAAAAGGATATTCATCCTGCCTTCAAGAAAACTCATGATATTTCAGTTAAAAATTATCAGGTAACTCAGAAGTCTATAGCATTTTTTTTAAAATCTTAAACTAAGATGTAAAAAGCCCATAATCTGACCATACTGGCTAATGCATATTGATGAGCAGTCCATCCATGATATCATTTACCATATGACTAATCACATAATAATAGCAGCTGTGACAAGAAAAGTATATAAAATGGGCAGTAATAATTTGCCCAGCTCAGTTATTTTTAGTCCTCAAAGAGGAATCAAAGGTTTTTTTAACTGAACAGTAAACTCGTTTCTAAACTCATATTCAATGGGTATGTCACTATTATGGCTTCTATTAATGAAAGGCTTCCAAGACTATTGGTGTCATTTTTCAGTATTTTTATTACAAAACTGATAATAATTATGTACTAAATGCTGTTCATTTGGCACAGCAATCTAGAAAATTCTGATTTTTTTAAAATAGGAAGTATAATAAAAATATAATCACCAATATCACTAAAAACAATCTCCATTTAAAATTCCTATTTAGACAAATAGTACTGAATTTAATCTCTACTATGATTATAAATTCCAATATTTATTGCAAGCTGATTAATCTAGAAACAGGTAATGATAGATATAACTAATTATTTCATTCATTATACCACTTAATAACTAAGTCTTTCTACCTATGTAAAAATTATGATAATAAATAGTTATTTCAATGAATAGCATATAAAAGCGATTTACCAGCTGACGAAGAAGCTGCAAAAACCAAAACAATTAAATGGGTCGAGCGCTTTCGAGGTTTTCCCTCATATTCATGGCCAACATAAGTTATAAATCATTAATGTAATGTTGCTAACTAATATAAATAATGGAACGTGTCTATTTTAGCATTAATTCATGTTTGAATATTTTAAGTACGATTTAGTTTATTGGAGAATAACTTTTCTCTAACAATTTTGATTTGCTTTACATAAAATAATTATGTAATCAAGAATCATTTAAAAGCGATTAGCTGAATCAAGCCTACAATGATATTTTCGAAATGAATTTAAATATATTAATATCTACTTTACTGAATATTGTTGTTACATTTTAACTGTCAAAGTTCTTTAAAGTAAAATGGCATAAATGATTAGAGAAGGTGGGCATATACAGCTTTATATATATTATAATTTAATATTTAACGGATGTTTAAATAGAAATACCTTAGTATGTGAAATTTATGTTTATAATTATTTACTTAGAAAACTCGTATTTCGACAGTAATAAATCAAAATTAAATTCCCAGAGTAAAGAGAGAAAGTAAAATTGTAGTTCTTTGTCTTTATATTAGATCAAGGGTGATGACAAGAAGATGAATCCTTTCGAATCCCTTTTGATTGCATTAGCACTGACGGTTTTATTTTTTCACTTTCTTTTAGGCAGTTAATCTTGATTGGCTATTGTTCAGGCAAAAGCTTTCTAATTAAATAATTATAAATGAAAACTCCATATATTAAAATATTCTCATATATATAATGGGTATATGCACTCATATATATATATATATCATTAAAAATCTCTCAACACCTTGATAATCCCAATATCAATAACAATCAACTATTTCAAACTGTTGTCAAGGCAACTTCGTTTTAACAATATATATAGTATTATATCCAGAAGCTTCCATCATTTTCACCAAGATATCTATGCTACTAAAAATGCTTCTTCATTATAGTTTTGATCACAGGATTATGGTTTTGATTACAGAGTTATTAATAGGGCTTTTTATATATAATAAAAAAGATTTTGGTACTTCAAAAATTAAGACTGCTCTGCCATATATAAAGGGAGTAACTGATAAAATTGGTAATATTTTAAAGAAAAATAATATCCACACAATTTATTATTATTATTTTAAAAAAATTAATGTAATATTTCCATAACCTAAAGATAAAATTTCTTTGTAGTGTCATAGCATATATGAAATTCCATGTGGAATTTGTTTACATTTATACATTGGACAGACCAATTGTAGAATAAACATAAAAAAGAAAGAACACATTTGGACAGTTAGAGAAAAATCTACTTCATCAGTCATTTATTCACACATTAAGTCAACTAACCATGATATCAATTTTAATAAAACACATTCTTGCAAAAATTAAACAATATGACCTGAGAGAGCTAAGAAAAGCTATAAAGATTTTTAAAAGGCCTAAGAGAATAAATGAAAAGTGTGAATTAAAGAAAATTAACAATATTTGGAAAAAGCTATTGGAGAATAAAATATTTTTTAAACTTCTCAACCAATAGAATTTGAGAATGAGAAGAAAATAACAACGGAAAAAAAATAACTATTTTAAATCTTACCAAACACATACTTATGATTTGAGAAAGAATGTACTCTGAGAAAAGTACTTGTTTTTTGCATTGAAATATTAGATATTTAACTATTATATTTTTATTACATGAAAGCTCTCAGAAATTTTACTATGAATTCATTATTTATCCATGAGAATATTAGAATTTATATAATCATCATGATCAACCATTATCAATCCACTGCAAGATGAATATCTCTCCAAGTTCAATCCATCTTCTCTGATCTTTAGCTTCTCTTCTCCACATCACCCCATGCACACTTTCTTATTTCATCCATCCATCTCACATGTGGTCTCTTTCTGGGTGTTCTACAATCTCTTGGAATACAAATTAAGGTTTCAATTGTTCATGTATTATCATCTCTTCTAGCAATATGTCCATCCTAACTCCACTTCAGTCTTTTAATTTTTTCAATGAGGTCAGTAACACCTGTTTGTTCTTTTACCCATATATTGCATTTTTAATCTCTTCTTGTTACTCCTGACATGCATCTCTCCATACTTCTTTGAGTGGTCTGAAGTCTCTGTACTGCTCTTCTATTAAGTACCTAAGTCTCTGATTTATAAGTAAGAACTGGTAAAACACATTTATTAAAAACCTTTCTTTTCAAATACATAGGCATATTTCCTTTTAGTATCAAGTTATTTCTACCAAAAGCACTCCAAACAACTTTAATTCTATGATTAATTTCATCCATTATGTTTCTATCTGTATTAACAATCTGACCAAGGTATTTGTAGCTGTTAACTTCTTCTAACTCATCATAATAAGTTTTTATTTTCATATTTTGAGAAATTCCATTGAGCATTACTTTAGTCTTTTTAACATTTATCTTTAGTCCTACTTTTCTATTTTCATCTGATAACTTCTGCAACATTTCCTGCAGCTCTAAAGCATTATTTTCAAAAATAACTACATCATCTGCAAAACCTAAATGACTTAAATAATCTCCATTTACTTTTACTCCTTTAACTTTCCATTTTAATCCACAAAATACTTATTTCAGCACTGTTGTAAAAATTTTGGAGATATTGAGTCACTCTGTCTTACACCTTCTCAATGTGACTTTCCTAGTATCTCGTCGACATCTGACGTCACTCTAATTCTGCTAGTTTTAAGGCTAGAATATTCGTTTGACAGTTATTGATTAGGTTTTTAAAAGTTCTGTAAGATGATGCCCTCTTCCGAATTATTTTACAAGTAAAAAATAAAAAAAAAATGCATTTAAAACTAAACAAAGAAAGAAGTTTGTTGGTGATTGGCTGTCAGCCGGCTCTCAGCCAAAAAAGACATTCTCATTGGCTGGAAAGAACAAAGAAACCGCCTGATCAAAGAAAATAAAGAAAAACGCTGAGATTTTCATTTCGAATGCAACTTAAGTATTAAAAAAATATAATTTGAGAAATTAAAATAGTTTTTTAATAAAATATACAAAAAAAAACAAAATTATTTTTGAAAAATATTGAAGATTTTAGTAAAAATATTTAAGATTTAGCAAAAAGAAATCTTTACTTTTCCATAACGTAAAATTGAAAAAAAGCGTTTGCATCAGCACTTTTTTGTTTAGACATTCACTTTAAGTTTGCTGAAATTGAATATATTTTATAATAAATAAATAGCAATTTATTTTTGAAAGAACTTTCATTCTCTTTCATAACCTGAAAAATTAGTAATATACTTTTTATAAACGTATCTGAGTTGAATTTAATATTATAGGCAAATATGTTTTAACAATAGGCTTTGTCTTCAGTTTGTGAGTTGGCCAATTAAAAGATTTGATTTTTACCTCATACAACCAATAATATAATTAGCGGTTAAAGGGTTAAGTAATCTAATTGTTGCTGTTGCATTTTTATAAATATTCTTTAAAATATGACAATATTCTGGATCTATATCTTGATGATCCAATGCTCTAATCACTGAATAAATTTTTATAGAATCAAATGCCTTTTCATAATCTACTAATCCAAAGCATAATGGAAACTCATATTCATTTGTCCTTTCTATGACTTCTCTCAATACCTGGATATGATCTACTGTACTAAGACTAGCTTGTTCTCTTGGTTGGTGGAATTGAACTGAATACCTTTTTCACTTCAAAAGTCATCCCTGCTAAAATCAAAACTAAAATGTATATCTATAAAGATTTTAAAAGGGAAGAGAAAATTTTATTTAAAATTTTGCATTTTATTTTATTTTTTGTTTGTAAATGTATGTGCCATTTACACACTTACTCATTTATATTTTGAAATTGTAAAAATATCAAATGTGATTTTAGAATATAATTCATTTATAAAATTAAATTAAAATTAAATTCAACTTACTCAATTTTAGTGTAAAATAAAGATTATATACAGTAGTTAAGGTTGAGCATTTTCAAAAACTCTCACCAGGTGAAAGAAAAAAAAGTCAAATTGTTTATGTTTAAATGTTAAAACTCCAATATTGAAGCTCATAACCTTTTTTTTAATTCATGCATAAGTATTTTTTTTTTAATAATTAATAAAATTCCATTCTTTTTAACAGTTTTAAAACCATTTAAAATAACATTTATTATAGAAAATAATTTAATTTTTCTACAAACTTTAATTAAATTGGATATTAATTTTATAATAAAATTAAGTATACATTTTAAGCATGATTTAGTTATTTGTAACTGACTTTAAAAAAGTAATATTAGTTATTCTAATTCTGTGGCTTACAATTGCATATGGCTGAATAGGAAGTCATCATCAAAGATCAGCTAGGTATATAAGCCATTGATTCTCAACTTCCTCTCTCTTTAGCTGTCAACCACTATTTTATGTAATGACTTTATAATTTGAGAAATATAAAAATCAGTTTGTTTTTTATCTATCATCATCATCATCATCATCAACCATTATCAATCCACTGCAGGATGAAGGTCTCTCCAAGTTTAATCCATCTTCTCCTATCTTTAGCTTCTCTTTTCCACAACACCCCTGCACATTTTCTTATTTCATCCATCCATCTCATATGTGGTCTCTTTCTGGGTCTTTTACAATCTCTTGGAATCCAGTTTAAAATTTCAATTGTCCATCTATTATCATTTATCTATCGTGATTATAAATAAAACAAGATTAAATATTCACACAATCATTTACACAGTTACCCCTGTCTTCAAAAAAACTTAATTGATGTTCTAATTAAAAATTATCAGATATTTGAATATCTGAAAAAGAAAAACATCATGTTTATGTTTGTTTTAAAATCAGAAATAAAACCCAATAAAATCATCACTATGGCCAATGCACGTTGGCGAGCAGATCATCCGTATTTTTTTATCTTATGAATAATTGCATAGTAATAATAAATGCAATGAGAAAAATGTAAGCTGTAGAGATCAATAATTTGCTCTCTATATTTTTTTCACGACTTCAAACAGGAAACCAAGGATATTTTTTCAATTAATTGCTAATTCTTTGTGGTATCAAAATAACGTCTAACATAATAATTAATATCCTCTCATTTACTGTTAACGAAATGCGTTTTACTATAAATCTATTTCCGAATGAATTTTGTTAATAATAATTTAATGTAGTTTCAATTAATTGTGTTTTGCTTTTTCAAATTCTTTTGGCATTGATTGTTTCTTTTTTTTAAATAGAAATAATAAAAAGAAAAATGTTTATGCAGATACAATTCATTTGGCACTCTTCTACTTTAATTCGTAAAAATGTCAACTGTCTTTTTGATTACGTAAGGATTTGCTCTGTAGTAATTGAGAGATGAAGAGAGTTCAACAAAAATCAATAAAACAAATATATACTTTGCTCCTTTTTTCTTTTGCATTATTGAAAATATATAAATATATCATTAAAGCAATTTTTTAAAAATGTTTTCGCTGGATTGCAATAAATTCCATTCTGTTCAACTGTTTTTTAAACCATAATTAATAGAATATTATGAGTTCAGTAATTTAAGAAATGTATTTTTTTTTTTAAAAAACTCATTAAGTTATTTTTTTTAATTTATTAATAAATACATAGTTGTATACTATACATAAAGTGGAAGACAGACGAAAAAAAATATTTTTTTTTCATATGTCAAAGTGTTGATCGGGAAGCGAACCAGAGCCAGCTGCTTGGAAGGCAGCTATGCTAACCACTAGGCCACCAACGCTGGACAAGATAGATGAAAAGTTTTGCGATCTTTTTAATTAAAAAAATCATTTTAAATTGTTTACTATAAATCTTTCAGCGCTCATTATATTTTAATGCTAAAACAATTATTAAAGTTTATGATGTAGCTTCCATGATTACATGCTAAAATAAATGATGTTAGAAAAAAGACATGGGAAACTATAACTTTCGCTAGAGAAGTTTTATAATAATAATCATATGATGTCTTGCTCTGAGTATATGGAATTTACTTAATAATAGAACCAAACAGTGCTACTTAACTAACTAAATACATGTTGTTTTTTTAAATTCTACTTAGCTTGGAATTTCATCACTCTACAAGTGGGCTAAATGTCCCAGGATATTAAGTATTATTTATCATCTATTTGTTACGAAATCAAGATGCGATATAATGTCACAAGTTTCTGTGTCTAGGTTATATATTTCTTTTTTGAAACCATTATATGTGATAGTAAACGTTCTACTTTTTTCGGTTACAATATATAATTAATAGTTATTGGATCAGAACTAACATTTCTTTTTTTCGATCTTATTTTAATAAAAAAATATTTCATTAGTTTTATAACAATATTCCCCACTCCTTTTGTTCTAAAATCCTAAATAAAAGCACAATAATTTTTATCTGACTTTCTTTTATGATTCATTCATTCCCCACATATGTTTTATGTTGTTATTTTAACACCCTATATTACAATACATAAATGTTCAATACTCACTAAGATTAAAATTCAATTTTTAGCCTATTTTTGAATCCCTTTTTTAGGACCCATTTTTCTGCCCTTTGATCAAATAACAATGTGCTTCTTTTATTATTATCATATATTTTTTATATGTATAATTTTTACTTTTATTAAAGTAAATAATATTTTATTCATTTCAATTTATTTTAGCATTCTAACCAATTTATTTGACTCTTTTCCTATTGGTTATAATTATAAACTTATATACTTCACACAATAGTTCTTTTTGTTATTTATAAAGTAAAAATTCTATATCTATTCAATTTTTTCATTGTAAAAATTGCTAACTCTGAGTTTGTAAAACTATACACATTATGGTTAATATTCTACTTTCATCACTTAAACTGTAGCCTTTCAAACATTTTAAATTCACTTTCATTTTCTGATTACAATTCAATTTTTCAAAATATGTCAACTAATTTCTCTTTTAAGTATAACTAGAAATTTATGAACTGTCTAGCCATTATAAAATAAAAAATGTCTTATTTCCAAATTAAAGCAGCTACTGATACTATTTTTTTTTTAAAATTTATTCCATATATTATTACTTTATACAACAGAAACAAAACAGATTTTAAATAATCCTATTTTATTTTTTGCTCTTTGTCTAAACTCTAGTTCGTGTTCTTATAATTTTTTTCTAATACCATTTTCATCTTTAAGTTTTACTATTCCCATTAATTACTAATATTTTTAATTTTTCCTCACTGAATTTAATTATTATATTACCCTGTGTAATTTGGTGTAGTAAATAGAATGGGAGACTTTGGAACCCAAGGCCTACAGTTTTTGCCTAATTCTATCACATTTAGGTTCTTGAATGTTTTATGAACTGTCAAGCATTAAACTTTTCTTTTGTTTATTTGCATAATTAGGTTTGTTTTTTAATCATTATATTTTTATAAGTTTATATTTGACTTCATTGTTATTAGGAATTTGCTTATAAAATAGTTTTACTTAAGAGTAGCATTGAATTGTTGTGTAGGACCAAAAAACATTGTGTCATATATAGGCTGCAACAAAAGTTTACACTAGACATGTTTGATGTTAGAAGTTAACTACAGTTGGATATCTTTGAAAAAGAAGCAGGCTTGGAGATATAATGTTTGGGTAGATCAGCAATCTGATGATAAAACTAAACTCTATCATAGTGAATTACTATTTTTCAGATTCGATTTTTCACATATTTTGGAAAAATTCAAATTACTCCCAGTTATTCATATTGCTATATTGGATTATAAAATCCAAATGCAAAAAATTTTCTACTATAAAAATAAATATTAATGAATAATTATTTTAAAAATAGTGTAAAAAACTTGATATTAAAATTTTTCTTACTAATATTGAAATTATTTTTTATATGGGAACTCAGATAATCCATGTTTATAGCTATTGATCTAATTAAGATAGTTTATCCAAATCATTTTTGTTGAAAAAGAAATGTTGGTTTCTGAAATTTTATTAAGTGAAAGTAGTCAATGTATTTACAAAAATCAACCTATTACTTAGCAGTCTAAGCAACTTTATGTTGGTTAAATAAAGAATGAGAAACACGAAGACTTGTTTTTTACACAGAATAGTTTGTTTATGTTAGGAATGATTCAAATTCTCTATGTGTTTTAATTAAAAATAAGATGGAATTAACAGCAGTCTGATATTTCTTTTCTCAAATGAGGCCTGATATAAGTTTTTTCAAGAACACATTTAATATTTTTCACTTGAATATATGAAGTATTAGAATTAATTTTTGGTTTGATTGCATTATAATTTTAATTTAAATCTTGGATTTCCACTGATAAGCAACATTTATATATTGTGGTTGGATATTCAAGCATTTTTTCCCCATGAACTAATTTATGTTTCAGAGGAGTAAATGTTTTTTTTTTTTTTAATAAAAAATAGTTATTTATTTTAATTATCATTTTCCAATCCAACACTTGCCTTTGCAGAATGTATTTTGATTAATTTGAATTTTTCTGAGTTTATATAGATCATATATGAACACCATTTTAGATTTTACACTATCTGATTTATGTTATTCTTTAGTGGTGCTATCTGATAAACTACATGCACCTGTTGTATATTATTTAGAAGTATTGAATAGCTTCATGTTCTCAGATCTAACCACTTCAGCTTCACCTATTTAAATAGAAAGTAGGTTGAAGTAAAGAAGGGTTCCCCTCTTTTCTTCTATAGCATAAGCTTGTGGTTAAAACACCTGTAGAGGTCCCTACTATCGCATTTTATACACATATTATCGAGGTTATAGCCTCAGTAAATATTATTTAAATTTACTACATAATTATAGCTTTAATCAAGCTATATTTCTACTTACATGTGTAATTAATTTTTTGTCAATCAATGGTGCATGATATATTTGTGATATTAAATCTGCATCTAAATTATTATTCATCTTCTTATAGTTTTTATTTTGGCTCTTTTTTTGAAAGTGAGTTAGTCATTTAACTGCAAACAACAAGTAAATACTCATTTATATATTAATAAATTATGTCATAATAAACTAAAATCATTGTTATCCAATGAGAACTGGGATAGTAATGTTGATTTCATATTTCTAAAATTTCAGACTATTTCTAAATCTTTAATTATAAAATCAATTATTTGTTTACATTGACAAGTAACATTAGAAAACACCCAGCAGCAAAAACTGATAATTTAATAGAAAATATTAATCAAAGTTATTATTTAAAATTCTTGGATTGAAATTCAATAAATTTTAAAAAAATTGAATGCTGAAATTAAATTTGATATCAGAAAATTAAAATTTAAATATTATCAAAAAAATTTTATTAATAAAATTATTTCTTTGTAATAGAAATTGATTAATTTTTTTAATAAAGAATATTTATCAAGCTAAATTATATTTATAAAACATAATGGTAATTTGTTGAAAGTTCAAACTCATGAAGAATATATGGCTCATGTGTTTAATATTCTTTTTTATATGAGTTAATTGATAGTATACCAAAGACAAGATTCATCTTTGCTTCCTCTTTAATTCTTTATCAATGGCTGCAACTGAATTTCAGTTGTTTTAAGTGAGTGATTATTTAAATACTGTTCATTCAGCCTGATTAGGAAGTTTAATATTAAAAACTCTTCAAATAAATAAATCTTTTTTATATAACTGTATTTGATTTTTATTTAATCTTTCCTTAAGAGCTGTATCATTTCCCACACTGCGAAAGTTTATATTATTACACCTATTTTTTAAAAAAGGATGATCTGTTAACTTGTTAAAATTATAGTCCAATTAGCAATTATTATTATTTTTGTGATTTCTAAATTGTTGGGAATAATAGTTTAAGAGAAACTAATATATTTCTGCACACCAATATAATTTCATTTCCGATAAAAATACAATGGATGTTTTTTTATGATCTTGTTTACAATTTGACACCATTGCTAAATAATGATTTCAAAATTGTTGCTATATATTTAGATGTACTTAAAATATTTGGCAGTGTCTCTCATAAAATTTTATTTAATATTCCTATAGTTTTCATGATCATTTTAGTTTTTGACTTGCAAGTTGGATAGAAAGCAGTGCAATGAATACATTTGATGTTAATAATTTTTTTACAATAGTAAATCAAGGTGTACCACAATGTTCTGTCCTGGGTCCTATTTCATTTTTAGTTTATGTAAGTGATATATTTTCATTATATTTAGAATTAAAAATTTATAGTTTTTGTAGATGATACTAATTTATCTTGTGCTATAGTTACATATACTTATCTTGATAAAACAATGATGATTTACTTTTAATTACAAAATAATCAGATTTTATTCATTTATCAGTTAATCTGAATAAACAAAAGCAATATATTTTTCTTATAAATTTGTACCATATTCTCTTGTCATAACTATTTGTAACAAGGAATTGTACTTGTATTTATGCTAGTATTTTATTTGTTTGTAATTATAGTTATCTGGGTGCATTTATTAATTGAGGTTATCCTAGACTTTTTTTATTCTCACATAAATAAAATTATATGTTTTCTATTTATTTTAATTTTTTAACTTGATTAGCTTTAATTATTACTTATATTTTTTGTTATAGAAGGAAAGAGAATTAAGAAAGAGGTTAATTAAATGTTATGTGTGGAGTGTATTATTGTATGGTTGTGAGACATGGACATTGAGTAATAGAATTAAGAAATGATTGGAAGCTTTTGAGATGTGGACATGGAGAAAAATGGAAAAAATCAGTTGGATGAGTAAAATAACAAATGAAGAAGTTTTGAAAAGAGTTGATGAGGAAAGAAGATTGATTGAAAATATCAGAGAGAGAAAGAGAAACTGGATTTGGCCATATATTAAGAAGAGATTATAGTTTAATGAAAGATATTTTGGATGGAATGGTGAGTGGAAATAAAAAGAAAGGATGGAAGAGATTGACATTATTGGATGATATAAGAGATGGAAAGGTTTATGTGGAATTAAGGAAATGGGCAAAAAAGAGAATAGAATGGAAGAATGGATGAACTGATATAGTGACTACTCTCTGGACCTATCTATTGGACAGACTACTATTGAGAAGGATATTATGTTATAATGTCTCTGTTTGGGGGTTTGTTCTACTTTTGCAATGACTACATTATCTATTTTATAAATTTATACAATACATAAGGATTTTTATTTTTTTCCAGTTTTGATATATTATTTTTGGTAGCTATCATGCCACATCTGTTAGAGATATTTATAGATCTCATAGTATATTGGACAATGTTCATTTATATCAGTATAGAGCAATTCTTGATATATATGGCAGATCTCAGATCCTAGATGATCTGTTGTAAATACATGATTATCTACTAAATATCGATTAACAATACTAATTTTTTTATAACCTCCAGTTGAAATTAGCTTAATTATAAAGATCCCAAATTATTTAATATATTTATGCAAAAATGTTTTTTAAATTTAACTATCAGTTATTTGACTTTTACAAAATGTTTACATCTTTGATTTTATTATATTAAATAATTCTTTTTTATGTATTGTGTTTTATATTTCATCTGTTATATTTTAAACTTTACATTCAATATTTTTTATGGGATTTGTATTACTGCATAAATAAATAAAAACAAAATATTTTATCTATGTATGAACACATCTGAAAAATAGCCACTCCACCTTTAAAATCTTTTCTAACAAATACAATACCATCCACCTCTATTTCAATCTTTCTATCCCAATCTTTAATTTACAAATAAATCAAATAATAAAGATCACAATGAATATCCATATTGCAACACAATTTTAATTTAAATTCCATTAACTTTATAATTTGCATCTATAAAAATTATATAAAAAATCATCAAAAATGTATTGCTTGGGACTGGGCTATGATCATAAACTCTACTGCCTCTTCCTCCACTACTGCACCAAATCCAAATGTTTCATCATTCTTAATAACATCGTATTTATTTCTATATTTTTAAAATTTATCCATATTGACATTATATGGTTATTATATCTAAAAATACTATAAATAATAGCTTGTTTTATAAGATGCTTTATAAAACTAAATATCTCTAACTTAACGTAAATAATTAAGTAAATTATATAAAGTATTAAAAACATTAGTTGGATAGTAAAACAATTCAGTTAATTGTTCAGATATGTTTTTAGGTTTATATGTTACTTTAATGCTGGAGAAAACAATTGAAATCAATCAGAACATGATTGTATCTCTTTTGTAGTTAATTATGTTGAGATATTTTATCTGTTTCTGATCCTATATTAATTATGAAACTTCTCGTAATTTTAATTTTTTTCCTGTAGTGAAGGACATGTTTTTTTTAAATACATCATTAATAATGCAATCGTTATCGAAAAAATAGGATTAAATCTAAAAATTCATTTATTTATATCTACAATGCAATTTTTTAGAGATTATTTCTGTATCATTGTAGGCTTGAATATCCAAACTGGTAATTTCGGTGTTTAACAACTATTAAGACAGTGGCCTAGTGGGTAGCATACCTGCCTTCCAAGCAGCTGGCCCGGGTTCGCTTCCCGGTTAACGCATTTGACATATGAAAAAAAATAACAACTATTAAGATAAAAAATTAATATAATAGCCTTGCAAATGAAAGTAAATAATCTAGAAAGTAAATAAAATTGAATCAATAGACTGATAATAAAGTTATATAGATAAATGGATTGATGGATAAATGATTAGATATATAGACAGATAAAAAAATAAATTGATACAGACAAATATATATATATAATCAAAATTGGAAAAGAATAAATAAATAAATAGTTAAATCGATAGATATGTAAATAGATAGATAAATGGATAAATAAATAGATAGATGGATTGGCAAATAAATAAATAATAGACAGATAGTGTGCGCATACATATAACTATAAAACAGAATTCAAAAAATTTGTAAATCTTTTTGGGAAGAGGTGGATGTATATTTTTTTAATATAGTAGATGATTTAAATAAATTGTTTATTTAACAATTAAAAATGTATTCACAACACTTCTATCTAATGAAATATTGTTATTTTATAATCATCAAATTAGCCTTTGAACTAGTTTTAATTTCAAATTTTTGATTGCAATCAATGTTATTAATTGAAAAAAAAAAAAGTTTCTTCTTCAAATGATTACTTTAAAAAATTTTCTCAATGCATATTTAAATTTTCTAAAATAAAAAATATAAAATCTGAGAAATTTTAGCATCTATCAATACATTATTACTTTGGCTTTTTCCTAGGGAATATCAATATTAACTAATGTAAACTGCTTCTTATGTGGAACTTTAACTTATATATTACTTGGAATAATTACATAATATAATATTTACTTCTAATTTCTGTCTTTTTTTTTTTTGTTGGGTGCAACTTTTTTTTTAATCGTTATTCTAAATAAGATAAAATAGTTTTAGCATGTTTATCTGAACAAGGCAAAACTCTCCATACAGTAGTGCCAACCAGAGCAATCAATGGATTCCAGAAGGCTTGTGCATAAAATCCCTATCTAGTGCCTACTCATCCAATATCCCCAGACTAGTTTCTGACTTGTGGCCTTCATCAGTGAGGAGCCTTGGATCTGAGAGCACTGCACCTAGATCTTAGGATCTTATTTTATGCACAAGCCTTCTGGCATCCATTGATTGCTCTGGTTGGCACAGGGTGGTACTACTGTATGGAGAGTTTTGCCTTGTTTAATAACAATTTTGTGCTAGTATAAGAGATGGTGATCATGTGATGTTTAGATGTTTATATCTGCTAAGTGTTGCACAACATGGCAGCAGATCATTATCAGTATATCAGCAAAGAAAAGAAAGGGACTGACAAAGAAATTAATGGTGTTTTCATATAATAAATATGATGTAGGTAGAAATATACAGAAGAGAAAGGCAGTATCAGGGTTAACTTATGGTAATGATGTGTTAATAAAGGGATGTTGGATTACTTAGAAAAAGTACAAAGAGAAGTAGGAAGACATGCATTAGATGCAAATGTGTGGATGGAAAAGGAGACAATTCAAGGTGAAATGGAATGGTCAAATTTTTATATGAGAGATGCAAAAAGAAAAATGAAAAGAATAGCCAAAATAGTATTGAATTGAATTATGAGTAAAGGACAGGCAATAAGATGGGTGAAAAATGTAGTATAGTATGCAGAAGATTTGGATAAAGAATTTATCAGTATACTTATACAAAAGATGAGATGATTGTGTTATGAGAATTGTTGAGTGTTATAGTGGCAAGAAATGGGATAAAAGAATAGATGCATTAATAAAAAATAGGTGAATTGGAGAGATGAAGAACTAGTATGGAGAATAAAAAGAGTTTAAATATAAAAGAAGTAAACAAGTTAATTTATGATAATAGCAAATAAAATTGTTTACTGTTTAAGGCTCGAACAGGATCTTTAGCAATAAGGAGTACATAAATGGAAAAATATGGATAATTTAGTCTGCGAATTATGTAAGGAAGGCATCAAAAATATTAGGCACCTATTAATTGAATGTAAATGCCTGCAAGCAGAAAGAGTGCAAATAATGAAGTTGTGGGATATTAAATATAAACAAAGTGAATATACAGAAAGTGATTTCTTGTTTTTTATACTGGATCTGGGAAAATATAAGGGGGATTTAGATATAAAGACCATAGAGTTGTCAATGAATTATGTTTTGGAAATGAGAAGGAGCAGGATGAAGAATATGGAAAAAATGTAGGGCGGATAATGGAAAGGGAAGGGAAGATGGCTATCAGGTTTCTCTGGGCATAGTAGCTGAGAGATTCATGTCTTTGCAAAAGAAGAAACCACGGTGCATTACATCATATCACACCACTATATGCCATTCTCTTAATTAGTTTATTCTAATATCTTATTATATTGTAAGATTTACTGAACTCATATTATTAACAAACAATTTCTTTTTTTCTTTTTTTACAGTTTTGTGATAAAGTAATAGCTACTATAATTAATACCATTTTTACTATTGTAAAATAGACAAATAGATAGATGGAAAAATATAGATGGATGCATATTTAGATAGTTAGATAAATAGGCAGACATACAGATAGACGGTCCTTCTACAAGTCTCAATATCTTTAAACATTATTATATATAAAGTAGCAAATTCTCGAATAAGTAAATTATCAACTAATTATATAAAAACAACAAAGCAATAATATTTAATAAAAACAAATTGTTAGATAGTAAATACAAAAAAAAAAAAAAGATAAGAGTGAAAGAAATGGTTTGGCCATATAAGTTTTAAATTTTTGTTTGGGATGGTGATTTTATTTATAAAAAAGAGGAAGAAAAATAGCTTATGTTTTTATTTCAATAAGTTTTTTGTTGTTGTTATTATTATTATTTCGATTTATAACTAATATCAATATCTTATTGGAAATATCAAAAGAATATAAAAAGTCCACAGTTTATTTATTTATTAATTATTTGTTGTTTTACATATATGCGTGTGTAAGAGCATATGTGATTAAATATATATGTATGTGTAGGAAATGAAAATATAAATAAATAGATAGACAGTCAAGCAAAAATACCGAATAAACAAGTAATTAGGTACAAATTTATAGAGAGATAGATAGGTGAGTACTTACATACATAACGATATATAGGTACGCAAGTAACTAAGATTATATATATGGTCAAAATAGATAAACACATAGACATAAATAGGAACTTAGAAAGGTAAAGTAGTAGATAAATAGATATACTTTTATATGTATTATATCTATCTGCTTGTTATTAAAAAAAATAAAATAAAACAAGACCACAGCTTAAACTTAACAAATACCAATACTATGTATACATTACTGTTTTAGTTTTTTTTTTTCAATACATTTATCTGAAGTCTACGAATATTGATTCTATCATTATTTGGTTTTATCCAGACAAAATAAAAAAGCTCGGATTTTTTTTATATATATAATACAAGAGTGATTATATATATATAACTTTCTGGGTTTCTGAACATATAAAGACTAGATATTAAGATGTTAAAATTCACAGCGTTCTTATTCATATTCATAAATTGCAGTGTAGTAAATCTAAGATTTCGCGCTGTAATATCGTAAATTAAAAACTCAGTGAGTAATAAATGAATATGTTTATATCTTCAAGCTTTCAAGCCAAGATGCTTAAGACTGGCTTATATATATATAAAGTTAAGCAAAGAGAAGGGTGTGGTATCATCCTTTTCTTATCAAAATCTCTGTCATGTGTCAAGGCCTGATCGCTCTTAAGACCGCTGTTTAGCATCTGATTGGCTATCTGAGAAACAACTGTAGGCGCATGTGAAAGACTAGCAACCTTTCAATTTATTACTACCACTTTTCATAAATTGCCAAATTAATTTTCAAAAATCTACTTACATAAAGCTGAGCCATAGCCAGAACTGAGCAAAAAGGGCCTTTGTCCCAAGAGTCATTATAAAAGTTTTAAAATACACTAAATAAAAAAAAAATTGCTTTTTATCTATTATAATAACATTATTATTTATGTATTAGTATAATCTAGATATAAATATATATATATATATGCGTATTAAATTTTTATTGAATTTTCAAAGTTATTTTCCTATCAAATGTAGTTGTTTCATAATGCTTATGTGATCGCAAAATAATAAGTATCGAAGTCTTTATTGCATTTAAACTGCTTTCTATGAACAAATTAACTCAAGTGGAAAGCAGTCTGATAATTGCGCTTTATTTCATAATATTCATTACATCAAGATATTTCAAAAACAGTTATATTATTTAAATATCAAATTTAGTTGTTAAAATTAAGTTATTTTGATCAAAAACCATATTTTACAAAGGTTTACTTTTGAATGAATCAGAAATATTTATTAATTTGTAATCATTGAATTATTAAAGCATTTTTTATATTGATTACGTTTTCTTTTATAATATAGATTTAATATTTTTTGCATTAGTTTCAGTGAAAAGAAAGGTCATAGAAATTGAACTATAGTGGTGAAATCACTTCGAGTCAAATACAATAATCAACAACAAAACCATTTCATCAACATAATGTACGTGTAATTTAACACGGTGATTGAGTGATGATCTTCGAGCTCAACATTACCAAATAGTACATTGACATAGTATGGATCTCAAGAATCAACAGGCCAGTCAATAAACATCATTGTATATTTAAAGCCTTAATAAATATATTGAGAAGCAAAACCCAACCCGTTATTTTCAGTACTCAAACGTCACAGGACCTCTACAATGACTAATGGTTCGGTTGTCATTAATGAATCTGTTGTACTTAGTCTGTCTACTATTTGCCATGCAATTTATTGTAAAGAAATGCATTATCAAAGCTATTATATGACCATGAGAGTATTAAAAAATATTTAAATGCCGCAATGTTTGTAAATATATTTATGTAATGTTAAGCATTTATTTATGTGTTTATTTTTTTAAAACACTTTTCTGAAATTGCAGCGATATATTAAATTTGTATCGTATTATCTCTCTTTAAGTATTAAAGTAATTAAACTTTTTTCTGATTAATGTGTAACAGAATCCAACATGATGGTAATTTAATTATTATCTTTTAAATTATTTTTAAATTGATATGTTTGTGTTAATAAAGAATGTGTTCTAGACAGAAAAATATATTATTTAAAATATAAAATGATTATGTTGGATGAAAAAATAATCGTATTCTATAATTTTTATTTTAAATTGATATATAATATAATTAATAGGAAAAAAATGTGTATTTTATTACTTGTATTTTTGACAAAAAAATTATACTTCTTAAATAATACAAAGTTGATATATTATTAAATTAATTATTGTAAAATATAAACAATAACCACACCAAAAAATACGACTACTAACATTATTATTGTTATCATCATTTTAAACCATTATCGATCCATTACAGTAAACTTTCTTACCCATCTATGTTATATATAATCTCTTTCAATTTCTCGGTATTCACGTTAACACGTCAGTTATCTATACATTGCTAATAATTTTTATTACTCATTCATTAAACTAGAAATTATTCAATTAATTAATGAATAATGTTTTTGGAGTATAAATTCTACTATACCACTTTCCCGCAAGGAGGTACTGGTTTTTATCCGCTTTTAACACCTTGTGGAGAGATATAATCACAAACATATACGTTGTGGAGGGATATAGTCACAAACCAATGGGATATCATCACGAACATATATTTGTGGTGATATCCCTTTACAAGATGTTAAAAGCGGATAGAAACGACTCCCTCCTTACTTTGCTCGAAAGTGGTATAGTGAAAATTTATACTACAGAAATATTATCTCTATATTATTATTTTTTTTAGCAAAATGTCAAATGCAGTCCAATTTCAAGCTCTTAGTTTTCTCAATAATACCTGTGATATCTAATTGTTTTCTATCATACACATTTAGCTTTTAATCCCTTTTTATTATTTCAAACAAACATTTCGTTTAATGCGGAGTAAACTGAAACTTTCATATACTTGTTATGATGAGTTCCAAGTTTCAAATCCCAATGCAAACAGTTATTTTTTTTTTTCAAATATCTATGCAAATTTTCTTAATACTAGTACATTTCTAGCAAAATAATCTTTCAAAATTTACTTCTATGATTAATTTTATCCGTTAGGTTTTCATCTGCTTTTTCCTCTGTGAAAAACCACAGACTATTATTTTAGGATCTATCTATCTATCTATCTATCTATCTATCTATCTATCTATCTATCTATCTATCTATCTATCTATCTATTTATCTATCTATCTATCTATCTATCTATCTATCTATCTATCTATCTACTTATCTATCTATCTATCTATCTATCTATCTATCTATCTATCTATCTATCTATCCATTCATCCATCTATCTATCTATCTATCTATCTATCTATCTATCTATCTATCTATCTATCTATCTATCTATCTATCATCCATCCATCTATCTATCTATCTCCATCTATTTCCATCTATCTCCGTCTGTCTGTCTGTCTACCTACCTACCTACCTATCCATTTACCCACCCACCCACCTACCCACTTACCCACCTACCTGCCTACCTACCTACCCACCCACCCACCTACCTACCTACCTACATACCTACCTACCTACCCACATTGTTTAACATTTAGGATGCTTTTAAATTATAAGCTGGAGGAGGGTGATTTACTTTCTTTGTTCACATATGCATTGAGTTATGTTTAATTTAAAATTTAATAAAGGTATAGAAAGTCACTGAAAAACTTAAAACAGATTAAAAATAATGACAACTGCTTTCAATTTTTCTACAACTACTACTATTAATTTTAAAAAATGTCATTGAAAATCTAGATTGGAGTACTTAAGGCATCAAGATAAATAATTCTAATCAGTATTAATCGATAATCAAAAATTTACATCTATATTTATTTAACCATCTAATAGAAAATTCAAACTCTATTTCAACTTTTTTAAATACATTCAACACAGTGTTTTGAATAGTATTATTTTTTTCTCTTCTTCAAATCCTGTTGGACTGACAAATGACAATACTGGGAAGGAAAATCAAGCATAAAATCTTTAGATTCATGAAAGTTGGATTTAAGACAATGCTCTGTTGGTTAGAGCATGGTTTTAAATTCATTTATTCATGAATCTAAATATCAGGTTTGATTCCCTTGCTAGTACTGTCACTCTTCAGCCCAGCAATATGTGAAGGAAAGAAAATGATAATATTATTCAATGTGTTATATAATAATCTGTCTGCTTTTACTAACAGTTGAACATATTTGAAAAGTTTAAATAAAGTTTGGATTTTTTTAAAAATATTTAGCAATTAACAATAGATGATGATATTTGATTTTGGAATTTAAATTATTATTTTTTTAGAACAATAAATCAAAATAAATAAAATGCACTGACTAAAAGTTTTTTCTTACACTATTTGCAAATTAAACAGAACTAAATTCATTACAATAATAAATATCAATCAACAATAAATATGAAGCAAAGAACTAAAGCAATTGTAAGTTGAATACAAATAGAGCAAAAGAGACATCCTCAGAAAAGAATGTGAAAATGCTTTTTAGATCATCATTTCTCTTATGATACATTTCGGTGGAGAAGCTCTTTGTTTTAAATTAGGATAAATAACTGAAAATTATATACATATGCAAATTGAATATTAACAGATGTAGAAATAACATAATAAGATAAGATTTTTAATTCTTCAGAGATAGAATTTAAAGCACATGTTCCGGATTTTTTTTACAGAAAGGAGGCAATTAGCCTATGAGAAGAAATATTACATCTATCTGATCTATTGAAAGGGAATGTTTTTGATTTAAACTTTTCTGTTTCTGCCACAATAGTAACACAAAGTATAATTTACTTAATGTTTTAAATATTATAGTATCAAATAATTTGTATTTCCTAAAGATAAAATAAAATCTGATAGAACCAACAGAAAATGAATATTAATTTTTGTATGACAAAATCTGACTCTCACATCTATAATGGTTTATTTCAGTCATGCGGTAATTTTTATATCATCACATCTAATATGTAAAAGCTTCCTAATATGCAATATTGTAAATATATTGTGAGCAAAAAATAATTTTTATAAAAAAATATCCTCAAAATATGTATTTTTTTAAAAAAAATTCAATGAAAATATTCCTTTAAATATTAAAATTCAATTTTTAATTACAATAAATAATAAAAATAGTAAAGTTATTGACAATAAATGATTTCTGTCTGGAAACAATAAACTTTTAATTAATGAATCTTTTTGCAAAAAATCTAAAAGATTTAAATGAAACTGATAGATCTAAATGTAAACATTTTATATTTACTAAGAAATAAATATTTAATAATTTTGCAAAAAATAGAGTATTTTCTTTACTATTTTTTGTGGATTATCAATAACTGCAGATATCTAGGTATTTAAATTAGAATTAAAATTTTACTGTTACTAATCATTGAATAATTCAAAGCTTTTTTCTAAATTAAAATTTGTGACATCAATTGATTGAGATGGGGTCCTGCTATTACAGTAACTTTTGATCACTTGTAATATCAACACCAGATTTATTTAAAAGTAAGTTTTGGAGTTAATATTATATAATATGATACAATCTGAACTTTCATCACCATCATTATTATATCAATAGTGATATAATTCTTTTGTTATTATATTTACAGCATTGAATAAATAAAAGTGGCAGTTTTTGCTAACAGCTTATGAAATGTGATGATAAAATTTCATAGAATTGAATAAATTTAACTTTCACATAAGCTCATTTTTTCCTAAAACAGTGTGACTTAGCACATATTTTAATTACTTTTAAAAGTATTTACGTCATTCTCAATATACAATATTACAAATTTATTGCAATAAATATTATATTATGTGAAGAAAGCTGTCACTTTTCTTTGCTCAATGTTTAGACATGATAATACAAGAATTATAAAGTTAGTGATATCCAATTATTGAAATGAAAATTCATGTTTCATCATATATAATATTAATCACAAAAACTAAACACTAAGTGATTCTACTTTGAAAAAAAAATCAATTTAACATAATGGTTAAACACATGCAGTTTAACCTGTTTATCTGCAATGTCTGTCTATATTTCTCCACATTTAAAAGCTTTATTTTTAAAATTAAATCATTTTTCTATATCATATAATGATAATCTTAACATTAATCATTTATTACAAATGTAAGCTTTCAAGTGATAGACATTTTAAAAGTTAATATTTGGCATTTTCAAAATATGAAAATAAATTTCTAAACAGAATTATTATCTACAGTAATAATGATTACCATTGTTAGGCATGATTTATCTATTAAAAAACTTAGTAAAATGAAATATTAGATATTTGAAGTTTATTTTTTTTTAAATCAAAAGAAATTTAGGATTAAAGAAAGAAAATAAATGTTAAAAGTAAATATTAAATTTATTGTTATTATAATTTTTAAATTTTTTTTTACCATTTTGACAAAAGAATATTTATTTTTTATCCACTAAAAACAGCTTCTATTTTCCATAACAAAATTTTTAAGAGTTACCTTCCTAAAAATAACTGTTTTGCAACAAAATGTAACTGGTTTAAAATAAATATTTTATAAAAATTTATTGTATAAATAATCTTTAATATGTAAACAAACTACTAAAAATTACAGTTTTTTTTAGAAATGTATTTTTTTCTGTTATTTGGCTTAGGCTAAAACACTCCACCAAACAAAAATTGTCTTTTATATTAACATCTATAGTAGCAGATCTTGTGACATTGTTATGCAAATTGGCTATTGTAATTGCATATAAGATCTGCATACTGCTCACATCTTCAATTTTTTTCAACCAATAATTTTAAAATTGTAATTGTTATAAAATAAAATTGTACATAGTAGTGTAAGGTTATAGATAGGCTTAAAATAATGTAGAGAAAATATAGTGATCACAGAATTATTGTAACACCCATAACACAAAACACAACATGAGATTATCCCCATTAAGGTTAAAATCCTATATTTGTCACAGAATTTATTAAGGCATTTAAATAATGAATATTTCTGAATTACTAAGGATGCAAACAGACTTGCATGCAGGACTGATTTTTGGTATTTCAATGATAATTGAAAGGTTGCTAGTCTTTCACATGCGCTACAGTTGTTTCTCAGACAGCCAATCAGATTTTTAAACAGCTGTCTTAAGAACAATCAGGCCTTGACACACGACAGAGATTTTGATTATGATTGTAAGAAAAATGTGATTATACTGAAGTTGTTTCTCCATTTGCAATGAAAGTATTAACAAGACAAAATTATCTTTTTCCTTTTACTGAGTGAAATGTAAGATATAGTAATTATCATGGCAATCTATTGTTCAATAATTTTTATTTTGAGTAACAAATTAAAAAGGCATTATTTAAATGATTAATAAAATTAGAATTAACTCTTGATACAAATATTATTTCTAGATAACATTTCATCTTTTTAGTTAATATATCTTGATTCAATTTAGATCACATGATCAAATATTGGTTTGTTGAATTTAAATTCAAAAATGAACATATCCATTAGCATCTATAATAAAGTAATTTTAATATTATGATTTCTATGCTGTCAATTCATGAACAAAAAATAAATTCAAACTATTTACCAAGATTTCTTATAGAATTTAAAGATTTTCTCCATTAGCAATAATTTATTGTTAGCAATAATATCACATAACCTGCACAATATTAATATTAGATTCACTTTAGATGTTACTTATTTTTATTGCCAAAACAAATTATTTTTCCTATTCTATAATAAAAAAAATAATTACATGTATTTTTATTATTTTTGATAACACGTATATGGATATTTTTATTCTCTTGTTCACTTCCTTAGATTTCTATTTATCTGACTGACTGCCTTCTAACCTAATTGCTTATTTACATATCAACATACTTATTCTATATATTAATCAATTTATCCTCTTTTAATTTTCTCTTTTACTATCTATCTATCTATCTATCTATCTATCTATCTATCTATCTATCTATCTATCTATCTATCTATCTATCTGTCTGTCTGTCTGTCTGTCTGTCTGTCTGTCTGTCTGTCTGTCTGTCTATCTATCTATCTATCTATCTATCTATCTATCTATCTATCTATCTATCTATCTATCTATCTATCTATCTATCTATCTATCTATCTATCTATCTATCTATCTATCTATCTATCTATCTATCTATCTATCTATCTACCTATCTACTATCTATCTATCTATCTATCTATCTGTCTGTCTGTCTGTCTGTCTGCCTACCTACCTACCTACTTATCTATCTATCTATCTATCTATCTATCTATCTATCTATCTATCTATCTATCTATCTATCTATCTATCTATCTATCTATCTATCTATCTATCTATCTTTATATATATATATATCTACCTACCTACTTACTTATCTACCTACCTACTATCTATCTATCTATCTATCTATCTATCTATCTATCTATCTATCTATCTATCTATCTATCTATCTATCTATCTATCTATCTATCTATCTATCTATCTATCTATCTATCTATCTATCTATCTATCTATCTATCTATCTATCTATCTATCTATCTATCTATCTATCTATCTGTCTGTCTGTCTATCTATTTATATGCTTCCCTGCCTGCTTACCTACCTACCTACCTATATACCTATCTATATTTGTAATACATGCAATTTTTAATTCTATTTTATTCTTTATTATTAACTTCTGCTATCTTATTGCACCCAACTCTAATCTTTTAAAACTTTCTTCTATGATTTTATTAATTTTGCTTTATTTCAGATAAAATCTATTATAAATTAATTATTTTAATTAATTCTAAAATGTTTGTTTTTTTAGATTATATAAAACATAAACATTGCTGGAAAAAGGTGAGGATTTATTAAACCTAAGTAACGCCTCTTTGTATATCTTTTTATTGTAATAATGCTATGCACTAGCAGATATCGCGGCTATCGGGAATTTGTGCTCATTTGTAATATCTCAATGACTTGAATACTTATTTTATTATTATCATGTACTATATAAAATATAATTAGTAACTAATTTGCTCAAATAAAAGTTATTATTATAATAATTTTGTCAATGTTATTAAATATACACACATGTTTTTTTACAAAATTGTATCCCTTTTGAATGCTTTTATTAATAGAAAACTTAATTCTATTTCATTCAGCAAAAATATTTTAAATATTGTGAAATAATGATGCTTTTTTAATTAAACTAATGCTTTAGAAAAAAACTATGTACATAATTATAATTATCAACTATATTTATTTGAATTCGGATAGACATTCTTAATAATAAAGCTATCGGTTTTTGGATTTTAATATCAACATCATGTTACAATTTAAAAAAAAAAAACAACAACAATAACTATTGATATCATGACTATAAGCCCCATTTAATTTGATTTATTTAATTACTGGATGGAATCTTTTCAATATTTCAATTCTTTACAAATCTATATTATATCTAGTATTTTTCAACATTTTTTGAAGTTTTTAAAAATGTTATCCAATCAATAATTTTATATAGCAAATATCTAAAGCCAAATAAAATTTATGAATGATACACATACTTAAAACATATGATTTCCAAAATGCACTTGTGACCAAACCAATCACCATTAGTTAATTCTGATCTTGTTTATATCCATAGCAACGATCTGGATCAATTGACGATGATTGGCTCTGTCAGAAATTCATCTTAGGGATCATTTGCTCTTTTTATATTCTTCTTCCATATGTTTTAAAGGCATATAGGATTTGTTATTTTTATCCTATAATAAATATACTATCGTTGAATGAAAAAAAGAGTAAGAATTTTAAAGTATATTATTTATATTGAAATTTAATAATTAATATACAAACGTTTAAATGAGTTTAAAGTTTATATATGAGTAAAAAATTAAATAATTTATATCTTAATAATCTTTAACATATTTATCCATTATTAACAAAGAATTGTTAAAGTATTATATTTAGGTTAGTATTTCTTGTTTATTTAAATTTTGATATTTATTTATACTTTAAAGCTGTTCAAAATTATATTGGAGATATATGAATTACTAAAAAAAGAATATTGCATATATAAATGTGAATAACTTTATCATTTTGTTTAGCATACATTACATATTTAAAGTAGAATAAAAATAAAGCACTAACGATATTAGAAAAATTACACCATTTTTACAAAAAAACTCCCAACCTTTATTTTATCTATTAAAAATCAACCTTCCCATGTGAAAACTACAAACAAAAACAATCTATAAATATGCACATTGTTAATTACGATTAGATTTTGTACTATTTTAATTTTGATTCATGTTATTTTTGATTTGTGGACATAGTTTGCACCATCTCTTGGTCAATTTTGGTTGTATTTTCTTCATTTTAGGCTTATTTTATAGGAAATTCAAAAGTTAAAATTTTAGTTCCAAAAAAGTCTGCATATGGTGATATATTTTGAAAAAAAAATCAAGTTTCATGGATGCTTACTGGTGTGTATGCCAGTCTCTTTTCTCTGATTGAATGGTTGCCAACTCTGGAAATTATGCTGCAAGCGTTTCTAAATGACAAAGTCAAAGATCAAAGCAAAATGTTTTACATGTTTGTAATTGATTTTGAACATAAATAAATATATTTATTATAATTTTCCACATTCATAATTAAACTTTTACATTACTTTATTGAAATATAAAGTTTGATTCAAAAAATTCTAAATTTTACAAGGAAAATAAGTGTGGAAAAGTGACCACTGTTCAAGACAAGTAGTTGATGCTACTAATTGTAATTTGCATATCATATCTTTCTAAATGACAAAGTCAGATATCAAAACAATGTGTTTTATATGTTCATAATTGACTTTGAATGTAAATAAATATATTTATGATAATTTTTTATATTCATAGTTAAGATTTTACATTACTTTATTGAAATATAAAGTTTGATTTGAAAATTTTTTAATTTTACAACAAAAATTGGAAAGTGACACTGTTCAAGAAAGTGAATAAGGTTGACTGCTGCTTGCCATAACTTGCATATCAGGCATTTCTAAATGACAAATTCAGAAATCAAAAGAAAATGCTTTATATATTCGTAATTGATTTTGAATGTAAATAAATATATTTATTAAAATTTTTTTACATTCACAAATAAAAAATTACATTACTTTATTGAAATATAAAGTTTGATTTGAAAAATTTTAATTTTCACAAGAAAAATAAGTGTGGAAAAGTGATTACTCTTCAAGAAAAGTGAATAATGTTGACAGCTACAGAACTGAATAATGACACACAGACTGGTTGAAATATAATTCTTTTGTTTTACTGCTAACTATTTTTTAAATGTTTTTCTTATATTTTTTCTTCAGTTATTAACATTATTTTTAATTTTTCAATACATTTAACCAATTTGAATCTAAAATTATTCAATTTTTAGAAGCTGAATTGAAACAATTCTGTAAATTTTAGATTAATATTTTATCAATAGAAACTGATGAATAAGTTCTGATTTAAGTAATAGACCAATACAAAAATTAGACAAGGGTGTTAGAAGTTGATGTTGACATCAAAAAGGATAATTAACCACAATTCAAAACTAAATGTCAATCATTCCTAATATTAAAAGAAGTCCTTATAAGATTAATGGCTTCAGAACCATATTGATTAATTAAAGGTGTTTTTGATCTATTTGTTTTTTTATTTTGATGTGTTATAAAAGATAACCTTTGCATCATCAAACAAGATTTTAAGACCAGTATTATATTCATGAATGCAGAAAACTGAACTAAAATTATCTTTATTTACTACTACTTTTATTAATGTTAATTTGATCATCAAGACTTAATTTACTCTCCTTCATACATATATTTTAGAACCTTTGTGCAAATTTCATAAAGTATTCCTGGAATTCATTTATCGTTTGTATTCTGTTTGTAATTATTTAATATTGAATTTATTTCATGGCTTTTTTCAAGCCATCCACATATCTCTCCCCTCTAACAAAAGATTGTTTTGCTTAACCAATATATAATTTGACGATTTAAAAGATAAAAAAACTCTTTTCACTCTCAAAATCAAGATTATAAATGATTAAATCTAATACTTTTAATAAATTTATGCCAGTAACCTTGAACAATGTAATCATTACTAAATTGTTGTCTTTGAATTAAAGCATATTTTTGAAATTACTACGTCCTTTATATTTATAACAGAAACTGATCAAAGCAGTCTTTATATATAGATAAGTGAATGTAACCAATTAAATTTTATATATCTACAATCCATTAATGCAAACTTGTTATTATATATGTGTATGTAGTTAATATTGAGATATTTTTTAACTACAATATGTGTGTCAATAGTGAAGTGGGTCTTGATTTGCCACTATTGCTTATTTTCAAAGTAGTATCTTATGTAATCAGTTTTATACATCTTAATTGATATATGCATCATTAATAAGAAAAAATGTGACATTATTACTTAAAAAAATAGAAGATATGGAAGCCAATGAAGCATCTCTAATATATATATATATATAAATAATTAACAATAAAATATCACTCTTTTGAAATACCAAGTAATTTAAGTGAAACCAAGAACGAGAATACAATTATGGCATGATTATGGTGACAAGGTTATATATAATGTCTAAATGATAAAATTATACCAGACGATTGGAAAAATAAAGTGGTGATAAAGGAAGATGGAATATATTAGAAATTACAGGTTTATCAGTTTTATATACAGTTTTTACTAAGATAATTAAAATTTGTCTACAAAGAATTTTATACTCAAGCCAATAAAAATAAGGTGCTGAAATTAAACAAGCTTATTGCATAGTATATTATACTCAAGTATTTAACAAAATTATAAAAAGGATCTGATGAATATGAGTTGCTATTTTATATAAAATTTGTAGATTATGAAAAGGCATTTTACTCTGTAAGCATTTCTGTAGTGATTAAATCTTGAACATATCAAAAAAAAGATCCAAGTTATGAAGATTATTTTGTTATATGGTGCTATTAAAAAGATTAAAATTGATGTGTTAATGATAGGGGTTCCTATCTCTCATAAACCTTTTGTTGCAGTTTTAAGAAAAATAATTTGAGGATTCAAATGACTGTTAAAAAATACAAACAAGTGAAGGTTACTTAAATTACTACATTTTCCCCTTGATGTGGTTGTTTTCAGCAGTAACACTTCAGAACTATCAGATGAATGGAAAACCATAGCACTAAAATTTAATGCTAAAAAGGATAAGCTTAATGGGTTTTGCCTTTTCAAAAATGTTTAAAAATTAAAATCCAAGATTTGCAGCAATAAACGAGAAGTTGTTTAAATTCTTAATATAGATGAAAACTACTAATTAAAATTAAAAATAGAATTATAGTTGGATTGAATGCTTTTAATAAAAATAACATCATGCTAAAGTAATATATGCTTATGTTTCTAAAAAAAGATGTTATTAATAAATGTTTTACCAGTGCTTACTTGTAATTAAAAAGAAAATTGGAATTTGATTACTGAATAGAAAAGTAATACAGAGACTTTAAACTACATAGTGGTATATAAAAATATGTATATTGAGAACAGTTAAAAAGGAATTGAAGGCAAATGACATAGAATAAAAAAATTATTATTACTGTCATTGAAAATATTAAGTGACTGAAATGCAGCTGTTCTAAACATGTAAGTAAAAAAAAAAGATAATTAATAAAAGTGTTAATGTGGATCTGATAAAATTTTAAAAGACCTATATAAAGATCCAATATGAGAAATATGATTATAATAAGAATATTTTTTTGAAATAATACAATGATAAAAACATTCTTGATTAGGAAATTGAAATAAACTTGGAGATGATTTTCACTTCGAAGTGGTTTTGTAGTAGTTGAAAGTATTTATATATAAAAGCACAAGATGATAAATATAGTGGTAAAATTTATATCATATTAGAATCATAAATTTAATTATTCTTAGGTGCTTATTAAATTATAACTCATCTGAATTATCCTCTTTTATCCAATAATGTCTACACATATATGCACTGATGAGTACTGGATACGAAGTGATTGTGATCTATAAATCACTTTAAAATCATCTGGTATGACTTTAATCGTTAGTTGCATGGCAAGAATCTATATTAAAGATTATATTATTTGTTGTATTTCTATAAATGTAGATCCATTATTAAAATTTTATTTATAAATAACAAACTTTCTCAAAAATTTTAATATTATCCATTTCAGATAAATGCATTATTGTTATTAATCTTCTCTTAGGCTAGAAATTATTAAATCATTCCTAGCTCAGATGTAAATCTTATAGTAGTTAAATTATAATATATCTTCTTTTTAATTAAATATTAATTCATAATTTGAATATTTATAAATACTTAACAAATAATGAAAACTTGTATAATAGATTGTGATCTTGGCCAAATGAAGAGTGCTATTTTAGCATGAAATGCATATTGGGATCATTTGTCTATTTTAGATGTCTTTATTCATATGTTTCAGGAATGTGTGATGAAATGCAAGTTTTAAGTATATCAAATATTACAGTAAAAATAAAATTTATTTTTATTACTATAAAAATACAAAATTTTGCCTGTAAAAGTTTTTTTGTTTTATTTTTGTTCACCGTACTAATATATATATATATTAAAATATTTTTCATAAAAGACAGAAAAATAACACGGTTTTAGAACTATTTTATAATCTACAAAAAGGAAATTAATGTTATAGAAAAAAAAATGCCAATTGCTTTTAACATATATTAAATTAACAGTTTTATCTTTTTCTAAGTCATTCATTTGATCGTAATCATTTTACTCGGCTTTTACCTAACAATGTAATTCTATATAAAAACAGCGTTTAATAATCAATAATCTATTTTTTTATTAATATAATAGATTAATATATGAAATTCAACTTTAATTTTTATTATCTGAAAAATATCTTTAAATTTGTATAAAGCTTTAAAGACTGCATATTTATATATGTTTACAAACTTATAAATACACACCTAACTCGTTTGTTTGTGCAGTCTTTTTGAATTAACTGAACATGTAGGAATAGTTTAACAGTATATCTGTTGCTATTTCATTATAAAACTCATATGTTTTGTAATATCTAATATCTTACTAAAGTTATTGATAAGTAATAATTATTAATTTCAACAAGAGCAATTATCTTCACTCTATTCTAGCACCATCTATTGTTAACTTGAGTAAGTAATGAACACAAGATGTTATAGTGTTACAAAATCCCCAATTATCATACTATTTTTTGGGATTAGTTATTAATTTAAATAATATATTTATCTTGTCCTATTAAAACATATGTTTTGCAGCTAGTTATATATTGCTGAAAATATTAATAACTTTTAAATATTGATTTCAATATCTAGTTTAAATAATCAACTTTTAAATATATGTACCTGATTTTATACTAAAATAGTAATTAAAAGTGATTAGTATTTTTTCCTCTTTTATTAAATTTAAATATTAAATAATAATACTAGATATTAATTTTAATGACTGAACAATTATTTTTGTTTTTTAATAAATAAATATTTAATGATTTTTGCTTATTTTGTATTTAAAATGCAAATCAGTTTACTTGGCATTGGCTTTCTCTTTTCAATTACTTAGTTAAATTCAGCTCTTAAATTTAATCCTTTTTAAAGCTTAACTAATCTATAATCAATTTTTAAGAAAATTTAAAATTGGTTAACTAATTTAAAATAAATTATTTTTTTAAACACAATAGTTGCCTGATGAATGAAAAATAATTATTCAACTGATTTAAAATAACAATTGCCACCATTAAAGTAAGATTCTTATCATGAAAAATTTTTAAGTCCAAACTTAAAGTTATAACCTATTTATTATTTATTAAAAAATTAAAAAGCTTTAAATATTTATGCATGGATTATTACTAAGTATGTGTGAATATATGAATACATTGTGTAGAAAGAATTGATAAAAGAAATAATTATGTAATTTAATAATCTTCAAAAAAATTACATAGTGAAAAAAAAATGCTTTTATTATCTATCTACATTCACTTGAATGTAATATAATTTAAAGAAAATACATTTATATATAAAATTTTGAGCCATTTTTTTTAATTATTATTTTAAATAAAAAATAAGTTAAACTATTCTATCAATCTTATATGGCTTTGATGTACGACCAGTGTTGAATATAGATCAAATGATTTAAGAAGTGAAATGCAAAAATGGTTACATATAAACTCCAAGTATATAAATTATACTTGTATTCAAACATAAATTAAATATTGTTTAAATATATTCATGTTATAGAAGACAATTGTAATTTAACTGTTCAATATTTGAAATCTGTTTACAGTTATTTAGAGCCATTTCAGTTTATATAAGTTTAAAGAAGATTGTGTAATGTGTATTTCTTAATATTTTTCCATGAATAATTAGTGTCTTATATCATGAACCTCAAATAAACTTCATATATATATATGTCGATATGAAGATTTTCATGGGTTGCATATATAAAAGACATATTTTGTGGGTTCATCTGTGTTAAAAAATTTAAATATTGGTATACAGACGTTTTGATTTGATCACACAAGTCATCAACCAGAGGATGACTTGTGTGATCAAATCAAAACGTCTGTATACCAATATTTAAATTTTTTAACACAGATGAACCCACAAAATATGTCTTTTATATATATCAGGAATTAAGAACATTCCATTATTGTTATTAATTGTCATATCTTAGAATTTTATTGTACACATTTAATGTGCCTTAAATTAGAAGCAATAATTAAATATTAGGATCTTAGTATTCATAAATATTTTATTGCTGAGTAATTAATTATTTCTTAACATTTTGCAATGAGTACTTAACATGGCCTATAACTTTTGCCATTAAAAAATTTTTTTTTTTGAGAAGTTATATCATGAGTGAAATATTAAATAGAAAATTATTGTGAAAAATGTTCTTATATATTTTGTTTTAATTTAAAAATGCTACATAATATATTTTACTTTCGGTGATTTTTTCAATTAAATAGATCCATATTGTAGTCTAACTATGGCATATCTGAATTCACAATTATACATTGTAGCCAGTATATTACTTCATATATATATATATAACCATTAGAAACCAGTCACTTAGACACTCTCTATTCAAATAACAATCAATTTCAAACTGTTGTCAAGGCAATTTCCTTTTAACAATAAAATTGAAATCCACTTTATATATATATATATATAACAATAAAGTGGATCTAATGAGTTTTCCAATAGCTCTTAACAAGATTTTCAGAATATCTCCAACCCCAGACTGGTTTCTGCTTCTGGCTTCCTCGGTGAGGTGCTAGGACATTCAAGCATTAGATTTAAAATACCAGCTCAAGCCAGCACTTTATATAATGGTTAACTATTAAGTAGACAATCTGAACTTTTCAGACATCTCTATATCTTCAAATCCAGCTATCTAACTTAAATAGCCATATGGGACTGAACTAAGTTGAGATAGACCATATATTAATAGCTTTAGCAATATAAAATCACCAAAGCTTTAATAAAAAAAATATACAAGCTGGTTAAATTAGGTCATGTGATATATGACTTGATTTCTTTGCATATATATATATATATGGAAGTAACTGCTTTTCCAATTGAAGCTTGTTTAAACCAATACCCAAACATCAGTAAACTATTATTAAAGAAATGAAATAATACCATCCATTTCTGTAGCTTTGTTAGTATTTAAGTTTAATTCATTATTGTTTTCATAAATAAAAGAGTGAAATCTGTCTATTTGTTTGATATATGTACACCGTAAATATGTTGAAATCACTATTTAATTGTTCGAAGAATCAAGGCAATACCTTAGTTTTATCAACCCTCAAATATTGAAAAGTCAGTTTTTAATCAAAAGTAACCATAAACAGTCATAATTGACAATACATTTGAATATTTTTACATTGGCTATTATTACAATCATATTTATAATACTATTAAGAATTTTAATATGAAATGTAAAAATAAAAATATTAATAATAAGGTTGATTTTTGTACTAATAAAAAAATTTGGTTATCAATACTATATATTTTGAATCAACAAGCAAATTTCATAAGAAAAATTTATAAAGTATGCACCTCCTACATTAAATAAATTAATAAATAACTTTAAAGATAAAATCTCATTTATAAATAATAATTGCATCATTTATGAATGGACATATAGGTGTGATAGTGGATATATAGGGGAATCAAGGTGTACATTAGAGAAAAGAACTAAAGAGCACTATAATACTATTAAAAATTTTAATACAAAATGTAAAAATAAAAATATTAATAATAAGGTTGATTCTTCTACTTATAAGAAAATTTGGATATCAATATTTTCAAATCAACAAGCAAATTTCATAAGGAAAATTTATAAAGGTATATGTGACATTGCATTTTATGCACCTCCTACATTAAATAAATTAATAAATAACTCTAAATATAAAATCTTATTTATAAATAAAAATTGTATCATTTATGAATGGATATGTAGGTTTGGTAGTGGATATATAGCAAAATCGAGATTACATTGGAAAAAAGAACTAAAGAGCACTTGCTATTATTAAACAGTGTTCAAAATATGAAACAAAATTGTAAAGATAATAATAATGCATCAGCTTCCATTTTTTATGACCATAATAAATCATGTATATATGGTTTTAATTTCAATTATAATAATGTAAAAATATTTCAAATTGAGAGAAATAACAATAAATGGAAAATAAAGGAAGCTATGCTAATTTATAAATACAAGCAGGACTTAATGAATAGACAGGCAGCAAATGTTAAGATCATGGAATTATGGGAAGATTAACTTTTCAAAGTATTAGTTGACAAAGGCTATGAGGATAGTCGAAAGTGCTCCTAAGTGACAATTATATTTTTTGTACTTTTCAAAATTTTTGAATACTGTATTTACTGATATTTAATTATAAGATTTCATATATTGCTTTGAAGAAATACAGACATCAATTCATAATATTATATATATATATATGAATATTATAAAGAAAAATTTAAATAAGAATTTTAAAAAATAATTTAATGTAGAGACATTCTATAAAGCATTATAAAATTGGATTATATCTAATAATATAAATGTTCATTGAAAAAAAACATAGAATTATAGTTAGTGAAGATGAAGTCTTTAAGAAGAATGAAGAACCTAGAGAAAGAAACTAATTCTTATTATTACACTTTTTAAAATGATTTACATAATAATTTTCTTTAATAAATTCTGATTATTCAGTGGAGTGTTTCTGAAGATTAGGATTATCATCTTTTAATGCTGCCTTTTTAAATAGATTGCATCTATTTTTGAATTCTATATATTTTAAATCTCAACTGAATACTGATCACTTCCTATGTTAAGTCTTTTAAAAACATTACAAACTTATATATATATATATATTGCTAGGCAAAATACATTACAAACTTATATATATATATATATTGCTAGGCAAAATACAATCCAATTCTGTGGCATCTTCATTTGAATACTTCGATATTCGTTTCTATTAAATATTTTTCTCAAATAAAGAATTCATAATGAATGTTGAAAGTGCTGTAGACAAATCTGTTGCCTCTTTCATTTCTATCATCATAATCAAATTTATCTATAGCACATTCAACATTCAATTGTTTAGAAATTCTATGGCAATTTCAAAATGTTTTGTCCGATCAAAAGCCTTTCGTACATCCATATAAAAACCTATTTCATCACTATGAGAACATGTTGTGGTATAAACCTAAATTATCTGCATTTGATATCTGCTATTAAAGTGAATAATTAATCTTGTCATTCTGTCTGATACATTATCAATCTCCACAATGTGGTTCTTCCACTTTTTATTTACAATAGATCCTACTCCACTTGTACTTCCAATGTTTGTTCTTTCATAGGTACAGTACATGTCAATTGTTTCTTCACCTTTTCTTCTAATTTCACAAAGTCAACAATGCGTCATTTAATATTATACATGTCTTCTTTCAGTTGATATAATCTTTTTTTCTTGAAAGTGATTTGCAATTATAGGTATTTAAATAAAAAATCATCATCAAATAGCAGCCTGATCCATATCAAGAAAATTCTTAACACCCTCTATCTTCAGCAGTCATCTGCTGTCTTGGGTGATGCTTTTACAGCCTCCTGGAATTATGGTTCATAATTTAGTTTTATCTATAATGATCGTAAAAATCTATTTAAAAATAAGAACTCAATCACATACATATTCATCCTGTTTTCAAGAAAAGGCAGTTAATATTTTAATTAAAAACTATCAGGCAACTGGGAAGAAAGACAATGGTGCTTCTTGGTTTTAAATACAAAAATAAAATCATCTGTGCGTTCATAATCATCTTTTATATGAATAATCACATAGAAATAATTACTGCAATGATAATGCTCTGTTCCTTTAAAGTCTCAAAGAGGAATCAAAAGGTTTTCTTTCAGTTAATAGCAAACGTCTTCTATTTTATATATTTATATTCAAGTGTTATATATATATGTTACAAAGGTTCTTATTCAAACCACACACTTACATAAATTACAAAAAAGATTTAATCACCAGTATTTATATATTTCCAAAACAAAGATATCATCAGGTGTCCATGGAAACTAATATCAGTCCCCCCTCTCTAAAATATATCCACGTAGTTACTTTTAATATTTAAATTAGAAATGCTTCATAACTATTCAAGGGTAAGAGAAAGATTAGGATTAAAAATGCAAATTCACACATATAATAAAAATTACAAACAATGTTCCACAGTGGTACCCTTATGAGGAAAATTACTATGTATAAATTAGAAATATGTAAATCTAATCAAGAGAAATTAATAATAATACTCTTGAAAAATTGCATATTTAAATTTACTTATCCTATTAATAGTAAATCAGGAATTGAATTTTACGAAGCAAATAATTGTATATAAATAATTATAATGTATAATTTATTAAACTTACACGCATATAAATAATACATCTGATATATATAAAAATACATCTGATATATATAAAAACGCAATAAAGTTGGTTGATTAAATCACTCGAGCATATAAATTAATAAAAAATTGGATGTACGAATAAACTGATGTTAATTTTCAGGCTTATCTCTTGTGATTATTGTTTTGAGATAAAATTACTGTATAGTGATGAAATGGTTTTTGGTTTTCTCTGTGCATTGATGTGAATAACTAGATAGTGATTAATTCGAGATTTATGTGGTTAATTAACCAACCTTATTATATATACTTAAATGTCTTAAGGCATTAGGTTTTGGATATTATATATATATCAGAATGTGTTTTGTAAATATATATATAGGAGTATGTTAGAAATATTGCTGTTCTATGGGATTCATGACGTCACTATAGGACAAGGCTCTATTTTTCTATGTTATGAGAAGAGAATTCTGAAAAAATATTTTGTCATAGCAGAGTTAAATTTGGTTAAGATATGTCAACGATTTTTTTCATTGTTAACTTATTTATAAATTAAAGAAAATCAGTGATTTGAATTGTATTTTGTTATGACTAGGAATGCGTTGGTGGTCGAGAGGTCAGCACAGCTGCTTATAAGCAGCTGTCCCGGGTTAGCGGGTTCGCATCCCGGCCGATGCTATGACACATGGAAAAAAAAAAAAAAATATTCGATACCTTGTTTTCAACTTGAGAGCAATGAGTATAAAGTATTTATAAAATCTCAAGTTGCAAAATGTTTTTATTGAATCTTTTTCAAAGGATACCTGCTAATCATAATTGCTTAGATTTATTTTTATTCAGCAATAAAATATTATAGAAATATAAAATTATTTAATTAGCTATCAATTATATGCCAAGGAATTATTAGAAAAATGCAGTTGGATATAAAATATTTTTAAATAATAATTTTAAAAGATAAATATAGAAGAATAACAAAAAATGAATCACTTTATATAAAGAATAAGATGAATGGAATGATTTTAAAAATTGTTTTTAAACATTTTGATAAATCATAATATTTATAAAACCAATGATTATGATATAAATAATGATAAATATTGTGTGGGAGAAATGATTTTCGTAGAGAGATCTAAAGATTTATTAAAGAATAGAATATATGATGATAAAGTAGTGATAAAAAATGCTGATAATGTCAATGAATAAGTCAAGTCAATTTTTGTAAAACTGTATGATTATCTTGATAAAGTGTTAATTTTGCATATTGAGGAAAACTTGAGGGGGGAGAGGGGATGCATATTTATAACTATATGATAATAAAATATGAGGATTAATTGTTGAACTATGTCGGTATACACAAATTATTAAAAATTAATTGAAATCAAATGTAAATGAATATTTAGTATTTAATTAAAATTTTATTTGTAAATCACTATATATTATTTAAAATGATAAAAATGCATTAGGTTAGCTATAGCTAACATATACGACAAATTTAATATTTAAAAATTATATATATTAAATTTTATAAGATTAACTTAAGTTTTATTATATTGCATATAAAATTAGATTTCATATTACATATTCACATACATACATCCAAGCTTCCATTCACATATATATTGCACCTATTGTAATTTGAAATACATTTTCCTATATGACTGAATGTTAACCATAATTTTTTTTTCTTGTTCGATTTTAATGGTGAATATATTAACCTGGATTGCATTGGACTATGTTGCTATGACAACATATAATATTGGAGAAAGAAATGTTTATTATTAATTATAGTTTGTAAAAATTGAAAATTGGCTTTATTCATTTTAAAAATGAATGAAGTTTATAGTATTGATGAAATTATTATTCTTTCTTTATTATATGTATTTTTGTTACTGCATTCACAATCATGGGTTACAAATAAAATATTTAAGGTCTCAAGTATGTTTGTTATTTTGTTTTATAATATTGTATTGAAAAATATGTGTAAAATGTATATTTCCATTGCAGTATGAAAGAATATAATCCTAGCTGCTGAATTTATATTAGAGTGAAATAATTTTATTTGTATTTTTAAAATGTAAATATTTGTTATATATAACAATTGTGAAATATATTTTTCATTTGTTGATATTATTGTATAATAAAGTTTTTGTTTATGAGAAGACAAGAAAGTTAATACAGAGTGTTACTGTGCTTTATCTTATGTCAATGGAAAAAGTTTATAAATAGAACCAAGCCAATTAAACAAGCTCTCTTTTATCTTAGCTTCAATAGAAGTGAATCTAAGTTCCTTCATGTAAATTTTTTTGTTTATTTTTAAAAATATATGAATATAAAAAATGGATAAAATGATGAGGTGAAAACAATAATGTTTGTCTGTTGGTTTGACAGGATCATCGAATTTGTGAGAGGTGACAATTTATTAAAATATAAAAATTAATTCTTAGCATTATTGAAAACCATGAAATGCTTCTTTGCTTTAAAAATAGATATTACATACTTTTCAATGATGAAGTCTAAATACTAACAACAGAAAATGCATGCAAAGATTATGTTCACCTGCTGATGTAATTTCATGGACTTGATGGATTATTTATGCATAAGATAAAAATTAGTTAAATTTCTATAGCATTATCATGGATGAAACTAGTGTCTGTTCACTTGTAATGTGTTATGAATTAATTACTTGCTAAATGAAAGGATATCTACATTGCATCATTGTGGATATAAATTAGTGTTTGCACACTTATAATATTATATAGATCAAATATCTGCTGAATGAAAAGATAATTTGGATATATAATAAATATCGGAATTAATAAAATGTGCTTTGAATCTAATAGTTTTTCATGATATTTCTACTTTTTCTGGAATAACAAAACATTATCGGATTGTGGTTTAAGAAATAGACATTAGCACTATGATACTATTTTGGTAATGCCATAATTAAAGACTATTACTCATGTTATTTGATTATATTTATCATTAGTATTACTATATATTTTTCTCTTCATTTAAAATGTATAGTATTTATTGATGAATGGTAGTATAATTTTAGGTTAAGTAGTTATCTATTTATATATCTAAATATAAGAGTTATGTTTTCCTATTTTTTTTTTATATTTTGCAGCATAGTAATTTTTATTTTAATTTAAAATATTTATTGATTATAAATTTACTTCAGGTATATCACTTATATTAGGAGCTCAAAATGATTATATCATAATAAGTATTTATTTTATTCTGTTCACTTAAATTTATATTAACAAATAAGTAGATTCATATATATATATATATAATTCCAATTAACTATATTTTTTGTATGAAGTATAAAAAGAAAATATATTTTGTACTCTGTTATATTTTTGAAGGTATGAACATTCTACAACATATTTGTGTTACATAAACATGTGTTTGTATTTTGTATCCAATAAGTGGAGACTGATATGCAATCATCTATTTAATTTAAAAAGAAATAATGTCAATTGAAAACCTATTGCTTTATGCAGAATCAGATCATACATATATATTTTAAATATTTATTTACCATATATATATATGATTTTAATTTATTTCCATTTGGTAATAAATTTTGAATTAATTTAAAACAAATAAATTGGTTGATTGTCATTCAATTTTATAATGTAAATTTATTGGGCAATCATATTTGGATGAGTCAATATTCACTAATTGATTATACCATTTAATTCATTTGAAGCAGTTGAAAAATAATTTGGAAAACAAAACCATAGGATAGGTAAGAAAGTATAATTACATATTATTTTCTTTGTATTGAATTTAAAATTTATTATCTTACCAGATATAGATTTTATGCAGCAATAAATTAAATGATTTGACATTTTTAAATATTTAATAAGTAATTAGAAGCTTATTGCAATTATTTTGTTAGTAACAAGTAATAATTATATTAAGACAATAACTTATATATATGAATTGATTTGATAATTGATAATGATGTAAATACAATAATCCTTGAAGATTAGTAAAGGTAATTACAATTAAATGTGTGTTTTATTTTAAATCATTATTGATTAAAGTGAATATTATATTAAGGAATTACATAGTTATAAAGTTCATAATCTTATTCAGTGATAGAGCTGGTAATAATAATATATTGTATTCTGTTACAAATTAGAATGATCTGCTTTAATTATATTTAAAATTTATTGATGATGATTGTAAATTCAGTTTAAATATTAAATATTAATATTTGATTATAATAAGTCTAACAATATTCCACATGCTTTGACAGTTATAGTCTAAAGTTTTAATAACTTAGCTTTATTAAACTGAAGAATAATTGGATATGATTTGTCAATTGTGTTTAGTAAGCATCAAATAGGAATCTATCATTTATTTTATATATTATTATATTAGATATTGAAAATCTTAAGGTTATTTAATAGGTTGGTTTTATTTTATAATATATTAAGTTGGTGGAAATGGAAAGATAAGTTGAGTTAATTGATTTTGGAATATTATTAAGTATTTAATGTTATTATAATTGACTTAAGACTATATTAATATTAAATGAATACTATAGCTGGGTTAGTACTATATTTGATTTGGTTGTAATTGGCAATCAATTATTGAGTTATCTATTTATTTAGATGTCATTGAGATTTTAGATTTGTAGGGCATATTAAAATTGTTATCTAAACCATCCATGAATTAATTCATTTAAATATAAATAAAATAAGGTTGACATTTGGTATATGTTTGTATTATTATAACAGAGTTTTGGACTTGTAAGAAATATTAAGGTTTTTCCTATGTAATTCTTTGCCATTATTTTCATTCTATCATAAAGGACTTATATAATAGGCATATAATGTTGATTATAAAATAATGATATTTAGTTTTATTGCTTTATCTTTAATCTATTGCAAATAATGCTTATATTTTAGAATACGTTTAAATAATGATTTTGCTTGTTTTCTATTTATTTTAAATGCTATTCAAATTCATGAGTTTACAATAGAGATTATTATCATTGTTTTATTAACTTAAGTGTTAGATTGTTGTTCATTGATTGATATTCACTTTAGCTTAGTTTATTATTTTCATTCTGTTGTAAATGATACTATCATTCACAGACATTAATAAATTAGAATTGTTTTTCCTTGGTTCATATTTTTATTCTGTTATAAATAATGATCAATAATTGGACTATGACATAGGATATAGTATCATCCATCATGGCATTCAACTTTGAGTATATCCTCATTTTTATCCTGTTACAAATGGCACTGCAATTTGTGAGGCATTATTAAACTGGGGCCATTCATTTATGGCTTACATATTTATTCTGTTACAATATATATATATTCTAACCTGAGGAATTAGCATGCTATATGATATACTCTACTATACTGATGATGATAATGATTGGTGTCCTTTAGCTAAGCTCAGTAAATTGTCTTATAATTATATTTACTATCGAGACATGCATTGAAATAAAAAGGAATTAAAATAAAGACAAATGCATATTATCATAATAGACAAACAAATGAAGAAGATGAGAAACCTCGCTTATTCTTATATACAATTTTTTAAATCAACCAAATTTCCCCATATTAAAATACATTTCCAAGTAGCATAGTTACTTTGCATATCATATAGAATACTAAAATGAATTTCTTCTATTACCCCCTCTTTAGATAACTTAAAAAACGAATGTTAATTGCCAAATAAAGATTACTGCCATGATCTGATCTGAAATAATTTTTATAAATTAAGAGCTAATGCACTTTTCTTATAATATAATTAATTATAAATGATTTGTTAATGCCGCACTATTAATATCTGTAACAATAAAAATAATTTGGATAATCTCAGGATCTAATAATTTTAAGTATTAATTGTTATATCATTTTGTTGAATAAATGAATGACATCCTAGTAAAGAAAATGAGAAAAATACTTCTCTTATAAGTTTATGTATCCTCAACATACTATACTACTAATAATAATTAATTAAAAAATATTTAATTTAACTAACAAATGCATAAAACAATATAATTTGGAAAAATCGAAGTCTTAATCCAGGGTAATATTTGAGTATTTAAAAGAAAAGATACCTTTTATATCATTCTAATACTCATCAACAACATAATTTAAAATTAACTTTGGAAATAATGTAATCTTCATTTGTAGAATAATTAAATAATATGCTGTCTTAAATTAAAATCAATTCAAAGTAAATCAAAATAAATATTTTAATCTTAAATGTAACTCAACCTTTGGAATTTGGATCTGTATCCTATGAAGATTGTTTAGCTGATTTAAATCAAGATTTTGTAACATAATTAATAATTTAGGACTCAAGAAATCATATATAAAGACAAAGACTAAATTTTAATAGTAATAAAACACATTTATTAGCAGTTGACATTAAATCCAATTTACACAGAATTCAATAACAAACTTTTACAAAAAAAGAAAAATCATTTGCAAACATAGGTACAGTTTTGTTGTGCAAGATGCATAAATAATAAACAAAAATAATCGCCTACCCACTTGCAATCAATTCATTAGTTATATGAACTTTTGGGTGGTTTGTTAACTCAAACTTGTTAATTTTTGGCTAAACATCTAATTAGGCTAAACTTTATTTTATTTTATGATACATTTATTTTAAAGCAAGAATAATTTACTATCCTGTTGACTTACTTTTAAACATATTCTTCATGCTATTCTATTGTTATAGAATTATCATTTAAAACAGGCTTAAAATAATCATTTTCTAAAACTTAAAATAACCATTTACTAAAACTTTTAAAAATATATTTTACAATAATATTTGAGTAATATTTATTAAGGCATTAAACCTTTAAGCATGTGCGCTTGAAAATACGAAGGTAGGGACCTCTACAGGGGTTCCCCTCTTTTCTTCCAGAGAGTAAGCTTATGGTTAAGACGTGTAGAGGTCCCTACCTTCGTATTTTCAAGCGCACATCCTTAAAGATTTAATGCCTTAATAAATATTACTTACGTAATCAATGTGCGTTAAATAAATTTATAATAATATTTGAGATACTTTCATGTCCAATTGGCAACTGTTGATTACCATATTAACTAATAATATTCTATTTATAGCATTTAAAAAATAAAATTAGAAACTTAATCCTTAACTGATATATAGCTAAACATTTCCAGCAGATTGTCATGATAATATTAATTATCATACAAAATATAGATAAGAAAACTACTGTCTGGTATTTTAACTTAATAACAATGGTAAAGTTTTTCAGAAGCCACACACACGATATACTAGTTTTTGCCCATGTACATTTAATATACTAATTAAACCTTTACTCCTCTTATCAATCCATTGGAAAACTACTTCTGGATGGTGATGATAATAATAATACATATATGCATCTCTTATTATGTTATTCTCACACATTAACATTAAATTACTAACGTATTTGTTGGTTTTCTTGTAAACTGCTGTCAACGCACAGCAATACAATACACACATTACTTTACTATACACTATGAAAAGAAAAGTGTCCCTGAAGTGACTATACACTTCAAATTCTAACTTATTAACTGCTATAACAATTTTAACACATACACTGACTTCACCGCACATGGTGGAATATAAACTTGATATCTTTATTAGAAAAAGGCTGCTCAGAGCCACAACTACACACATGGGAAATAAGTCATGGTATATTCCAACACTTTTTCTCAGATAAATATATGTGTGGACAAGATCCTAACACTTGGAAAATGGAATATAAACCACAGAAACATCCTGTCTAAGGATCTATCCATGTTAGGCAAGGCATAACAGACAATAATAAAATATCAAAACATAACTCTCTCAAGAGAAAAATACCAAACATTGGGGAGAGCAGCTCTCAAATTCTCCAAGATACAATATATTGTTAACAAAATATTCATAAAACCATATGCATCACACAATTATAAAACAGGATTAACATATATATTCTTGGCATAATCATGGTAAGATAAAAAAATATCACTGAAAGAGTAAATAAACAAATTTTCTATTTCTAAAATACGTACACTAAATAATGTACAAAACTAACAAATAAATACAAGTCAAAATGACTTTTAAAATACTTTAAATACCATAATAGATTTTGTAAATAATAAGAAACACATATATCTAGTTTATAGCAGCATAATATTTTAAAACAGAAGTGGACATAAATAGCAAAAGCAACATTTCTAAATACACCTGGGTCTTGTTTTATGCAATAGGTAGGTTCCTCAGAAAACATGCACAAAAGAAATTGCACAAAAATAGACTTACCTTACCTTGAAAAATGAGGGATATGTACTGTAATTATCCAAAAATCACATAAAAGCAAAGCAACAACATATAATTACTTTAAAATTCGCATAAAAAAAATAAGAAAGTAAAATATGACTAATAAAAAATTTCATATTTGAAAAAAATTGATACAAGGCAAACTTTTTTTACTTTTTTTATTAACTACAGTAATTAATTTTATTCAAAACAATATATTTGTATGCGTAATTTACATTTTTATACATGTATGGTATTTTAATTATTATCGCTATTTGAAACATCAGATTTGTCATGATGTGATGTGATGTACTGTAGCTTTTCCTTAAACGAAGTCAAGAGGAAATACAACTAAAACATTTTCTAATCTCTGTTGATCCTTCCATTTTGCTAAGCGATCTAAAATTGATATTTTTGTTTCCAAAGAAATTTATTTTCTTGGGTGTTTTTTCCTTTCCATTAGAGTAAACAAAAAGTTTAAAATAAAAATAAGAACTTAGACTTACGATAATAAAAAGACATCGACTCACCACTGTTGAGAAAAATGTAATTAAAACTAACAAAAATTAAATTCTTATTTTTGTCTTTAATTTTCAATTCCATTTAAAAATCAAATTTCATCGCTTCAAATCACATTAATTTAAGATCATGTTACATAAGTTTTAAATTGTTAATTACAATTAAAAATCAGATTTTAATTGTCAAATTTAATTGTGTCCGACTGCTGTTACTCTCTTTTTAAAAATAAACTTGTGGACACTAAATGATTAATTGATTACATACTCTTTTTATAAAAATCAAAAATAGAACGTAATTTAAAATGCAAAAACAACAACATATACATAGTATTTTTCATCTATAACATTTAAACAGATTTACATTATAGTCTTGTAAAATTTACTACTTGTGGACACTAAATGATTAATTGATTATGTACTTTTTTTAAAAAAAAGCAAAAATAGAACGTGATTTAAAATGCAAAAATAACAACATACTTAGTGTAGGCATCTATAAGATTTGAACAGATTTACATTATAATCTTGTAAAATTTAATGTGTATATATAAAATGGGGAAATCCGATTTTAAGTGAATTATGAACATCTTTATTGCATAAATCTATTACAGTACTATTATAAAGTGCTTAAAATATTGAAATTATTAGATGGAAATCGAATTCCGATAATGCACTATTACTTAAAATATGACATGAGTGCGCAAAATTTATAATATTTAAAGTAATAGCACATTATTGGCGCTCCACTTCTGATCTAATAATATTTATCGCATAAAAGAAAACTGCATACAAAGATATTAAGAAGAAACATGAATTGCATAATTCAAAATCGCATTAAATAAATCCGCATAAAACAAGACCCGGGTGTATAGTAATGATAAATATCTTGTTATATTAATAATCTCATAATAAAGCTATTATACTATAATAGTTGAAATTTTTTATGAGTTATTGGCTGTTCACCCATAAATAGATAAAGTGTTTTAATAAAATACTACTAGCAATGTAAAGAAATGGGTATCTTTAACTGGACACATAATTTACTTTAAGCCAAAATAAATTAAAAAATGTATAAATTTTATCTTAATTCACATAAGAATAAAATGCATAAATTTTACCATATAATTAAAAAAATACTTTTGCATAATATTAAACGAAATAAATTTTTTTTTTAAACACCATAGTTTATTATTATTATTATTATTATTATTATTATTATTATTATTATTATTATTATTATTATTATTATTATTATTATTATTATTATTATTATTATTATTATTATTATTATTATTATTATTATTATTATTATTATTATTATTATTATTATTATTATTATTATTATTATTATTATTATTATTATTATTATTATTATTATTATTATTATTATTATTATTATTATTATTATTATTATTATTATTATTATTATTATTATTATTATTATTATTATTATTATTATTATTATTATTATTATTATTATTATTATTATTACACATACAATCACAGTAGAAATCGTTTTAGTATACATTTATTTAGATTTGTTACACTTACTACAACAATCGCAAGTAAATAATTTTTCAAATTAGAAAATATACCCGTTTGATACATTAGTTACAATTATTATGACAAATTATTTTCATGATCAGAGTCAGAAGCTCATCATTCAAACTTAGTCTGTAATTATTATGTAACTAGTTTTATATCAGAACTGGCTCTTCATTTAGTGACTTAGCTGGTGATCATTATGCAGTCAGTACATTGATTGGCAGCAATCCTTTGTTATTCTCCATCTAACTGGACCATTTATTTTTTAACCTTGAATTAATATTTAATTAGCAGGCCTGAGGATAGACTCTTCATCCAGTGGACTAAGTTGCTCTAAGGGTCCCCAAAGAGCTTTTCGAGCATTAATAAGGGATCCTTGAACATAGTCCTTTGAATACATTTTTTACATATCTCCCATGTGTAGTTCTTTATCCCAGATCCGCGATGGTTAGCTACTTGATGTGGGAAAACAATATCCTTTGAATAGCGAATCATTTTTAGAAGCAATGCATCAATAATTTTTTATATTTTCAAATAACAAAAGCATTTATGACCTTGCAGGAATAAATGGTACACACATTATTTTACTGCACTAGATTAGAATCCATTTTCATCCACTTATATGTTTATTTCGTAGACTTCACTATAGCTTGATTCATTACTTTTATCCCAGCAGCAGATATATTATTAGGAATATTTTCTTTAACATTTTCTGTGAATATATTTTGCAAATTCACGTTTGTTTATTGTAAAGGGCATTTCATATTATTATTTAAGTTATTACTTTTATTTATCCAAAAGTAACTAATGATGGTAATTAATAAATTATTTTTCATTTTTAAAATAAGCAGTTTGAATGGTTTTCACATTCCGTAATACATTTAAAATTAGAAGTTTTTCCTTCTATGTATTATTATTGTTCATTTGAATTCATATCTTTTAAAAACTTTGTATCAATGCATCAACTTATTCCACATTAAAAATATTCTCTTGGAAACATTAATATAATTAATTTCGCAGAGATTAAATGAATAAAGTTTATTTGCTTTTTGTGAAATACACGAGTCCGCATTTAATACCATTATTAAGAGAATGTTTAAAACAAAATTATTATTATTCTAACTATCAAGAGTTAATCATTTCTGAGTTAGATAAAGTTAATTTCCGTTGAAAAAAAAACGTAAATCTTAAAAGTACATCAACAGTGAGTTGTAATATAGGGTATATGAGCACAGACTTCACACGACCCATCACTCTCCACTCTATCTCATGACACTAATACACTTGAACACATATATGTTGAAAAGATAAATAATCACCAATATACGTATTTCATGCTAAACCAGCAATCATCAGTTGGTCCAGATTACCATCTCCACACATATATGCTATAAGTGCTCAGATATATATTAAGATAGCCAATCTTCATACTTTAATGGATAGGCTTCAATTTATTCCACACTCCAACTCTTCAACCGTCCATCCAATTGAAAATCTGATGATGGAATGCTCCACCCTGAGGCCGACATTCTTGTCACATCCATGTGAGTTGTAATATTATTTCACTAATTATAAAGAATAAACAACAGAAATGGTCCAGTAAAAAGTTTGTTATACAGTTACAGAACTATCAATCTCATTCCAGGCTTTAGAAAATGCTAAAATCATTTATATAAAATATATTATTAGAAGGCTGAGACTCATATAAATCATTTCACGCTGTAATTATTAAAAATTCATACTATGCAACTAGATTATTTGGTTACAAGTGAATAATGAAAATACATGTCACATATGCCAAATGACTTTTAATGTCTTTTAATAACATTCAAATAAATATCACCAAATGCCTAAAGCAGGAATTATGCATCTACTTGGCATTAGTGACTGGAAATTATAGATGAAATGGTAGGAATGTGTGTCTACCTGATAAATAGTAATAAAACTAAGTCACCAAGTGCAAGAACAGGAAAAACATCTACTTTACACTCTTTTCTAAACCATCAAAATATACAAAACATATGATAAGTGCCATATTCCATCTGACTGATAAATTAATTTCATCCTGAATTACCAACAATGTTGACAAAGGTATGCTTATAAACATCAGAACTCCAAAAATAGGTGGATTCATTTGATTCACTCTATTCTTGATGGTTTGTTGAACATTTACTGTACTTTTAATTTCATAGCTTGTAGAAGGATGATTTACTCCGTTTGTTTATATATATATATATATATTGTAACGATATATAGATATGTCGTTACATTAATTTAATATATATATATATATATAATCATGGTAAAAATCTATTTGTTTATAACAATGCAGCATAAAAATAAAATGAATTCATTTTCATTTGTTTTTCCAGTTCTTATAAAGATTAAATTTAATAATTGATATTAATTAAGGCTAATTTCCATTTGCACTTGGATATTGATTAAATGTGACAACATTATAACAAGAACTGAAAAAACAAAGATAAATAGATTCATTTTACATATGCAAAACAAATCTTCCAATATTGTAGTGATGCAGTGATTTAACTAGTATTCCCAAAATTAAATATTATTAATATGTATATATTAAAACAGGCAAATCTCTCTATATGTATTGCCATTCAGTGCAAGGCTTCTGGTATCCATTGTTTACTCTGTCTTGCACTGAATGGCAATATGTATAGAGAGTTTTGCCTGTTTTAATAACAGTTAAGAACAAGCATAAGAAATGGTGATCATGTGATGTTTATTGGCTTATATATATATATATATATATAATATTGAAATATTAAAAAATTAGATGAATTAGCAAAGTCTGATGATTCATATTGATGTTAGCTCTAACTTTACATATAAACTATGTTGCATTTTAGTTGTATTTATGTATTGAACTATTTCCATCTTCCAATATTATCCATAGGATATCTTTAGAAAAAAAAGTTTTTTTTTTAATTTTTCAATTACATTCAAATGTGTGTGCAATGGCTAACAATTGAATGTAATTAAAAAAAATTTAAAAAGTTAATTTTTTCTAAAGACATTAAATACTTAATATTAGATAATGGAATTAATCCAATATATAAATACAACTAAAATACTATCATCATAAACCTTCAGGAAAACATTGTGTTGCATTTTATTTAACTTCATAAACCACAAACTCCACCTTTCTATTTTGAATGGGTCCTAGTGAGACTATCATTTATATTTCTCTATATTTGAATATTTTATTTTTAAAACTAAATCTTTTTTCTATGTAATATATTGATTATCTTTATATTACTTATTATAAATTCAAGATTTAAAACCATAAATATTCTAAAAATTAATATTTGACCTTTTAAAGATATGAAAATAAGTTTCTAAATAGAGTTCTTATCTATAACAATGGCACTTGGCATCATTGGACATAATTTATTTAATCACAAAGCTAATAGAATAAAATATCAGATACTTAAATTCTTTTTTTTTAAATAAAAAGAAATGTAAGATTAATAATCATTAAAAAATTATATATTAAAAGTAAAGATTACATTTATTGCTTTTAAAATTAAAAAAATATTTACCATTTTGACAAAAGGCCACTATTTTATTCAGTGAAAATAGTTTTAACTTGCTGTAATAAACTTTTTAAGAGGCACTTTCCTAAAATAAATGTTTTATACTTGTAATAATGTAAATTGTTGATTTATGCATTAATCCTTAGTATGTAAACAAATTACTAAAAAGTACAATTTTTCTTTAGGAAAGTACATTTTTCAATTATTTGCCTTTGACCCAAAAATCTCTGCTAATCAGAAATTGTCATTTCTATTGATCATGTAAATGAATAGATCTTATAGCATTGATATGCAAATTAAATATTGTAATTGTCTAAAAGATCTGCATAATGCTAACAACTTCAGATTTTTTTCAACTAATGACTGCAATAAAGTAAAACTGAAATGTAAGATTATATATAGGCTTAAAACAATGTAGAGAAGATATAGTGAATATATATAGGCTTAAAACAATGTAGAGAAGATATAGTGATTATATATAGGCTTAAAACAATGTAGAGAGATATAGTGATTATATATAGGCTTAAAACAATGTAGAGAAGCTATAGTGAATATAGAACCATTGTATTTCCCAAAATGAAAACTCAGTCTGATATGGCCTCTATTGAGATTAAAAACATTAAGAATCTGTCCATAAGATAATTAAATGGGATGAGTTGAAAGAGTTGTATTAAATTTAATATAATTGTGAGTTACAATGTTGAATTTTATGTGATATGTATCCTTACTGCAATTTATTATTTCTATTCTGATGTATAAGGTACTTAATATTCCAAACATCTTTTTACCAAAAAAAAAATCTGTGTTCAAATGCCAACACAGACAACTTATAGGCATATAGTTTATTATTCAATGGCTGTCATTATCAGAAATATCAGCCACATGCAAACAAGTATGTCCATTTCAACACCAAGAGAAAAGATAAAAAGACAAAACAATAATAATTAAAATATACTAGAGATGAGATTTTCTATGATTGTACAAACTAATCCATCAAGCACAAATATGTTTGTATACATAATATGCTCTCTGATGGATTACATTTTGCAATGCTGCCATTTAATTTTTTCTGCAGTAAATTTTTTTGTTGAAATATTACTATGTCATATTCAATTGTAACTCTTCAATTATCCTATTTACTGCCATAACTTTCCAGTATTTTTGAGATAATCTTTTTAAAATAAATGAGACTTACCTATTCATGCTTAAGTGCAACATAAAATATTCTCCCTTTAGGAAGTCTTGTATTGTTCAGTCATTTTACATGCCTAGTCGAATAAAGATATGATTTTACAATAATGGATACTACATCCAGCAAGTTGAAAAAGCATATTGATTAGTCTTATGCTATTACCATTTAATTTTAAAATTTTATGGAAAATTCCTAAATGAAACTTGTCTAATGAATACCTTTATATTACATTGCTATACTGACCACAAATTATTTTTATTTAATAAATTAGGCAAAATAACATACTACGTGAAGTTAATTTGCTTGCAGAAATTACTGTGATGAAATATCCTATTATTTAACTTGTTAAATAAAACAGCAATACATTAAAATCTGTTTTCATCTCAACATTCAAGTCCATCTTTCAACTTAAAAAGTTATTCAAAATATTTAAATTGCCTTACATAGTCAAGCTGATAATTATTCCAGCGAAAAGTTGCTAAAGATATTTTTTACATCACTGGATGCTAAAAAATCTTGAGTTTTTTTTTAACATGAATTCAAACATTCAAAACATTAAATATATTCTGTACATCATACTTTTAATTGACAAAATAGCACACTCATAGGAAAATTGTAAATCCAGAATCCAAGAAGATAAAGTTCTTATTTTTTTTTATTTCTAAACAATTTATATTAAAAATTTCACTATCAACCATGTACTAATGATCCCTGATTTATTAAGTTGGTTATAAATAATTTTAAAAATCACAGTCATAAAAGTGTAAACAACATTGCAGAAAATACATATTTTTTATTTCGAATTCTTCATGTCTGTAGGGATTCTTCATTATCTAAATGCCTATTACTTTTGGTAACCATTTATAATGTAAAACAGCCTTTTCAACAAAATTCTTATAAATTCTGTTGCTGTAATGGATAATAAAGATATTCCCCGATAATTACTGCAACTGTATCTGCACTCTTTTTTTTCATATGTCATAGCAATGACGGGAGATGAACCCACAACTGTCTGCAACCAACTACTTGCTTGCAAGGCAGCTGCGATGACCTCTCAGCTAACAACGCTTGACATCTGCACTCTCTATTTGTAAAAAATTGGAAATATAGAAACATTTTTAATATTATATGGACAACTTTATAAGTCCATATATTTTTTAAAAAGTTCAATATTTTAGAAGTTAATATATTACCACCATATTTTGAAATATCTACTGGTCTCTTATTGGGATTTATAACCCTTCTATTTTTAGAATTGCAAAGTTGTTTTTATTTCATTATGACAGTTATCTTTGTCCATATCTCACTTAGTAAATAAAATAGATATATAATTAAAAGATGATCAAAATACACATTTCATCTGATCAAAATATCATTATTGTCATATAATATAGTGCCATTTCTGAATTCAATAGGATTGTGATATCAATTTTCAGGTCTATATATTACTTTCAATGCATTAAAAACATCTAGTATTTATGATTGATGAATGTTTGTATCTTATTTATAATTTTAATCCATAAATAATTTTAAATGTTCTTGAAAATCGCTAAACCTTTGTATTTAAATCTATATACTTTTTTTTTCATGTGTCATAGCATCATTCAGGAAGCGAATCCACTAACTCGGGACAACTGCTTGTAAGACAGCTGTGCTGACCACTCGACCATCAATGCTTGACTGAATCTTTATACTTGTTATGAATCTTCAATTTAATTTATTATTTTGCCAAAATGAAAACTTTCATACATTTTCTTTAAATCAAATTACTAAAAATAAGAAAATTATTATAAAACCAATCATGATTTTACTTTTTAGTGAACCCAAGAAAAGAGTTATTTGAATCCATAATGTATCTCTTAAAAGAATTCCGTGCTGAGTAAAATGGCAATAAAGAATATCCAAATCAGCAATTTAGCATTTAAAATAACTGTTGAAATTTAGTTTGAATGACAAAAAAAAATAAACATCAATATTTTGTGAATATTATTTAGATCATTCTAATTATCATTTCCCAAAATTTGTATTTGTCAGTGGTTGTATAATATGAACTTCTCTTGTATTGTTAGTCCTAACTTTAATATTTGTTATATATTGTTGTTTTGAGCATGGATGTATTTATATTCCTTTATATGACTTGTATAATATGAACTTGCTTAACTTTAACATTTATTATATATAATTGGTTTGAGCATGAGTGCAACCATATATTTAATAGGACTTTTTCTGATTAAAGAAAGTTTTTATAAGAGACAATCCATGTGTTATGTAAAAAATATATAATGATAATGGGAGCATATAAATTTCACTAGTGATTTGGCCTTATAATAACAAGACTTCCTTAATATATTAAACTTAAACATATTTGGTATTTCATATCAACATAATAAGGCAATAAAGCATCGAATCATTTATTTATAAAAACATTCATTAGTTTTAATGGCACTAAAAGTTTATTCAAGAATATATGTTTCTAACTATGATACAACGTTTATATTAAATTATTTCACTGTATCACACCCGACAAATAGGTTCTGGAATGTTGGCTGAAATATTACTGGTCAATTTCTAATAGAATTAATGAAGACATTTTAGTGTTCTATGTCTTTGTTTTCACTTTACAATTAACAACTTATTTATTTTGTTATTATTTCATACATAAATCTAAATCATGTTCTAGGTTTGGATTTACATTCAATATTGTTTTTTTTTTCATCTATTTTTTAAAGATATTAAATTTATGTTTGTGGTTTTTTGGCTGAATTGACATATTGTGAATATATTAATCATCCACCTGAAATATGTAAAAATACATTACATTTACTAAAACTAATTGTGTTTTAAATCTTGAGTGTTAGAACATGCTATGCAGTTTAATTACTAGGCATTTATTTTTGATAATCAGAAATTGAATTTTTTTAAGGTAAGTCACAAGAGAATTTTTTTTAAACATATATAAATAACATAAAATGTGTATTTTCTATATTATAAGAAGTCAATAGCAACTTTAAGATACTACATGTTATAATGTTAATGTAATCCTTTACTGAATGGCATGGCTTAAATTGTTCTCATAAGATCAGAACATACAACATAATGTTTTATTTACATCTATAATTAATTATACTCTTAATAGAAACTACCTGCATAATATTAGCAATACTTAAACAATATACTATAATTTTTTTCCCCACCTGAGAGAAGTGATAAATCAAAATATCAGTTTTCATAAAAATAAAAATTACAATTCTCTAAATTTATCTCAAATTATTATTCTTAGTTGAATATAATTATCAATAATAAAAATGCTATAAATAATTTTAATGATTGATAAACAATTTAATCATCAATAATAATTGTTTTTAAACAAAATTTAAAAAATTAAAATCCATCTCGTCCTAAAATAAGAAGCAAATATGACTTAATAGCTTGACATGAATAGTTGAAGATATCTCTGTTTCAACTTAATTATAGAGAAAGAGTGAAAACAAAATGCGAGAAAATATCGTTGTAGTTATCTGTTGTTGATAGTTCAAATAGATTCTTTGTAGGTTCTTTATTTTTTGAAGTAAAAAAAAATATAAAAAAGGAGTGGTTTAAGTGAAAGCATTATAAAACAGAATGATTTTTAAAAACTTAACCTAAATTTTGTTATTAAGATAAATTGCATTATATAAATAGTTTTATGATGATAAATTATTTATATCTTTCCCACTTTTGTAAACAATATAATACTTCTATCTTTGTGCTTCACTTTTACAAAAAAACAAAAAAATAATGACTATGATTAATTTACTAACCAATTATCAAATAAATATGCATATATTTTTATTTTTTAGTGTTTTATTTTTGAAAAATTGTTCAACTTACTTAAAATGTTTTATGTGCCATTGATATCTCCATATTACTGATTGGTTATATATATTTATATAAATGTAAATACACATAGTATCAAAAAAGCAAAAAAAAAAAAAAATAGTTTCAATTTACAAATTTTAATACCAGTACAAATTGCAAATCATTAAACGTAAATTCTTGACTTAAACCAGTTTTTGGATTCAGAAAATTTATGAAGTCATTCAAATAAATACCTATAATTATAATAATAAAATGGAAAAATATTTAAAAATTAAAAATATACATATATTAACATGATTTAAATGTAACTTATCAGTGAATAATAAAATAAATAAATTTAAATTCATTGCTTGTATTTACTTGTTTACAAAAAGTTTTGAATTAGTAGGAGACCAAAATTAAATACTGAATTATAAAAAAATATTGCATTCCACACTAAAAAAATGTTTAAAATTGACTGTTCAATTTATTAGTGAATTTTGTTGTAAAAATTAATAAACAATAAGAAAAAATAAGTCCATTACCTACTTCAGTTATTTCATTAATAAATGGCAAAAAATTCATTATATAAGTTTAACTTTTAGGGTTAATTCATTATATAAGTTTAGGTTTCTTTCTGCGTTATTTTATTTAAATGTGTCTAATCTTTTTCTGTTAATATGAAATTGCAAATATTTTTAGTTTTATATTTTTTATACAATGGAATATCAGTGATAAATAAACTGATATAATTTTTTAATAATTCAACTTTTTCTATAAAATAGAGCTATACTCTGATCACACATATTGTCGCACTGGTGGCTGAAGCATTCATGCATAAACATTAAAAATACAATTGTACAATTTTCTGTTTCATACTGTTATTCAAAATTAACATTTAATGTAGAATGGCATTTTGTTTGGCTTTTGGATAATATATATAATTACAATTTATTCTACTGCTGGTATAAGTTTTAGTTTAACTTCTTTATAAGTATGTTATGGTTAATATACTTTCACTAATCTCAACTGACATTAGTAGTTGCTGTTGTATTTTCCTGTTTCTACCTTTTACTGAAAGTTAACTTTTCCTAGAAATTTTTTGATTTTGTGTATTATATTCCCATAAGTATTATAAGTATTACTATCAATTGGTAAAGTAAATTATTCATCACGTAAGTTATGTGTACATTTAACTTTTTTTATATATTAAAAATATATTGGCATTATTATACTTCGGTCATGTGATTTTCCTTCTCAAGTGATGTGATAATAACTTGGTATTAAAGCTGATATGATATTTTAATATTTCTATTTGTTATTAAAGATTTTTTTCTTCATGTGTTCATAGCATTGGCCAGGAAGTGAATCCACTAACTTGGGACAACTGTTTGTAAGGCCGCTGTGCTGACCACTTGTCTACCAATGCTTGACATATTTGTTATTAAAGATTAACTTTTAAAAGTTATTAGAAATTTTTTTTAAGTATTGTGTATAGTTGAGAATCAGTATATATTACAAATAATTTCATGATTATATTTTGATTTGATTTTCTTAGCAGTTCAACTTTTTCATTGAGCACTCTATTAATTGTGTATATTTTTGTGAGCTCATGTTGTCTGATCTAAAATGATTACAAAATAGAATATGTGAGTCTACCATATTAATTTGAATTTCACTTATTGAAAACAAAAATAATATAGGAATTTATAAAAAAAATTGGGGAAAGAAAATGGAGATAAATCAAAGGAAAGAAATAAACGATAGTACATATAGTCTGTTATATTAAATGGTAATTATAAATGCTGACATATTGTTTTATATATATGCAGGAAAAGAGAGGGAGAGAGGAAAACTATGCATTTTTAAATTAATAATATAACTACTAACAACATCACATGGGGGGGGGGGTGTACGGCAATTTGCAGTTAAATGTAAACTTTGTATTTTGATTCACAGATGTTGGCGTCAATCTATATTTTTACTGTTTTACACTTGATCTTTCTAAATAGCCTGAACGTATTCACAATTCTTAGTGCAAATGTTGACTTTAATATCACATTTTCATCTAATGGTTAATAGACTTGAGGCTATTATTCACAACGAGGCAGAAAATTTGATTCATTTACAACTTAATAACCGTAACAAGTTAATAAAATATTTCACCTAAATGTTTTTTTTTAATCTTTTAAATAAAAGCTATTAATAAATAATTTTTTAAAATTTCACGTAAAAATAAAACACTTAAACATAATTCTGATTACTTGTTTGTCATAATTTTAATCCCAAATTATTATATTATTTAGTTAAATAAAATTATATCTTTAGTTGATCGGTTTTATTTATATTTTATTATGCTAATTATCTATCATATGCTTTAATATGCGATATGTATAGCTGTAAATAGAATTTGTCTATGAATTAAAATGAGACTGATTATTTATAGATATATAAAAGTGAAATCTGGTTGATAAATGTATAATTTTCATTCCAATTTAGTGCGTTGATGGTTAGTAAGAAAGATCAGCTGGATAAATAGTGTGATGGTTTTAGTAGCTTTCGTCTCTAATTGTGAGACAAAAAAAACATTATAGTTTTTTTTTGTTAGATGGAAGATAGTTTCGGGATGAGACCCACATTTAATATTTTAAAGGCATAACAAATACAATATAATATATTATTTGTGGATATTTGGATTAATTTATGATTGAAATATGTGATAATGTGTGGTGTGATTTTAGTTGTTTGATTCAAGAACATTGTAATGGATTAAATTTGTAAATCAATAATTAATTCTTTATGCCCAGAAGTTGCAAAATCTACTCAATAGCATATGGTAATCAAGAGTCATTGGGTTTTGAATCCAGAATATCATTTAATTATAGTTTTATATTTTATATATATATATATATGTCATTATCAAATAAAAAAACAATTGAATTGTGAAAATCATTATGTATTGACATTATTAAAAAATTTGAAATCACTTGATAAATAAAGAAATGTTATAAAATATGGCAAATTTTGAGAATATAATGAATAAAATTCATTGCAAATAAGTGATGGAATGAAATTAAAGAATATTGATGATATGTCAGACTGTGATCAAAATTAGTCACTTACTGGAAGATATAAATTTCAGATAATTCAAGTTTATATTTCAATAAGTCATCATTCTAATAAAGCTATGGATTTAAATTATCCAGTACTGTAGAAGAATTTGGATCGAAATGAAGAGAGAAGAATGATTATATTGTAATGAAAATGTTTTATAAAAAATAAAAAACAAGATTTAAATAGAAAAAAGTCTGTGAAATTGGTTTATCTTTTATATATTAAGAATTTGGATATAAACATTGAATTGAAAGAACAGATTTTGAATTTTGTGAAGAAAAAAAATTACACAATATAAATTTGTTTTGCAAGAATTCTATAATTATAAAAAAAATAGATTAGAAAATATTCATATGAAAATGCAGATGGATTGTTTTAAATTTTGAGTTCAAATCCCCTATATATTACATATTGGAGTGCAGGTACAAAAAAGCTTATACTGTAAAAAAAAAATTCATATATTAAAAGTTAATATAAATTTAAAGACTGTAATAATTTCAATAGATTTAGCACAAAATGTAATCATCTTAAGGAGATGCAAGATAGATATTAATTTAATAACTATTAAAAAGAAGCCAGCAATAATAGCTGAAGTCTATAATTAATTATTTTAAGCTATAACTTTAGAATTTCTTTCAAATGTTAAATTTTGTAAATAGGCCTCAATTTTGCAACAATAAAATACTAGATTCTTAATTAAAAACATTTTTTAAATATAACAAAGAAAAAAAAACTGCAGGTCATAATAAATTTCTTCAGGAAACCAGAATATATTTAACAATTTAAAAAAGTATTTAATTTTAATGTTCATTTTTTTTTATCTTTGTTCAAAATATATTTTTCTATAGTCATCTCAGTGACTTTATCTATAACAATGTTGGCATACATATCATTGCTATCAAGTTTTATAAAATTTAATTTGTATATCTTTTTATTGGAAATAAAATATTTTAATTTATTAATAAATTTTATATTATTTTTGGTATGTGCATTAAGTTTTAAATAAATATTTTTAAAAAAATATTGTCGTAAATCCATTTTGTATTACAAATACTATATATAGAGCACACAAATAAGCTCTTAACAAGCTTTGCAGAATATCCCCAACCCTGCTTGTAGCAGAAACCAGTCTGGAGTTGAGGATATTCTGAAAAGATTGTTAAGAGATTATTTGCATGCTCTTTGCATAACATTTGTAATACAAGCTTGTTAAATTAGGTCATGTGACATGAGATTTTTGTCATGATTAGCATGTTGAACAGTGACATTTTCATGTAAAGTGATAGATAGAATTTAGTTAGGGGTTGTTTGTAATTTTTATTTTATTTTTAAGTCTACTTTGGATAAGTATTCATATTAATGAATGGTGCAGATAGAAATGGAAACTTAGGAATGGGCTAGGTATATCTTTAAAATGTCATGTTGTACTATGATCTGCATTTAAGTTACAGGCACATAGTTTTTCTATGTTGAAGATTGACCTATATTTGTTTGAATAGTCTAAAAGAATCTTCAGGAGTTTAGAAATGTGTTTTTTATGTGGGAAGAAGTCTGAGATGTTACTGATGTAAGCTATACATGAGATACTAGAGTTTAAACAGGATATGTAGATTCCAGGTATTTCATTTTCTATGGGGTTAATTTAAAAATTTATGTAGACATTGAATAGCAAGATAATAAGTGGTGATCCTTAAGGTATGGATTGACATTGTATGATTGGAAATGAGGTTTTGCCATTTAGAAGAATATGTATTTCAAAATTTAATAATAGGTTAGAAAATAAATTTAAGTACACCTTTGGAACGTAACTTTCTTCCAGAATTTTAATAAGAGTGTTTTTGGTGTCATGGCTAAGGCTGCCTCTATAATTAACTAAATTACAATTAGATTATATTTTTTATTATTTATTACTATTTCTATAGTTGCTTTGAATAGAAATGCTGCATGACCATGATGCTTTTTTTCAAATTGCATTCTAGATAATTTTGAAATAATTTAGGACTCTATTTTGTCTTTTATTACTGACTTTATTATTGTATATCAAAGGGACACATTGAAATTGGATATGTTTGCTAGCCTGAAAATAATTTCATGTTGTTTCACAAATGTAGCAAGTGATATTTGATAGAATCCTGGTATTTTATATATGACATTGGAAATGTTATATATAGAGTAAGTTAAAAACAAACTCTTATGAAGCTTCAAAATACCCTCAACCTCAGACCGCAGTTTCTGCCTCTAGCGTCATCAGTGAGGTGCTAGGGAATAAAAATACTAGAACTAGTCCAGCATTTTATCAATGCCTAACTATTGAGAAGAAAATCTGAAACTTTCAGACATTTAAATGTCCAAAAATCCAGCTATCTAACTCAAATAGCCGTATGGGACTGAAATGTCTGAAAGTTTCAGATTTTCTTCTCAATAGTTAGGCATTGATAAAATGCTGGACTAGTTCTAGTATTTTTATTCCCTAGCACCTCACTGATGACGCTAGCGGCAGAAACCGCGATCTGAGGTTGAGGGTATTTTGAAGCTTCATAAGAGTTTGTTTTTAACTTACTCTATTGTAACGATCCGGAGAAAGCGACTTACGTAATCTGCACTACGGGGCGCCATCTAGGCATTTGAACCTAGAAAAATTTATAAAGTAGGCAGATACGTAAGTCAAAAAAAAAAAATTTTTTTTTAAAATATTTTGGTTCCGGTCGTTAGCCCATGTCACTAGCTCAGTGGAATAGCAGAGATTAAATAATATCAGATCTTATCTAATTAGATTTCAACATTAAAAAATAAATAAAATAAGCCACTGCCAGTAATTAACATACAAACATTTATTGATGCACATATATATAAGATTTAAAGTTATTTTAGTATTAGTTTTACATTTTAACATTTAACATTATTTTTAACTTTGATTTTTGACGTTAATTTACATTTAATTACTATTATATTCTAATTTTACATTTTAATTAAGTTCGCACCGATAAATTTATGAAAGCTTGTTTATAATGTTGAATATAGATCGGTTACATAGATTTCACGGTCAAAGACATTTCAAAGTAAACATAAACGATCAAAATACAAAATTATTGATTACTGACAATTGCGGAGGGAAATTTATACGTAACCCAATAGTATTCACCATAAGATACTTGCATTGTCACCAATAACTTAAAAGACATCCGAATAAATACATTTTAGATACTCACCGTAAGGTATCATTATTTATCGAATGTCTATATATTTTGATCAAATATGGAAACGCAAAACATAGTTAACCAATAAACAATCCATGCAAGCGTCTATAAACAACTTAAATTTAATGCATTTTTATTTAGGGTCAAGTATGAATAGACCATATAGATTTGCTTTTGAAAATAAACATTCTATCCCTATTTAACCTTAGGTTAAAATTCGTAGTCAAACCGGCATCAATTCATCTGATATATCGATGTATTCAATGTAATAAAATACGGCAGCACAAAAAGATTAAGAAAAGACATTGACTCTCAATCAGATAGGAATATTACATCTATCTAACGAGAAGAACAATAAAAAAAAAACTCCATAGAAAGGAACTGCGGTATCCGACTTATAATTCCTTCCATAGGCAAACGGAAGTGTGCGGCGTATGAAGCGATTCTGCCCGTAGCGAATCAATATTACATCTACTAATCACACCAATATATCCAATCCATTGACCCAATTTAACCACGAAACAAATAACCTAAGATTACCCTCCCCTAATATAACTTTACAAATCTATACAGCCATTCACGCCCGACTTAAGTTTAACATTTATATAATTTAACTTAACGGAAAACAGAAAAAAATCATGATAAAAACTTAAAGAATAAAAAATAAATAAATGGAAATGATTTTACATAAATAAGAAAAAAAATACATCAAATAACACTATTAATAAAGAATTTAGTTTGGTCAGATAGGATTCTATTTGTAACAATTAAATACTAGGAAAGTTTAAAATTTAAAGTTCTTAGTGTTTTCAAATTAATATTGTTCGTTATATCTTAGAAAGTTCTTACGGTTTTAGAAATGTTCATCTTTTACAGTTGCTTGCCGTTAGAAATCCAGCATTAAATTTCCTGATGATCCTGTGGTCCTCTGAATATAAGAAAAGCGATGTTTCATTTTCCCATTTTATAACAACTGAAGGGATTGAACGTGCATCCTTCAATCTCTTCTCCCGCACCTCCGCACTAACATCTATCTGTCACATCGTAATAATCATGACAACTCACTGATTAATAATTTCCAAATTTTCCTTTTATATTAATGTGAAGGATTGAATTTACATTACGTCACCGATGCGATGGTCCTTTCGCTGCGGTCCGATTCCATAGGGATTTCTTCTTATTTGCTAACAGTTTCTGTTGTTTTCCTATCTGACCGGTGTTTTTACATTTAAATGCCGAAGGCTGGTTTACATTTAACTAATTAACAATCATTTCCATTTCTGATTAATTAACCTGTTTTCCAAATCAAAAATATATTTAAAGATAAATTTAAAGATATAATTTCATCTCCAAATCTTTTTAAAATTTAGTTTTAAAATACTTTTTCTTTAATAAAGTTTTATTTTAATAATTTTTTTATTATCTGTGCGATTTAATATATAAGAGTTTAAGATGATATTTAATTTCAATTTTTAATTCTTAAAGAAAATTTTTAAATGCGAACTTTTTAATTTACTTTCATGTTTAATAAATTTAAAAAAAAAACAATGTAACGAACGTCTATGCTCATTACACTATATATAACATTTGTAAATAGGAGCTTTATTAAAATTAGGTCATCTGACTTGATTTTTTATTAATTCAATGACTTTGGAAAGAAAATTTGTGAGATTAGACAGATAGTGATTTGTGAATTGATTAAGATGTGCATATGTCATCCATTTGAGGATGAATTGAATCGGGTATTGTTTTATCTTTTATATAATATTTATAAAAGTAAATTTATTTGTCTGCTTCCCTGTATGAAGGGTATGATAAATTGAGGAGTGGAGTTTTTTGTAGCCTGACTTTAAAGTGTATGTATATTTGTTCCAGCACAAATTCTCCACAAATGGTATCAGATTGTATTTCAACAGCAAATGGAGCTCAAACTGGAGGAGGATGATCCAATGTCCATCTGATATAATTTCTGATTATGAAGCCTATTTAAGCACTTTTTTGTTACTATGCATTTTTTAAGTTGTTTTGAAATTGATTAGTATGATTTCTTTATGGGACAGTCATGATCTTCTTGTAATGTTAATGTATACATTTCATCCATCAATCTTAGAAGCTTTGTTGGAGATGGTGTGTTTCCGGTAAGATAGTTATTTCTGAAGAATAGTAAATTGAATATGCATTCCAGATTTGGATGGGATCCATTTGTAAGTCTTCCATCTTGTGCAAATAATATATATTTCTGAGAAAAAAAAATCAGAAATGCATGATGGAAGGAGTAGTCTCGTGAACCTTCCAGTATTGATTGTTGATCTGTCATTAAAGTTGAGCTCCAGAGATTCTATAATTGTTATTTATTGTGTTTTCAATTTCATTCTCATAGTTTTGTAGTTAAATAGAGTAAAAAGATGGGTGCTGGAGGGTTACATTTGATCCTAAGATCTAGGTGCAGTGCTCTCAGATCCAAGGCTCCTCACTGATGAAGGCCACAAGCCAGAAACTAGTCTGGGGATATTGGATGAGTAGGCACTAAATAGGGATTTTATGCACAAGCCTTCTGGCATCCATTGATTGCTCTTGTTAGCACAAGATGGCACTACTATATGGAGAGTTTTGCTTTGTTTTGAATTGTTTAATAACAATTATGTGCTAGTATGAGATAGTGATCATGTGATGTTTAGTGGTATAATAAGAGTAAATGTAGAAAATTATATTTATTCCTTTTATTTAGCTTTTTTAAAAATATATACATAGTAGTACTTGATAAAATATTTTAAATACTTAAAAATTTTATATTTCTTTTGTGTAAATTGATTACTAAAACTATAATAATATGTATAAAAGAGTGCAGTTATATTTATTAGCGTTGGCATTAAATATATGTCGCCCAGGTCATATTTGACAACTTACGTTAAAATTTCTGTTTTAATCACACTATCTTATTGGATGACGAGTTCTGAAACAGACTAATAAATATAATACATTTCTACTAGTTTTACTATATTGGGTACCACATCAAGGTGCTAACTAGTAATCTCAGGCTATTCATTTATACACACATCTTTTATTGTCATATCCCAATCTGAACTCAATGCAGAAATGTAAAAATAAATATATAATCTAGAATAGGAGCAATAAATAAAAAATGCCAAAAATAAACTAAAACAGTAAAATTTCATTAACAAAGCAATAATACTCAATAATCAAATTGACTATGTATGATGACAAAATAGTATACTTTAAACAAAAGCAAAAAAAAAAAGTTAGCAGTCTTGCTACAATGGCACGCACGTGCTCCAAATACAAATTGTGAAAAGATAAACTTGTTTCTAAAATTCTAAATGTTTTAAGGGGCTCATGAACAATTTCAATGATTCTTATCCAAATTATGATATGCTCTTGCCATTAACGTTTGAGACGCCGACGCCAGTGATTTCTAAACGGCAATAAAAATTTATATTGTATAATAATTTAATATCATATTGCCAGTATACAATCTTTATTTCAATATTTTTTAAATAAAGTGACTATTATTTATTATTTTGAAAAAGTTTCATTTTTCTTCTTTTTCCTTATAATACTCCCCTCCCACCGGTCAACAGGAATATTATTTTACGTTTAAACTCAATATCAAAAGACTGTTCGGCGGCTGTATATTATTTCGATTTTCTTCAGAATATTTGTTTTTTCTCTACTACACGATGGCAGAATCTTCTTATTACTATTTTTAACAATTTAAAAGCTAAACATATTTTTATATATTAGTGATACTAAATGCTGTTTCTGCTTTGCGATGTAACTATAAAAACATTAAAACTCTTCATATTCAAATTAATGAAAATATAAATGAAAGACGGATTATTAAATTAGAAGCAAAACATTATTTCATTATTTAGACGACTATGAACGGAATTGTTACCCGTCTTACATGATAAATTTTTGGAAAGAATAAACAGCGCGAGTCATTCATTAGTAATAAATGCCAGAAATTATTCGAAGGCGCGAATCTTAAATTTTTAGTCGCGTTTTTAAAGAAAGTTAGACATAATTTTCAAAGTATACAACAAATAGCAAATTTATTGACTGGTAATACAAGTTTTAAAGAATAATAATTAAAGAAACAAAAAATACATTTCGGTTAATCAAGTGTAAACGATGTTTTTTTTTTTTAAGTGTCATAGCATCGGCCGGGACGCGAACCCGCAACCCGGGCAACTGCCTGCAAGTGCAAGGCAGTCGCGCTGACCTCTCGACCACCAACGCAAGACAAGTGTAAACGATGTTTTGTTATAATTTTAAATAAAATAATATATATATTGTGTATAACTGATTTCATTTAATGACATCATCATAAATATATATCGCCTCAGACCCCTTAAAAGTTAAATCCACCATTGATATGCTTTAAATAATGCTTTATAAAATAATTTCATCATAAAATGGATGCATTACTAACTTTCAATTTCATAATTCGACGAAGTTTTAGAAAGTATAATCAAAAAATAAATTTACAATCTAAAATATAATGAATTGTATCTTCCTTCATATCTTCAAATTAGCTATAAAAATGCTATTTTTTCAGTTCAGATATAGACTTTATCTAAGATGCGGCTTCTAGTAAATATTGGGCCTAACAATAATGTGATAATAAAGAAAGTCATATATGTTAAATGTAAAAATCATTGTGTAACTTGCATGTAAATTATTTCACAAATCTCTGTAGAATTAGCGTTAATCCCTTTACATATAGCTTGTTATACAAAACTTCTATTACAACACCCAATAGGAATGTAATATTTGTAGGAGTTGATAAGTATATATTTGTAAAAGATTTTTTTTAATGATTTTTCCTATAAGTATTAATACAGATTTTTAACTTTTTTGATAGTGTTTGTTGTATAAACTTACAAATGAAATCCAGAGCTGTTGAGGTTGACTCCAGAAAAAGTATTTATAATTAATTCAAGGTGGATTTATTAATAATTCATTATTTCTGAGACTTAACCACTATAATCAAACCTATTGTCTGTATTACCAATGCTGTCTGGCTGAATTTTGAACTTACAATATTATATGATATATTACTGTCAGATCAATTGGCTGACCAACTTATATATAATTCACTGCAAAATACCCTAACTTATTGCCCTCTCAAGTAGCCATTTTTCTTTAATCTCAGCATATTTTTAATTCTATGGTTTTCCAGGTATTTTAATTATAGCTTTAAATAATGTAACCCTTTCTTACTAATTCATTGACAATAACTTTTTTGTTTTTCAGTAAATAAGCTACATGAATTGTTTACAATAACAAAGTTAAATGTATTTTTTTTACCTCAGAAGTAATTACACTGTATGTAAATTAGAAAAATAACATTATATAAATAAATATAATTAAAGGAGTTTGCTATTCACTGAAAGGAGACCCTTTGATTCCTCTTGGAGGCCTTAAAGGAACCAAGTAGGGCAAATTCCTAATGTCCACTCCATATGTTCTTGTTGTTGCAGCTGTTATTACTATGTGATTATTCATATAGTATATGAACATGGATGGGCTGCTCACCAACATGCATTAGCCAGCATGGTAAGTTTATTGGCTTTTTACCTCTGAGTTTAAGAATATTTTTTCAATATATACAATCATGACAGACAAAAATAAATCATGGCCCTTATTCCCAGGAGGCTGTAAAGTCACCAACCAGGGCAGCAGTTGGTGGTCAAAGCAGAGGGTGCTAAGAATCCCCTGATTGTGGACTCAGGCTGCCATTTGATGATGACTTTTTATTTAGGTACTTACAACTGCAGATCACTTTCAAGTGAAGGAAGATTGCAAGAGTTAGAAGAAGAACTGTCTTATATTAAATGGGACATTATTGGACTTTGTGAAGTTAGAAGAAAAGGTGAAGAAACAATTGATTTAAAAAGTGGACATGTACTCTACTATAAAGGCACAAATATTGGAAATACAAGTGGAGTAGGATTCATTATAAATAAAAAATGGAAGAATAACATTGTGGAGATTGATGGTGTATCAGACAGAGTGGCAAGATTAGTTTTACAACTTAATAGCAGATACCAAATGCAGATAATTCAGGTTTATGCCCCAACAAGTTCTCATAGTGATGAAGTAGTAGAAGATTTTTATATGGATGTACAAAAGGCTTTTGATCAGAGTAAACAACATTTTAAAATTGTTATGGGAGACTTTAATGCTAGAATTGGTAAACAAATGAAAGATGAAAATGCTGTAGGTAATTTTGGTTATGGTAATAGAAATGAGAGAGGACATAGACTTGTGGAGTTTGCAGAAAAAGAAAAACTTTATATTATGAATTCTTTTTTTTGAGAAAAATGTTAAAAGGAAATGGACATGGAAGCATCCAAATGAAGGTACAGCAGAATTGGATTATATTTTGACTAACAGAAAATACATATTTCAAGATTGTAATGTTCTTAATAAATTTAACACAGGAAGTGATCATCGATTAGTAAGATGTAAGATACATGTTAATGCAAAACTAGAGAGACAAAAATTATTAAGAAAAACAATATTTACAGTTGATATTCCTAATCTTCAGAAACATTCTAATGAATTTAAATTAGAACTTACAAATCAGTTTCAAGTATTAGTAGATTTTGAACATGATTCAGATTTGAATGAAATTAATAGGAAAATAACTGATACACTTTTAAAAACTGCAACAAAGATAGCTGGTAGAAAAAAGCAGCAATTGACCAATAAAATTTCTACTGAGACTAGAGAATTTATGAAGAAAAGAAGGAATATGAAGATATACAAAAATGATGCATTAAAAAGGATTGAATATCTCGAATTTTGTAAAATGGTGCAGAAAAGAGTTGAAAATGATATAAGAAAGTATAATTGTGAACTAGCAAGGAAAGCTGTAGAAGAGAATAAAAGTCTAAAGAGTGTAAAACAACATTTTGGTATTGGTAGGAAATTTATATCTGCAATAAGAAAAAAAGATGGCATTATTACTAAAAAGAGAGATGACATCATGAAATGTGTAGAAGACTTCTATCAAGAATTATATAGTAATAAAGAACAAGTACCTCCTATACCTATTATATCTTCTGAATTGCCCAGAATTTTGAATGAGGAAGTGAGACATGCAATTAAATTTATGAAGAAAGGGAAGGCTCCAGGTAATGATGGAATTATAATTGATATATTAAAAGAAGCAGGTGAAGAAATAGAATTTTTTTTAGCAAAGTTATATTCCAAATGTCTAAATGATAAAGATGTACCAGATGATTGGAAGAATGCAGTATTAATATTAATATTTTAAAAAGGTGATAAAGAAGATATTAGAAATTACAGACCTATCAGTCTTTTATCAGTTTTATACAAATTTTTTACTAAGATAATTACAACTCATCTACAGAGAACACTGGACTTCCACCAACCAAGAGAACAAGCTGGATTTAAAAGTGGTTTTAGTACAGTAGATCATATCCAGGTATTGAGAGAAGTTATAGAAAGGACAAATGAATATGAGTTGCCATTATGCTTAGGATTTGTAGATTATGAAAAGGCATTTGATTCTATAAACATTTCTTCAGTGATTAAAGCATTGGATCATCAAGGTATAGATCCAGGATATTGTCATATTTTAAAGAATATTTATAAAAATGCAACAGCAACAATTAGATTACATAATGATAGTAGGAAAGTCAACATTGAGAAGGGTGTAAGACAGGGTGACTCCATATCTCCAAAACTTTTTACAGCAGTGCTGCAAGAAGTATTTTGTGGATTAAAATGGGAAGCTAAAGGAGTGAAAGTAAATGGAGATTATTTAAGTCATTTAGATTTTGCAGATGATGTAGTTGTTTTTGCAAATAATGCTTTAGAGTTACAGGAAATGTTGCAGGAGTTATCAGATGAAAGTAGGAAAGTAGGACTAAAGATAAATGTTAAAAAGACTAAAGTAATGTTTAATAGATTTTCTCAAAATATGAAAATAAAGATTGATTATGATGAATTAGAAGAAGTTAACAGTTACAAATACCTTGGTCAGATTATTAATACAGATGGAAACATAATGGATGAAATTAATCATAGAATTAAACTTGGTTGGAGTGCTTTTGGTAGAAATAACTTGATACTAAAAGGAAATATGCCTATGTGTTTGAAAAGGAAGGTTTTTAATAAATGTGTTTTGCCAGTTCTTACTTATGGATCTGAGACTTGGACACTTAATAGAAGAGCAATACAGAGACTTCAAACCACTCAAAGAAGTATGGAGAGATGCATGTTGGGAGTAACAAGAAGAGATCGAAAACGCAATGTATGGGTAAGAGAACAAACAGGTGTTACTGACCTCCTTGAAAAAATTAAAAGACTGAAGTGGAGTTGGGCTGGACATATTGCTAGAAGAGATGATAATAGATGGACAATTGAAATTTTAAACTGGATTCCAAGAGATTGTAAAAGATCCAGAAAGAGACCACATGTGAGATGGATGGATGAAATAAGAAAGTGTGCAGGGATGATGTGGAAAAGAGAAGCTAAAGATCGGAAAAGATGGATTGAACTTGGAGAGACCTTCATTCTGCAGTGGATTGATAATGGTTGATGATGGTGGTGATGATGATGAATTAAACTAAAAGATAGAAAAATATAATGATAGATTGAATAGGCATAAGATTAAAAAAGAAAATGAAAAAAAAATTATATAGCACAATTTGAAATATATGTTGAAACATCACAATATGAAATCTTATTGTTTCAATATGTAAGTATAAATTTAAAATCTAATAACTAATTGATCATAGATGGGTGTATACCATTAAGGAGTATTTATAAATTGACTTTAATATAATTTTCTTTTCTTGATTTACAAGATAATCAAATGCAGGTTTTTAATAAAATTCATTTATAGTTAAAATCTTCAAAGCGCACATGCAACAGCGTAATGCTGTGTTAAATATAAAATGTATAACTAAATTGACAAATAGTTATATTTCCTGATTATTTTGAATCCCATCCAGATTCAAATTAGTCAAGGTAATATTTGAAAGAAATCACCCTTACTTAAGAATAGCTTATATTTAGATGCCAGCATTAAAAAATTAATGTGCTATTTTAATGATAAACTCAAAAACTATTTTTCCATCAATTTATAATTTTATATTGAATAGTGAGTTGATTATTTTTAGGCAGCAGATAGCTTAAAATGTGATGCAAGACTAATTAGCATAAAAGTAACTTTGGAAAAACCTGATGAAGTTGTTTTAAAAATATATTTAATAACATCAAAACAAACTGTTAGATTTGTCTCCTGTAATATAATTATTTATCAACTAACAAATATTAAAAAAAGTAAAGAAAAAATGTTATACAATTAGCAAAATAAAGTTAAATAATTCTCATAATAAAAATATTTGCAGTTCATTTACATATTTTTATAATGACCTTAATTAATTATTATATAAAATATCTCACTAGTATTTTTCAAAGTTAATTCAATTATTGATCTTCTATTGGATAATGACTTTTTCGTTTCTCTTTTCATTGGATAGTAAGTTTTTGTGACTTGTTTGAGGTAATTTTTTAGATGAGCATAAATTGTATTCAATTCAAAGGTGATTATTGGAAAGAGATTAGAAATAGGCATATTAACTGGCCAGAGCAACATTTTCATCTACTTAGCACATAGGATGAGAGTATCAAACAGATGTACCAAATGTTCAGTCTTTATCCTGTCGTAGTGAATATCTTACAACTGTATTTCATGGCTTCCATAGCTTCAGATAACTGGAGATTTAGCTTCTTGAAGTTTGGTATTATCTACTTATTAGTTACTGCTGCTTTCTGGCTCCTGAGGATTTCAGATTTAGGTATACTGTGGCCAATCAAAGTCTTCACTACTGAGACAAAAAATGTAAAAAAAAGAAAATGTAATTTATCAGTCATATATACGTTATCTAATCTGTTACTCTTGTTTTTCAATAAATAGAATTTTTATTTTATTTTAATTTTAACTTTCATTCTAAGAGTTAATTTAAATAATTAATCTACTTTTGAAATTACCTCCAGCCCACTTACTACTTTTGTTCTCTGTTTTAATTTACTAATGTTAAAGAGTAATAATTTTTCTTTAAAAAAATTTTTATAACAAAAATAATAATAATTTTTAAATTAAATATAGTATGTGTTTTATGTTTAAAATTTTTCTTAAAGTATTAGAAGTATATAGAATAGAAAACATCAGATAATGGAATGCATAGGTTATATTTAAAATTCTTTTTTTAAAAACTAATTTTACTTTAATTAAAGCTTTTAATCTATTGTGAGGACAAAATATTGATTATTAACACAAGTAGTTAATGAAAACTATTTTCATGTTAATTAGTAAAATTTCATTCCAATTTACTATATACATACTTATGGTCTTTGTGTCACTGATGGCATCATATATAACGCACAATATTCTTATTTATGCATTATACAGATCACTAATAAATTATTAAATACCTGTAATGACAATCACATAATATCTATTTTTTAATTTTATGTTTTGTGACTATCACTATAGATATTAAAATACTTTTGAAATATATATATATTGAAGCAATCTAATTCCATAGCTAATAATAATAACTTTTATTTATATATCATAAAATTAGTAATAATATAACAATAGTAATGAAATGCTAAAATTTATTACATTGAAAAATATTTGTATTTCCATATTTTTTTTAATATTTTAATTTAAAGCTATTCAAAAATGTAAAGGATTTATAATCCTTATTTTTCATTTCTTTCTAACAATATATTAATTTATACAAATACAGTAATTAATAATGAAAATAATAAATAGGGAAATAATTTAAGGGTTTCAAATTTATTTTTTAAATTAATTTATTTTGTTTTTAAATTAATAGTAAAAAGTCATTAACTTACTTTGATTTTGTCTAATTTTTTATAAGAGAGTTCTGATATTAATTGTAGGTATCCTTTATTTTAGTATTTAATAGATTAATATTTTAATAGATATCTTACTTTTGTAAAAAAAAAAAACGTGAGAAACAGTCACAATTTTTAATTAAAAGTTGCATTCTGGGAAAGTTTTAAAAAAAGATATACATGTGAAAATATTATTTTATTATGATTCTGGTCTTTATGAGTTAGGACAGATTTGTTTAGATGTCTTCTAACTATTGATGACCAGAAATGTCTAATGAATCTTGTAAGCATTATGCTTATTAATACTTTTGTAGTTATTACTTTTTTTCAAGAACATATGAGTAGACTAACTGGTTGTTTAGTTCATTCTAATACTTGTCCTATTCATATGCCTATGTCAACATGAAATACATGTTTATTAGTATGCTTAGATATTCATCTTGCAGGTTTACAAGCAAAACAGCTTTTGAAAGTAATTTTAATCAATATTCCAGATAAAATGTCAAATTATTTTATATTTGAAAAATTCTTTAAATACATGCTATATTTGATCAATACCTTGTAAATAATCATTTCAGGTTAAATTTTTACTTATAATTTAATTTATATCTAGAGAAAAGCTCAATTTTTTTATTCACAGACATTAAGAATAATAAAAATACCTTAAAGGAATTTATATTTATTTAAATACAAGATAAATTAGGACTGAAAAACCAAACACAATAATAATTAAATTACAATTGTATCCAGACGCTATAAAAATAAATGCTTATTTATAATAATAATTAAAATAATTTTATTTAAATTTTATGAAAGTATTACAATTTTTAATAATTTTGTTTAGACTTTATATATATATAATTTTTTAAAATGGCAAACAGTTCTACAATCATTTATAAACAACAGACAGATGTTTATTTAATTATATTCATAATTAATTTTTATATTAATAATTATCTGAATATAATATTTTATGCATGCATCCATAAATGTAATAATTCAATTTAGCTTGATAATAAAATCTTATATGTCTGCATGCATAAATGTATGACATCACATGCCTTGGGCAACATCTCAATTTTAATAATAAAATGAAGTTCGAGATTCAATAAAGTCAAGCTAATATTCTAAAGATATCTATTTGAGTGATAGTCACACTGGAAATAAAAAAATGATTTTAAAGCAGTACTGTATATAGATTCCATTATATACATAAAGTGATATCGGTCAGTCTATTTGGGGCAGGGAGGCGAGGAACGTAACATTATAGTAGTGTAAATAATTTTTTATTTATCTTATTATATATTCAATATATATAATTTTCTGAATCTATATCTTCTCTACTAATTACATATTATTTTAATTATACAACTTTGTTAGCATTTTTTCATTTCACTATAACCTTATCCTTGATATTTTATCGATCATTTGAGGTTTTAATACTTACTCTATCATTTAATGTTGGAATATGCTAAATGTGGTTTGTTATTTTATTATATATTGGTCAATATATAGTATTATTCTCTATAAAAAATATCAATGATAATGATGATGATTAAACGTTTTGACCAGATATACATTGCCATAAGCCTGTAATATTAGGATTATTATGAATGTTATCAGAAAGCTCAGATTAATACAAACTTTATAAAATGTTACTACCATTACATAAAATAGCATGTGAATGTGAGCAGATATGTGTTAAGTATAAACCATTACATTCAAATGGTGATCATAGCTAATATCGAAGGATATCATTACAATATAATATTTATAACCTTACTGTTAAAGTTAATTATGACAATGATCCCAATAATAAGAATGAATAGTAATAATGGTTTCAAATAATACTTATTTTATTATTTAAACAATTAAGTAGAATAATTTTATTCAAGCCACTAATAAAAATGTTGAATGCATAATTTTTGTAAGAATTAAATTAAAAACAAACATTAGAATATTGTTTTTTCCATGTGTTATAGCATCGGCTGGGAAGCGAACCTGCTAACCTGGGACAACTGCTTGTGAAGCAGCTGTGCTGACCTCTTGACCACCAGCGTTTGACAACACCATTAGACATATTGATGCTACAGAAGGCTCAAAGCAAAATAAAACAAATTGAAAATAAAAAACTAATGTAAAATTATGTTTAAATCTTGATACATAAATGTTAAAAATATTTTTAAAATATATTTTTAAAAATAATATTTTACTTTAAATATATTTATTTTTAAAAATGATTTATATAATTCCCTTAAAAAAAATCATCTTGTATATTTGTTTGTTTATACTTTTTTTAAACAAAGTTAACAGAATCTTGTATGTTCTTGTATTTTTCCTTTAAACTTTTTGTCAATATTAGTTTTCAATTTTCTGCTAAATTAAAAATACTTCTTAGAAAATTTAATTTTTTATGTAAAATAAAATAAAAAAAAATAGAAATTTTTAAATTTATCTGGTATTTTTAATTCTTTATTTCAGAACTTTTCTTTTAACTTTTTAAATCTTGTAACGTTATTAGGTTTAAATATTTTGTAAAAAGTATACATTTAGTAACTATTTCAAAACAATTTATATATATAATATTTCAAACATTTCCATATTTCATTACATAATAAGTATATATAGTTGCATTTTTTTTTGAAATGATATTATGGTAATAAGTTTTTGATGTGTGCCACTCTTTGAAAAGAATTTATTCTAACAATTTACAGATAGATTAATATCATAATATTTATAGAACTTTAATTTGTAAACGAAATCATAATATAGATATGTACATACACACATTAAAATGAAAGTTTTCATGAACGCATTTTGCAATATATGTGATTAAATTTCCCAGTGCAAGAAGAAACCCTTTTCCAAAGCCCTCTTTTTAAAAACAATAAAGAAGATTTGTTACAAGTGATTATGATTTTTTAAATTTTTTATTCAATATATAAAAATATTTAGATACTTATTTGATAATCAATAATAAAGTAGAAAGATGGATTGACTTTATATTGAATATCAATAATAACTACTACAAAAAACAACAGTTTCTAGATTAATAAAAACAATCCAAATTTTATTCATCCTGAATTAAAACTTTATCATGCTATTGCACAAACGTACATCAACCACTAATGCTATTAAGAATTTATATATATATATAGTGCCCATGTGCTTTAAAATAACTAGTTTTAAAAAATTTTAAATTTATATTAGTCTATATTATTTTATATTGATTTTTTTAAAAATAAAAAACCTTTATTGACACAATAAATATTTACAATTTGTACAAGTAATTAAACAAATGATAAATATGTTACAGTTTTGTATACCAAAACACAAAGAATTTGATATATTCCACTATTAAGACAAAAAGTCTGCAGGCAATTAATTTGTTATCCTAAACTCAAGGAGATTGACTTGTATCACTGTACCAGAAAGAGATTCTAAGATATGCAACTCAAATGAGCAAAGCATGTAACAAAATGATTAATTGGCCTAAGGAATAAGCCACACATAAGAATTAAACCTTTATTCAAGAATCTTACACAGAGTTATTCCAGGATGACTCCAGATTCAATTCATCATCTTCCTTGGCAAGTATCTCAGACATTGATTGACATAAGTTTCCCAATCGCTATAGAGTTTTTTCAGGCAATTGAATTTCTTGTTGTCAAATATCATAGTACATCGTATATACCATATTGTCTTAAGGGTGTGCACAGTCACCATTGCATTGTGAGGGTTAAATTTCTCAATGTATTGACTAAGCAAAATTTTTAAGTTTATGATTGGCCTGTGGAACACTTTAGCTCTTATCTGCCTAAATGCCAAACATTCTTCAAATAGATGCTGAAGTCTCATTACCAGATTTGCACAGCGAACAGACTGGGTCTAAATTCATATGTAGTCTTTCATTTAGAACCTTAGTTGTTGTAAACAAGCCATTCACTAATTTGAAAACAAATTTCAAGTAGGATTGGGGTGCATATATAGAGTGGAACTTTTTCAACACATTTTTTTTATGTATCCAACTATGCATTGCCATGACTTTTAAAATGATTACTTAAGTCTTTATATTTAATATTTTCCAAACTGGGCATATTTTTTTTGTGAATAAAATAGGTTTAAACTTGTTAAATAAGAAATTTATAAAGAAATTTAAAATATTTTAAAGTTATTTTAATATAATTTAAATAATAAAAATAACATGGTATATGTTATTTGAAAGATAAAATTAATCAATATTCATTATATTTAACTGATAGAATATGAAAACAATTGTTTGATTACAATATTAAATATTATTTAATATATTTTAAATAATTTTAGCTATTTGAGTTATTATTTTAAATAATTAGTAATTATTTATTATTCTAGAAGGTTCTAAAAAGTGTCACATGTCTTGAAAGTGTGTGGGTGTATTAGTCTGTGAGCTTTCATGTGTTAGACAGAAATATTGATTTTTAGTTTTCTGTTAGTAAAATTAGAAACATTAAAATATTGCAAATAATATTTTAAAAGTAACAATTAAATTTATTGTATTGTTTAAATAATGTTTTTTATTTTTAAAATTAATATTTTAAGTTATTAAAAGTATATTTTAATTGTTTAAATAAAGGTATTCTATATTATAAGAGTATCAAATAAATTTTATAAGAAGTCCGCCAGATAAGGTTTTAGTTAGAATTTCTACTAGGATAAGCGATCATAAACTGATCACGTTATCTATTGCCACGATAAATAACTGTTTTAGTTAGAAGTTAAAGAAAAGTGACATGTTTATAACTTTATTCAGGTGACTAACATATGAATGATGTTTTTTTCTGACTAATCTGTCAGCTGATTGATTATTACTGGACTTCTCAATGATTTATATTTTATTATATCGATAGATATCATACACCTCATTGGTGAAATCTTTTTTTTCTTGTAACATCATCAATATTTTCAAACATTACACACCTTTTAAATTAATTTAAAAAAATGATTATGCAAATTTAAATATATATATAGAATTTTTAGTCAGTTCACTGCACACAATAATAACAATTTTAATAAATACAAACCATTTTTAAAATGTTTTCTATTTTAAAATTACTTTTTATCTATTTTTTTTCCAAAGGTAGAATAATACTATTAAAGAAAACAAAAAATAACATATATTTTTTTAAAAAATACGTTCTTTTAAAACATTTTTTGACTTTCTGTTAAAAATATTTTCATATTTAATTTATAAGAAATACTAGTTTCAATTTGCTTGTGATTTGATTGGCCAAAAAAAAGATGTTTTTATTTTTTTGTTTAACAGAATATTATTTATATGATTTTTCATTAATATGGATGAAAAAATCCTTATGGTTTTTAATTGAAAAATTATTAATATAATAATAAAAATAAAATTTATTTTTTTTCCCATATATATTACAAGTGTAATATATATATATATAAGTTTTATTAAGCATTCTAGATCTTTTGTTTAAATTGAGATTCTCACATTTAATCTCTTTTATGTTTTAATTTTGTTAAACATATTTCTCATTATTTTTAAAAATTGTATTAATTTTATTTATTTTTTTAGTGCTTCAATATTTCTAATTACATCTGATTTTGCCATTTTTTAAAATTTTTTTAAAAATTTATATGACAAAAAGATTTTTTATTATTGTATTGCCTTTTGATAATGAAAGTTTATTTCCTTTCAGTCTACATTACTAAAGAATATATTTCAAATTTGTTCATATTCATTTATGAACAGTTTGTTTATACAGCATAATTTTTATCAAAATTTCTTTCCTTATCAAAATTTAATTGCATTTTTAATATTAAAAAGCATTGCATTTACCAAAGTGGTCAACACCATTCGCTGGACAGTACTGGAATAATCCAGAAAGGAAGTAATAATCATAAATGTAATTGGGAAATTAATTAAAAATAAGGAGACATAGAAGCATAAGGAAAGAAGTGAGAGTAAGAACGTTTTGAAAAACTATTTGTATGTTTCATCTACTGTGCAAATATAGAATTAAAAGTTGTAAGGATCATTTTATTTTCAAATATATATCCATCATACAAGTTATAACTAATCTCTGGTTAAGTTCAATGACAGAATTTAGTAGGGTTGTTACACAAGTGTGGCACACATTTCTAAGAAGTACAACATGTTCTGGCATAAATGTCTTTATGTAATGGCTTGTTTGTAATATGATATTGGAAATCATCAATATGTATAAAATTCAATTGTTTTTCTGAGTTGTGTGATGAGCAACCTTAACAATAGTGCAATTTCTAATAAGTATTTAAAAAATTTAATTGACATTTAATACCTTTAATCTTTATGATTTATAGATCAAATATAAAACATATTGTATTGTTGTTGCTTCAGTAAAACAGCAACTTTATACATTTTCTTATTTATTTAGTATGCATTTCTACATCTTCTAATAGTAATAGAATTATTGCAGCATTGTATTGATACAGTATTAAAAACAAGAGAATGAAATTAGGAAAAAACTGTTACCCACTAATAATTATTTATATCTATCAAATCATATGTGTTAATTTGTAAATAAGGTGTGTCTTAATAAGAAAAAAAAAAGGATTTAAATAAGAGAAAAATAGATTAAAAACATTAAATAATTTTTAATTATATATTGATATATTTTTAAAATTAATTATTTCTTAATCAAAGCCCAGTTTATTAATTTTACTAATATTTTAGTTTATTTATCTTTTGCCATCTTATGCAAAGCCAATGTATTCATGGGTGCTATTTTAATAACATAATTATTGTAAAAAATATTAGTTCTGGAAAAATAAATTGCACTTTTTCAGTTACATAAATTATATCTCTTGATAAATAAATATGCATTTTTTTTGTTTTTATAGCTAATATCATGGATAAACCTATAAAAAAAAGCTACACACATTTTATTACTTAATATTTAAACTGAGACTTTCTTCAGTTGCTTACAAACAATACATTATTAATATGCTTGATTTATAAAAGGATTTTATCAAATGAAGGTATAAAATCTTTATGATTACAATAATAGTTCACAAAAGTTTATGCTGGTAAAAAAGATCAGAATTTATCTTATTTTTAAGTATTTAAAAAAGATTTGAGATAATTGACATTGGGCAAACTCTTGGCAGCAGTATCCAAGTAAGATGATGATGAGTTGTATGCTTCTTACAACATTTTATTACTGATAGTTAAATCAAGAAAACTCCATCTCCACTCTATCAGTAAGAAACTAATTCTGGCAGCTACTTTTTATTTTTCCTGATTATTATTATATCTAGTGACAATTTGATTCATTACTATTATATGAATGTAACCAAAGAAATTTTGTATTATAGATCAGTTAAACCTACTATTAACCATTGTATAGGAATCAAAATTAAAATTCAAAATAAATTTTACAAATAATATTGTATTTAGAAACTATTTTTTCATTATCGTAAATAAAATGTGTGAAACATTCTTACTTAATCATCAAATAATAATGTGTATATTTAAAGTATGGTGTCTATATGTGGGCATGTAAAGCAATTTACTTTAGTTTTGATAGTTTATTATATATAATTGTAATCACATATGGAATGACATGGTGGAAACCGTAAATAAAGATGATATTTTATAAGTTTAACCATAACGAGAACATTATCATAATACATACATTTTGGTAATGATTAATAGGCAAAACATATTCTTTATCAAATGTAAACTATTTCTTGCTGAATGATTTTTCAATTATTTTTTGTTGCCTATTGTATCCAAAATACATTAGCATTTAAAGCAAAAGATTCATTTAAAGTCAATCAATGAACCCATGATTAAGTATTCAAGAATAAAAAATTTATATATTTGCTATCTACAATAAAAATATTTCATAATAAAATATTTTCCCACGTGACTAAATATAAAAGAAATGCTTAACAAAACGTTCTGTTTTCCTAATTCACACCTTGTGGAAATTTCTCTTCTCAAAGTAATAAGCAAATCAAAATGTGAGATTATTCTTCAAGTTAACAAAGTAACGTATTAAATATGTATTGAAAATAAGAATCTTTTATCTTCATATAAGCCCATACTAATTAAATATATTCAATAAGCACATGAGAATTCGAATCTTAAAACAATTTTAGATCCTTATAAATAATCTTGAAGGAAATAATATATTTTATTTATGCCATTTAGCGTACAAACATATTGGGTGTGACAATGATGATGATAATTATTGCTAATCAGTTTACTTAAAAGCAAAATGTCGCTATTAAATTGTATACAATTGTCAATATATAAAATGTGCACATTGGTTTAAATTTTAAATGTAACCTATCATTTTAGGATACATGATTTTAAACTTTAATTTCATTTATTTCAGTAACATAATTGAGTTAACATAGACTTATTTTTAAACACAATGTTTTATTCTTATATTTTAAATATAATATTTTAATAAATGTAAAATTAATATTCATCAGTAGTGGGTTATTTGTTTATACATTTTCAAAAACCTTATTAAAATGTTCCTAATGTTCTTAATAAATTTAACACAGGAAGTGATCATCGATTAGTAAGATGTAAGATAGTGTTAATGCAAAGCTAGAGAGACAAAAATTATTACGAAAAACAATATTTACAGTTGATATTCCTAATCTTCAGAAACATTCTAATAAATTTAAATTAGAACTTACAAATCGGTTTCAAAGTATTAGTAGATTTTGAACATGATTCAGATTTAAATGAAATTAATATGAAAATAACTGATACACTTTTGAAAACTGCAGCAAAGATAGCTGGTAAAAAAAAAGCAGCAATTGACCAATAAAATTTCTACTGAGACTAGAGAATTTATGAAGAAAAAAAAGGAATATGAAGATATATAAAAATGATGCATTAAAAAGGATTGAATATCTCGAATTTTGTAAAATGGTGCGGAAAAGAGTTGAAAGTGATATAAGAAAGTATAACTCTGAAATAGCAAGGAAAGCTGTAGAAGAGAATAAAAGTCTCAAAAGTGTAAAACAACATTTTGGTATTGGTAGGAAATTTATATCTGCAATAAGAAAAAAATATGGGATTCTTACTAAAAAGAGAGATGACATCATGAAATGGGTAGAAGACTTATCAAGAATTATATAGTAATAAAGAGCAAGTACCTCCTATATCTATTACATCTTCTGAATTGCCCAGAATTTTAAATGAAAGAGTGAGACATGCAGTTAAATGTATGAAGAAAAAAAAGACTCCAGGTAATGATGGAATTATAATTGATATATTAAAAGAAGCAGATGAAGAAATATAATTTTTTTTAGCAGAGTTATATACCAAATGTCTAAATGATAAAGATGTACCAGATGATTGGAAGAATGCAGTAAAAGGTGATAAAGTAAGATATGAGAAATTACAGACCCATCAGTCTTTTATCAGTTTTATACAATTTTTTTACCAAGATAATTACAACTCATCTACAGAAAACATTGGATTTCCACCAACCAAGAGAACAAGCTGGATTTAAAAGTGGTTTTAGTACAGTAGATCATATCCAGGTATTGGTAGATGTTATAAAAAGGACAAATGAATATGAGTTGCCATTATACTTTGGATTTGTAGATTATGAAAAGGCATTTGATTCTATAAACATTTCTTCAGTGATTAAAGCATTGGATCATCAAGGTATAGATCCAGGATATTGTCATATTTTAAAGATTATTTAGAAAAATGCAACAGTAACAATTACATTACATAATGCTACTGGGAAAGTCAATGTTGAGAAGGGTGTAAGACAGGGTGATTCTATATCTCCAAAACTTTTTACAGCAGTGCTACAAGAAGTATTTTGTGGATTAAAATGGGAAGCTAAAGGAGTGAAAGTAAATGGAGATTATTTTAAGTCCTTTTTAGATTTTGCAGATGATGTAGTTGTTTTTGCAAATAATGCTTTAGAGCTGCATGAAATGTTGCAGGAGTTATCAGATGAAAGTAAAAAAGTAGGTCTAAAGATAAATGTTAAAAGACTAAAATAATGTTTAATGGATTTTCTCAATGTATGAAAATTAAGATTTATTATGATGAGTTAGAAGAAGTTAACAGTTACAAATACCTTGGTCAGATTATTAATACAGATTGAAACATAATGGATGAAATTAATCATAGAATTAAACTTAGTTGGAGTGCTTTTGGTAGAAATAACTTGATACTAAAAGGAAATATGTCTATGTGTTTGAAAAGGAAAGTTTTTAATAAATGTGTTTTACCAGTTCTTACTTACAGATCTGAGACTTGGACACTTAATAGAAGAGCAATACAGAGACTTCAGACCACTCAAAGAAGTATGGAGAGATGCATGTCCAAAATGCAATATATGGGTAAGAGAACAAACAGGTATTAATGACCTCATTGAAAAAATTAAAAGACTGGAGTGGAGTTGGGCTCGACATATTGCTAGAAGAGATGATAATAGATGGACAACGGAAATTTTAAACTGGAATCCAAGAGATTGTAAAAGACCCAGAAGGAGACCACATGTGAGATAGATGGATGAAATAAGAAAGGATGCAGGGGTGATGTGGAAAAGAGAAGCTGAAGATCGGAGAAGATGGATTGAACTTGGAGAGACCTTAATCCTGCAGTGGATTGATAATGGTTGTTGATGATGATGATGATGAATGTTAAACATTTTTAAACAATACAAATAGATTTTAAATGATAATATTTTAAGCTATATATTAATTAATATATAAAATATGTATTTTAATAGAAAATTTGTATCAATATTAAATTTTTCTGTATTGTACAGTAAATAAAATTTTAAAAGTGAAATCTATTTTCTTATAAACTTCATACAGATTTTTGTAAAATACTAGAAATAAAATTACATAATTAAACTCAAAAATAAAAAAATACAACAATAATTTGTATATATGGGATTCGAACTCAGACTTTCACATGATCCACTACTCTCAGTGCCATCTCATACTGCTGACCCACCTGATCACACACATGTTGAAAAGATAAATAATCACCAATATACATATTTCATGCTAAATCAGCAATCGTCAGTTGGTCTAGATTACTATCCTCACACATATATATATAATCAGTGCTCAGCTTTATATTAAGATAGCCAATCTTCATACTTTAATGGACAGGTTTTAAACTACTCCAACTCACAACTCTTCTGTCTTCCATTTCATTGAAAACTGATGATGGAATGTTCAAAGCCCGTGTTAGTGCCAAGGTTGTCATCCTACCCATGTTAATCTATTTATACATACATATGTGAGGATGGGCAGACCTTTTATACACTAGGTTTAAGCCTATATAATGTATTAATAATAATTTGTCTTATTTTAGAAATTAAAAGATAACACATTCTACTTTGGTTTCCTGTCCTTTAAACATAACAAATTATTAAACTTTAATTAAAGAAACATCAAGTGTTTATAACTTTATTTTTGGAAGATGACAAGCATCTATTGTTTATGGGCAGTTAATATTAAACCTCTAATGCTGGCAAAGTATTATTTATAAATAATATTTTTGATCTCTTCAGAGCAATATTGTAAATAACATACTTAGGAATATGACAAATCATAGGTAAGACTTGAAAACAAAAATACTTTTTTAAATTATTTAAATAAAACTAACTATTATTTTGCAGCTAAATTATAATTAAAAAATATAATAATAAAAGGAATTATTAAATTTTAAGTTTACTTATGTACATTTTTAAAAAGTCAATTTAACATTTACAACAGCAAAATATAGTATTAAATGAAGGTTTTATATTAAGAATCAGTGAAAAGTTTATACAGGCAAATTTTAATATCTTTCTTTTAATTAAAATAGTATTTAAAATGCATTTTCCGGGAATTGGTTTTAATAATTTTTTTTTGTCTCAAAAGAAAAATTGAAATTGTATATGAGGAAATAAATGTAGAAATTCTTAAGAAAAACTTTATAAATGTAATTAATACTATTGAAGTATTTTATTTTTAAATAATCGTTATTTTAAACAAATTTTTCTATTTTTATAGAATTTCTTTTTCACACAGTAAATGTATAAAATATGTTTCATGGAATTTTCTATTTAATTTAATTAATTTTGGCAGTAAGGTTATGCACTATTTCACCGTTAAAAGTTTGAAAAAATAATTTGAGAATTTTGAATGCAAACTTTTCTGCATATTGAAGTACAATAATGGTACATAAAATCACACAAAATACTAAAATATAAACATTACACAGCTCAATTTTTCATTTGAATGCTTTTTATATTTCGAAACGTTCACATTATAGTTCATATGCAAAAAATAAAGAAAAACTTAGGTTGTTTGCCAGACATTACTTTTAATTGCTAAAACATCTTATTAAAAAAAATCATTTTATATTAAACGTTTGAACTACTTCTGATTTTTCTATAAGGAGAGAAGAATAAAGAATGAAGAAGAATACTCAAAATGATTCAACGCTCTATATACACTTACTATAGTCTCTTTTTTTTTTCACTGTCATAGTATCGGCCAGTAGGTGAACCCGCAACAACCGTCTGCAACCAACTACTTGCTTGCAAGGCGGCTGCGCTGACCTCTCAGCTAACAACGCTTGACTAGTCTCATATTTTACATTTTAAAAGCTAATCGATTAAGAGAATTGACTTTTTTAAAATATATATATAAATCATCATCATCATCATCAACCATTATCATTTCACTGCAGGATGAAGGTATCTCCAAATTCAATCCATCTTCTTGGATCTTTAGTTTCTCTTTTTCATATCAGCCCTGCACACTTTCTTATTTCATCCATCCATCTCACATATGGTCTCTTTCTGGTTTTTTTGGATTTTTATCTCTGAGTTTAAGATCAAGAAACACCATGGTCTTTCTTCTCAGTTGCCTAATAAGGCAGAATGAATTAATATATAAATACTATTTGTTAAATACAACAATTCTCATAATTTTGTATTACTTAATTTATTTGACTAGTTTTTTCATTTTTAATTAAAGAAAATCAGTTATTTGGATAGATAATATTTATTAACAAATTGAAAGCCTTTTGTGCATTAAAATGCATGCAAAAACACTCACACTTAAAATGTTTTATTGTAAATAATATAGTTTTAATTAGCAAATACTATTTTATGAAGAGATACAAAAACAATTGATTTGAAAAATATGTACTTTACCAGAAAGGCACAAGTATTGGAAGTACAAGTAAAGTATAATTATAGATTAGAAATGAAAGAACAATATTGTGGAGATTAATGGAATATCAAACAAAATGGCAATATTAGTTATTTAAATTAGTGGAAAATACCAAATGATAATTCAGGTTTCTCTTTAACAAGTTCTCATTGCAAAAAATTTAGAATATTTTTGTATTGATGTATAAATACTTTTGATCACATTAAAAACATTTCAAAATTATTGTAGAAGACTTCAGTGCTAGATTTAAAAAGCAACAAATAAACGAAAGTGTTATAAAAATATAGAAAATTTTATTCTGAAATTTGGATACAACTCAAATGATCAAATTATTGATGGGATACATTAAATGGTATTTAAGAAAAGAAAAAGTTCAATGATGAAATGTCTTGCACTGCACAATCTAATAGGACTAAAGATTCATAGGAGTCAAGGAACAGGCCCAGAATTTGATATCTTGGGATTGTTGTTGATTAAATTTAGCTATAGTGAGAAAAGTGATAAAAGTGTCAGTCTTATGTATTATTCAGAGAAGGAAAAAAATGTATATAACAATTTTTTTTCTTTGACAAAAATTCTAAATAGAAATGAAAACATTCATATGAAGATATAGCAGTATTTGGATTAATAGTAAATATATTTCATGATTATAATATTTTGCAATAGATGGAACACAAGAAGTAATCATCAATTAATAAAATATACTATATCATTAAGCTAATGCACATGCACTTTATGGATTTTAACTATAAATGAATATTCTCACTTTCCAAAACACAAATATCTTATTTTCATACATTTAATTTCAACTAAGAATGATGTATCATAAATTCTAGTAAACTTCACAAGTGTCATTCATTCAGGCATACTAAAGGTAATTTAAAGTGATTGTTTAATACCTTCACACTCTCATTTCCAAATGTTTAAGTTTGTCCATACTTAAATATTTGGGTTGAAAGGATAGATGGATTCATTCTATCTTTTCACAAAGATTTTATCTTGTGTTTGGAAAGTGAGAGTATTAATTTATAATTAAAATCCACAAAGCTCATGTGCATTAGCTTAATGGCTGATTATTATTACAGTTTAAAAACATCACCCTATATAAAATAAATATCTTATTTACATATATTTAATTTCAACTAAGACTGACATATCATAAATTCTAGTAAGTTTCACAAGCGTCATTCATTCAGGCATAATAAAGGTAATTTAAAATGATTGTTTAATATCTTTGCACTCTCATTTCCAGATGCTTAAGATTTGCCCATACGTAAATGTTTGGGTTGAAAGGATAGATAGATTCATTCTATCTTTTCACTAAGACTTTATCTTGTGTTTGGAAAGTGAGAATATTCATTTATAGTTAAAATCCACAAAGCACATGTGCATTAGCTTAATGGCTGATTAATATTATAGTTTAAAAACATCATGCTATATAAAATAAATCTTATTTACATATGTTTAATTTCAACTAAGAATGACATATCGTAAATTCTAGTAAATTTTGCAAGCGTCATTCATTCAGGCATAGTAAAGATAATTTAAAGTGATTGTTTAATATCTTCACACTTTCATTTCCAAATGCTTAAGATTTGCCCATACTTAAATGTTTGGGTTGAAAGGAAAGATGGATTCATTCTATCTTTTCACAAAAACTTTATCTTGTGTTTGGAAAGTGAGAGTATTCATTTATAGTTAAAATCCACAAAATGGCTGATTATTATTACAGTTTAAAAACATCACACTATATAAAATAAATATCTTATTTACTATATCATTAAATGCAGCACTAAAGAGAGAAACGCTTTCAAAAAAATAGTATTACCAGTTGATATTTTTAATTTTTTAAAACATTACATTGAATTTAAATTAAAATTTATTACTAATTTTAAAATATTGAAAGATTTCAAAAATGTTTAAACTTAACTAAGATCAGTAAGAAGATAACTGATACTCTATTAATAACTGTAATAAAGATGATTAATAAAAAAGTAACAATTCACTAGAAATTTTTTAACTAAGACTATATATAATGTATAAAAAAGAAGGAACAGCAAATTTTTTAAAAATCTGTTGAGAAGAATTGAATATTTGGAATTTTATAAAATGATATGAAAAACAATTAAAAATATCGAAAAATATAAGTACAAATTGGAAAAGAAAGTTGTAGAAGTGAATAAAAATTAGAAAAATATAAAACAGCATTTGGATATTGAAAAAAAAAACATATTCAGTAATAAAAAAGAAGAAGGTGGATCTGCTGCAAGAAGGACAGATGACATCATAAAATATATGAAAAAGTTTTATAAAAAATTATATTGTAACAAAAAACAGATGTTACTATATATTATTAATTGATATAATATTAATATCTATATTCTTTATTATTTTTTAGGAATGCTTTTTTATAATCCACTATTGACAGTTTCGATTGGCCAGCAATCTTCTTCAGAACTTCTACATATATTTCTGAAAAAGATTATTGGAGCAATTGAATCCATCAATAATAGATTGTAAAAAAACATTGTAAAAAATAATAAAGAATATAGATGATATTAATATTATGTGGATTTGGAAATACAATAAAAAAGATAAAGTTATATCTTATTAATTGCTAAACATTTTAAATGAAGATGTGAGCCATGAAAATAAATCTACAATGAAGGAAAAGCTTCAGAAAGTGATGAAATTATTATTGATATCTTAAAAAAAGCAAGTGGAAAAATAAAGGATTGATAAAACTATATACCAAATGCCTAAATGATAAAGATATATTGGATAATTTAAAGAATATAAAAATCATATTAATAATTACGAAACATGGTAAATTAGGAGTTATAAACCAATCAATCTTCTATCAGTTCCATATAAAATCATCAACAAGATAATTTAATTTAAAGCAACCCTGAGTTCAAACTAACCAAGTGCAATGATGGATTTAAAAAAGATTCTAATGCAGTGGCTTACACCCAAATTTTGACAAGTTATAGAAAAAAACCCAATGAAATATGGGTTGTTATGTTTGATTTATAGATTATAAAGAAGCATTTGATTCTATAAGCATTTTTATAATAATTATTAAAGCCTTGAACCATTATTTAGGGCTGATATGGATGAATGACGGTTACACATCACCAAAACTTTTTATAGCAGTTTTGCAAAAGATATTTAATGGATTAAAATAGAATGTTAAAGTAATAAAAATACCTGGCAATTATTTAAGTGAACTAGGTTTTACAGATGATGTGGAAGTTATTTTTTTTATATAATTAAGACTTTAGAGATTCAGGAAATGTTTCTATAATTATTAAATGTAAGTAAGAAATTATACTTAAAATAAATAATAAAATAATAAAATAATATTAAATGGATTTCCTCAGTTAAAAAAAATGAAGATCGATACTCAATGATTAGATTGACAATTACAAATATCGCTGTTAGATTACTAATATAAATGAAAATGAAATTAATCATAGAATTAAACTTGGATGAAATGCTTTTGGTAAAAATAACTTAATATTAAAAACGAATATGTCTATATGTACATATGTTTTATCAATTTTTACTTATATCTGAGATTTGATACGGAACATAAAAGCAGTAAAGAGAATACAGATCATTTAATGAAGTATGTATCAATATATACTGAGAACAACAATAAAGATCCCAAAGTGAAAAAATGAAGAGATAATATTGGATCCATTTCAAGGTCTCTAATTTTGAATAGTAGTGTGTATATTTCTTAAAATAGATGTTCAATTGTGTTACTGTGCAGATGTACTCTAATGGTTTTATGGGTTATTAATAGTTTGTGTATAAAGTCATTTTTAATAGTTACTATGATTGCAGCATGGTTTGAAAAAGATGTGTTTATCAATGATAAGTTCATCATATGGTATCATTGATGAATATCTTCCATTATTAAATGAGACAGAATTCTGTGGCAGAAACCCTTTTCCTGTCATATGTGGAAAATCCAGTAAGTGTAATCACTTCATTACAAATTTATTATATGTCATGTTAAAGTCCCCAATCAGTATTATGGGATGAGTTGAGAATGCAAATTTGGCATTTAATGTATTTATTAATGTATTGATTATTTTATGATCTGGTGGAAAATAAATGGATATTATATTAAGTGTTAAGGACTTATGATATAATGTTACTATCAGCCTGTGTACATCTACACATAAATGATCTAAATTGACAATTTTTACTAATTACGATTCCCATCTCCGCTAAGGTTGAAAAGGCTGCTTTGGAGAATGTGGTGTATCCATGACTACTAAGATATGTGTCTGGATCTATTTCTGATCTATTATATATTTTTGCTTCACTTAATCCTATTACTTGCAGATGGATAGTATGAAGTTTAATCTTCAAATATTTAGATAACCTATTTTTATCCTCATGGTTGTTTTTATTTATTGTATGAATTTACATTTATTTTCTTGGTAGATTAATCTGACTTCATTCTATTATTGACTGTTTATCTAATCCACCCAATCAGACATGGACTTATATTTTAAACATGATACATTTACCTTTTCCATTATGTCAACTTCTTCATTCATTATAGCTTCTGTATTAGTGTTTGAAGATCCCTTTAGAATTGTTTTAACTTTTTGTTGTTGTCAACAACTTGTGGTAAATCATCTTCATTTAATTCAGAATTTTCTAAGTCAGGGTTCCTATTATGTTTGTGGAGTGGTGGGCATCCAGGTTTATGTTTACCTGAGGTATTATTTATTTCTGAGTCTTCTTGTTGAAGAGTCAAAATTAATGTGTTTATTATATCTTCTGAAGTTATATTAATGATTAGCTATGAAGGATGAATATGTTTATTTGTTTTCATACTTCTATGTACTTTTGAGGTATTTTTGTTTGTTTGTTTTGTGTGTATTGTATCTGCTTGTTCATTTATTTGAATTTTTGTTTTTTCTTGGACTAATACAGGGGTCCCCAACCTTTTTGCACTTAAGAGCATATTCTATAATACCGGCCAGGTGGCGGGCACCATTTATTTTTTCAACCAGGTGGTGAGCACCATTTATTTTTTCAATGTAAATTTATAGTTGGATATTGTTAATAATACACAAAATGTACAAAAAAATATTTATTTCAAAAATAAAATTTTAACATATAATTAATGTTTATATTTTTACGCTGTAAAAGTATAGTATGCCCTACAATTTGATTACAATATAATACAATAATTTATAAGAAATTTTACAAATTAAATTTATTTGTATCAGATAAATAATTTTTTAGCATGTTCGGATAGCGGCAGGTCTGCGGATGCCATGGTGCCCATGGGCATAGGGTTGGACCCCTGGACTAATACATCTATCCCATGTTGTGTATTGTCTATTTCTTCTGCATTGAGACCCTTACATTGATGACTTGGTGTTTCTGTCAGCTTACAGTGTTGGCATTTTAGTTTTGGGCACTGACTGATTATATGTCCTCTTTCTTTGCAATAAAAGCATTGTGGTTTTGTTCCATAAATTATTAAAAGAAGACTCATTTCTTGGTCTGCTATAAACATTGGAATATTATTTGGACCTATGTTTTTATTTAAGCATACTTTAAATTGGTAGCTATTATTTAAAATCAATATTGGAGTATTTTTTAAATACATGTTTTGAAACCGGATCATTTCTCTGAAAGGCTGCATTACTTTTTTGAAGTCGAAAAAATTGTAATTTAAATAAGTGTTTCTTATTATTCTATTAACAATATTTTCTCTGTCGGGATTTACTTTGATTAGTGCAAACTTCTGTAGTGTTTTGATTTTTTTTTTCAAATCTCTCTTTTTGTTTTTTATTATAAAATTCCACTTCCAATATATCTATGTTTTGTATGGTCAGCAATTCGAAATATTGAATCCCATAAGTTATTTTCATTAACTGCTTCATATAATAGACCTTTGGGAAACTTATATAATGTGCAGTTTATATCTGTGATTGCTAGTACAATTGATCGGCTAGTAAAAACCGTTTGAAAGAAAAAAATAAATCTCATAGGCTTCTGCTGTTTTATTTAGGCTTTCTTCTGTCCAGTTTTCTTCCATAATATTAATTGGAAATTTCTGAAGTTTCTTAAAGCATATCTAGTTTCATTATATCATTAATAATCAATTTATGAAATCTTGGATTCTGACCTGCCTTCTTTCCACTATCATTATTTAAATTGTTTGCATTCTCACTATCTTTCTTTTCTTGACTTTTTTTTTTTGATTTGTTCTTGGCATTTTGATTGCTTCTGCATATTTATCTTTACATGTAGCAATCATGGCATTTGTCATGCTTGTCTTTTCTGTAGATTAACAACCAAAAATCACATGCTGGATGTTTTGAAATTTATATAAAAATGGATTCTTTTTGATCATACTGTTTAGTTTTTGGATTAATACAATGACTTGATTTGGGAAAAAATATAGTAAAATTTCATTATAAATTTTGGCTCTTTTATTAACTGGTGAATGCATATTATTATTAGTATGGTTCAATAATATAGTTTATTGATGTAAAGATGTGTTATATAGGTTTTACATGTGTTTTTCCAGATTTACAAGGCATTGGAAATATAATGATTGATTGTTATATACATTTGATTAACATGGCTGATTATGGACATTAATAATTGTACATGATTTCTTTTAATGGTACTTTTTTGTATAACATAGTATTGGATGTATATAAAAATGTCCATAACCTTTGAATTAAAGTTCATTTGCCTTGAGATTGACTGGTCCAGTTAGATAGCCTTCTGCAATATTAAACTCTTGTAATGAGTGTCTGGAACATAGCTTTTATGTAATTAGTTGTATTGTGAAGCAGATGAAATGTCCACAAAACATGTTAGTACTGCTTGCTATAGTTGTGGCCACTTATATGTTGGACTGCTCTCTAATGAGTGACCAGGTTTCCACAAAAATGTCTGGGGATGGCTATGTTATTTCCCATGCTTTTAGTTGGCCTAATTTATTAATAAATGTGGATGGAAGAGTTCTGGTATTGTTGCCTAACAATAAGGTGCAATGGGTACACTAGAAGCAAACAGGATTAATGTGCTGTATGCACTACAGGAATGCATAATCTTTGGAAGGACTAAGATATGTGGTGGTTGGAAATATCAGGCTGCTTGTATGCATTTATAATTTGCCGTGGAAGTTTAGTGCTCAGCAGTCATTGCAGAGGGTGAGTCTCCTCGGCTTTATGGCATAGCCCATGGAATGGGTCAATATTTTTGTAACATATTCAATTACAAATTATTTTTATTATTATTATTATTTTTTTTTTAAAAATGCAATGAAAATTGTTTGATTAAAGTTTTAAATAAGAAACATGATACAATTAATTATGACTATTATTGTTATTTAAAAGTGATTGCCATAAGTAATCAATTATTCATTTTTATGTTTAATGCCTCTGTCTTTATCTGATAAATTTAAGTTATGAGAACAATTCTAAGAAAATCTTTTGCAGTTTTGTGAAAGTTAAGTCCTAAATGGGAAAACGATTATTATAATAAAAAGAAACCATAGTTCATAGTAGAACTGTTCTGAAGCTTTTGGATCACCCATGGGAAGACTCTTGCAAATAGAGATATTAAAACTGAATAGTTCTCCATTAAAGGTCATATATTAGTTACATATATATGTATAAATAATTAAAAAAAAAGATTTCTGCCTTTAACAAATGTGCTGTAATAGCTAAACGATGTGTTGAGTGTTGAGAATACTTAAAAACCCAAATATAAAATAGAAATCTTTCAAAAAATCAGAGCAGTGTTTTATTTTTAAACCTACATTCTAATTATATAGGTCAATCTAAATCATCTTAATTTGAGAGCATAAAGATGTTGTATTCACTTTTACGTCCATTATTTTCTTTCATATATTCACATTATCAATATATATATATTCTCAACATATATATAAGTAAATATATATGAATTAAAAGCATAAATGAAAAGAGTGAATTTTAAAAACAAATAACAACATTTGGAAAAAGCTATTGGAGGATAAAATATTTTTTTAAAATATCTCAACCAATAGAATTTGAGAATGAAGAGAAAATAACAAAGGAAAAAAAAAGATTTTAAATCTCATCACACACATTCTTATAATTTCAAAAAGAAGCTATGATTTAAAAAAAAGAAGCTATGAGGAAAGTACTTGTTATTGTACTGAAATGTCAGTTATTTAGTATTATATTTTTATTACATGGAAACTCCTGGAAATAATACTATGAATTCGTCATTTATCTGTGAGAATATTAGAATTAATATATATATATATTCTCAACATTATATTTATGTTTAAAAATTTTTTTTTGATAGTCTAATGCACCAGACTATTGTCTATTTCAGAAAACAAAAACACTTTCTTTACATAGCACCCCAATAGTAGAAACTTTTTACATAAATATCTCATTGTGACAGGGAAACCACATTATGTATACCAACTAATATAATATTAATTAATAGAATAATGTAATATAAACATCACTGAAAATATTACATTCAATTTTAAGATTTATTGCTGTGACTTTTATTAAATTAATATTTAACAACTAATAATTAATATATATATATATAATAATACAAGATATACATATATAAATACAATATTTTAATGGATGTTTTATATAAAAAATATTTTATATCTGGAGATATCCATTTATAATTGACTTAATTAGAAAGCACTTAACTTAGAACAGTTGCTAATTACAACCAACTACCCCAGGCCAAAGATTAAAGTAAATTGTCAGACTGATTGAATCCTCCTTTTATATGCAATTAGCCTTTCAGTTTATATTTAATCTTTGGCCCAAGGCAGTTGATTTTCATTAGTTACTGTTCTAGATTAAGTGCTTTCTAATTAAGTTAATTATAAATGTAAAACTCCACACATTATATATATATATTGAAACAGTAAGATCTGCTTTGCAGATCTTCGTTTCATCTTTTCTTATCTCTTTCCTACCCTCATACCTTAGTTTAAACCCCAATGTATCATAGTGTGTCTGCAATGTGCTTATATACCGAAAATCCCACCCAATTTTAAACCACAAGTATGACACTCATGTTATATATAATTGTATAACTCATGCCCAATATAAATTAAATATATAAATTATGTGTATGTTCACATAAAAGAGATTTATTTAAAAAGTAGGTTATATAGGTCATAATTGCACACATAGTGTGATATTTATTTTAAACTTATGTTAAAATTATAAATTGTTATTTAAAATTATTTTGTTTGAATCTGTTTACAAAAATATATTACAGTCGTAGTATTTGTTTGATTTAAAATAAAATTTATAATCGTTTCGTAAATAGATTCAAATATTAAAAATTAAAAGTAAAATAATTTTCTTTTAGATTTAATAAAAATCACACCATATTTTCTGTTTAAAATAAATGAGGGCTGGTAGGAACAATAGTTTTAATTATTTAATGTTATAGAAGCTTATCTAGAAATGCAGCAGATGTCCACTTAAGGTTGTTTCTTTCAATTAGTAAAAGTTTGTTTTAATTAAATCAAAGTTGTAATTCAAATGTCGACAGGGAAATTAACAACAGAATTAATTAAAATTTTGTTGAATTCCTTTAGACATTCGGATAGGATTGATTACAGCTGATAAGTGGCCAAATTTTGGAATATTTTTGTAATGCTCCAGGGCAGTTTTATTGTGTAATTTCACTATATATAGGAGGGTTTTCATTTGTTCTTCATTCTAGCAATTATTATATTCTAGTAATATTCCAGCAAATATTCTAAGATTATTTTAGTATTATTCTAGCAAGATTTCTAGCATTATTCTTCGAGGTATTTTTTATTCTAAGAACATTGCTGAGCTTTCTAAAATAATTGTTGCTGAACTATCTGAGACTTTTGGACTCAAATAGCTACATGCCTGAAAATTCAAGTATTTGAAGCCGAGTTTCATCTTAAAATAAATTTTACCATGTTCTACAATCTCACTTGAAATCTCTATTAATCACCCAACCTTTAAAATTGTTAACTTTGAAATGACGGAGTAGAGCCGGCAAGAAGGCTATTTACCCTCGAAAATGGCCGGCCACTGCTTTATACCATCTAATGCTGTCACACAGGAAACCCTGAAACTGCTGATGTTGCTGAAATATAAACAATACTCGGAGTTTGCTGCTGAGTCATATAAAACCTGCTGACAATCAATCTACCTGAAGCTATCTGCAAATGCTTCTCCAGAGGTAACTCCAAAATTAACCCAAGAGCTCTTGTGATTCTCTCCTATAATTAATACACTATAGCTATTTAAAATGTTTTCCAGCTACTTTATTTTATCAGTTTTCCTTTAAAATGTTCTAATGTAATCAGTTATTTTGCTCTGTATCCTTGGGTTAATATTTTATATTTATTAATCTTTCTTTTATTTTATTATAATATTGTGCCAGAGTAGTCTTTGACCAAGTGAATTATTCCCTTTTTTGAAAGCAGGATGCCGATATTAAGGCATTTTAAAATTTATAAATAGTTCCCATTTTATTATCTCATGAATCACTCATTCGAGGGCTATTCTATTCTTAGTCAATATGTGTAATAATTTTATAGTTTAAAATCTACATTTTATCGATTTTAACCTAATATGAGAGTATGTGTGAGGTCAATGATTAAATGTGTCACAAATGCATGATTGTGTAAATAAATCTATGCTTTCTTTTCAAACCAGCAACCATGCATTTTCCTACTTTAAAATATATTTTGCTTTAATTTCAAAATTCGTAATTGAGGTTGAGAATGGGCAGACTCTCTTTAAATAAATTTTAGGGAATTGACTAGGCATTTTCTCAATCTAAGTAAATCCATTTTGTATGCTTTATATACGTTAGTCAAGTATTGCTAGTAAGTGAATTATTTGTCAAGACCACTTTATTTCTCTTCAAAGGCTTTAAATGGCGAAGTCTATTCCCCTTTCGCTTTATGCGGTTCCCAGGCAGAGTGTGTACTCGAATAGCACACCTGGGAGTTAGATGCAGCCGTCACCCAGTCCTTAAGTTTTGGATGAGTCCAGACTTCGGCTATGCATGACAGCACATTCCTATGGATCAACGGCGAGATGCCCTCCGTAGTTGTTTCACATTTCACTATAATTTTATTTATTTATATTTTACAAAGCATCTGTGATTTAAACGTATCACACCCTCCATCCTTTAATAAATTCCTTATTAGCAATACCGACCTCCCAATATAACTTTAATTATAATTATAAAATAAATGCCTTTATCACATCCCCACTTTATCACTTAATAAGCTTTGGTCCATGCTATTTTTGAAATCAAGAAATATTATATTAAACTTTAGTGTTCAAATGTTTTATTAAACTTTTATAATTTACTCAAAGCACCTCGCACATCTTCCCATCTTTTTTAAGCACATTATCATAATACTATATTAGTCCAAGGGATAGACTATATACTTAACAACCTTTTAATGTAACTTGTATGGAATGTGTGTTAACAGCCATTTTAGTAAGCGTTCCCATCTCATATAAGCAGACAGTGGGCATTATATATATTTCTTGCAATATAAATAAATCTTTTAAATCTTATAAACTAATTTTGATCTTTTATTTTATTGATCCCTATCACTGTCTTGGTCTATATATCTATTTTATACATTTCTTTTGTACTATCCATAATGTTAATTAGCAATCCAACTTATCTCGTAGTATAGTCTCTTTGTTTCTACCTGACCACCAGGCACCGGTAAAGGGAGATATTATTAGTAGCATCAGATGCATTATCACATAGGTAGGACTGTGGAATTTAGATTTTAGATTCAAACTTAGTATGTCTAGAAGGCAACCCCTCCTAGAGTGTTCAGTTTCGTGTTTGGGGTTTGAATTCTGCAGTGTGTTAACGAAATAGACGAATCTGACCATTACAATATATATATAAAGTGTTTCTACTATAGATAGGTGTAGGTACTTTCATTGTTTATATAAAATAATCTTAAGATGTATTAGCATATTAATATTAATTTAAGTAAGATCATTAAAGTATTTTTTTAAAAAAAAACTATTATTAAATAATGTAAATTGTTACCATGTAAAATGATTACACTTTAAAATACATTTATTAACCTTCATATACATTAGCAAATTCTCCACACAGTAGTGCTATCAAGTGCAAGTTTTTATAAACAATGGATGCAAAAATCCCTATACAGTGCTTACTAATCCAATATCTCAGTTTAGCTCTCAAATCCAAGTCTCCTCACTGATCAAAGTCACAAGCAAGAAATAATCCAAGAATATTGGATGAGTAGGTACTAGATAGGAATTTTATGCACAAACTTTCTTGTATCCATTGATTATGGAGGCTTGCACTTAGTGGCACTGCTGTATGAAGAGATTGCTAATGTTATTAACAGCCAGTGTAAGCATATGAAATGGTGATCACATAATGTTTTGGTTTTATAACTTTCATATAATTAAAAGAAAAGTTGCTGTAGCTGTTCTGCTACATGAAGTACATGATTTAATTTCTAATGTGATCATTAGATCAATGTCTTGTAACTGTCTGGGTTATTCTTCAAATATAGTAGGTGTTTGGTGATATTCAAGATTTATTAAAAATGTGGTAAATGAACTTTCATTATATATTATAAATATTTTTCTGTTTTATTTATATTAATCTGAGCGCAGAAATTATTAAAATTGATCTTAACATTTGTTCTACAATTCATTGTATGTTTAATGTTATGTATAATGTAGATTGCTCGCATAGAAACCATTGACTTTTATGTTCTAAAAATAGACTCCATTGCATTGATAGATTTATGTTATATGAAATTAATATTTCAGTCTCTGACAGAACTGATGAACTGATGATTTTTCAAGCTAGATGAATATTTTATGAACAGCATAATATTTTTTTTATAATATCGTGCCTGTTGATGGTATTGAAGATTATGCTATGGAGTTTATTATAAACATTCATAAGGAACATTTGTAATTTAAGATTTATGATATATATTGTTTTTTGTTGTTTAATTAAAATATGCTGTATCACAAAGATTTTGGAAAGACTTATATATAGAAACTGTATAGAAAATTAACATTAAAAAAAAAAAAAAACGCCAGCATAAAATTAACGATATTGAAACTAGAAAAAAAAAAAAAAAAAATTTAAAAGTAAAAAAAAATAGATATAAATTTGTGAAAAAGTATTATGGAAAATAATATCAAAGTATTAAATGAGATTAAAAAAAAAACTAGTTGGAAAAAACAAATATTGAAACAAAATGCTAAAAATAAAGCCAAAATGTTTATAGAATATAAAAAATTTCCTCCTAAAAAAGATAATGCACATCAGCTATTGTGTATATATATAATTGTATTTTTTTATTTCGAGTGTATGTAAATTCGTAAAAATGCATGACCGGAATTTGTTCTTTCTTTATAATATTACATACAGTCTGCTCTCTATATATAATACAATATTTGTTGTAAATATTTTTTCCGGAAAGTTTGGGTTTCTCTGCAACATTTCTAAATTATTTATACTACATGGAGAAAAATATTAACAAAAATCTTTAATTTATAATGAATATATTTATAAGAAAGATTTTTTAATCACTAACATTATTTTTATTTCTTTAGTTCTTGCAATAATAACATATACAATTTTTATTGAAGATTTTTAACTGCTATATATGAATTTCTACAAATTGTAATATACATTACGCACACAATAATTTTAATGATAAAATTACCACAGCAAAAATTAATTATAAACGTTCCACAGAGAAAAGTTGTTAAAAAAATTTTTTAACAATAATTTATATACAAATGTATATTTTTAAAAATATATTTTTATTTATATACAATAGTAAATATGAACAGTTGTCAATTTTTATGACAGTATTTTTTTTTCCAGAAAATAAAACAATTTATTTAATTTTTCAATATTATTATCATTATTATTTTTAATCTGTCAAAATTGAACGTCATTGACAAAGACGAAATGTTTGCAATATGAATTGTTTTGTTTTAATAAACAGGATTTAGATGTAATTAGAATTAATTAAGATAATTAAAATTTACTTTCAGAAAATGTTTTTTGCTTCAAGTAAAAATATATTTAACTTACAAGGGATATGTTTACAAGAGACTTTTGACAGCTAACAATTTTTTTTCTATTATTTTAATTTTAATAATAACATAAAATAATTATCAAGGTAAATTTTTATCCATTAGATATAAATTTCTATAAATTGTAATATATATATAATAATTTTAAGATATATTTAAAACCCTCATTTCTCCAATCATGTTTGAAATGTGAATGTAAGAAATTAAGATATGAGCCAACTGATGAGTGCTGATCCCATATAAAATACACATCTTTAAGGTCATTTGTTCTTTTCATTAGTATTTATTCAGATGTTTTAAGAATGTGTGATGAAGTGGCGGCTTTAAGTATATATTAAAATATATTACACATGGAAAAAATTAAAGTTGAATTGTTCTATATGTTTATATATAATAAAAGCAGATATATTAATGTTTAACAAATTTAAAATTTATATCACAAAACACATCATGATCATTATTCTTGAGTAGGCATTAGATAGGGACTTTATGGACAAACTTTCATGCATTCATTCATTACTCTGGCTTGCACTGAGTAGCATTACTGTATGGAGAGTTTTGCCTCTGAGTAAAATTTATATCTTGGCTAAAGATAATATTTAGTTTAATAAATCATTAGTCATAATCACTAATGACACTTATCTGAAGTGATTGATGACAAAGTTGTAAATGCAGAAAATTTCACACTTGTAAATCATATTGTAATAAAAATTTTAGTGATAAAATTTATTCAAAAAATTTACTGCAAAAATTTTACAGAGAAAAAATAAAAACAAATTATAAATGTTTTATGAATTCAGTTTATTCCATAATTGAGAATTATATATTTTATTCTCCAAAATAATTCATGATAGCAAACTTGAGCATGATTTTAATGTGAGATGCATTTCTATTTGTGTTGAAAAAATATGGTTTAAGATGAAATGCAATAAATATCTGGCCAAGCATTCATGTTTGTGAAAAATTAATATTTCCCATATCAGACATCAAAATCCATCACTGCAAATGTGAAACAATCTAAAGATCAGTATATCATAAATATGAAATATTATGTGAAGATCATCTAGTTTCTAGTCTCCCTACCCTTCACTGATGTGAGCCAACTAGCTTGAAACCAGCTGGTCTGGAGGTGGAGACAATGAAAGAGATATTGAATTCTATCTCTTTCGGCATTTATGCAAACAAAAGCTTGTTGGAGCTATTGGTAAAGCTCCATCTAGTGATCATATATATATATATATATATAAAATAAATAATCAAATCTGTAATTGAAACAGAAGTAACTGCCTCCCATTAAGTTACTAAACATTACATATACAAAGCTTTCACCCACTGATTACCTTAGATTGCACTGAGTGATGCTATTGTATGGAGAGTTTAGCCTCTGTGTAAATTCCATTAAGTTATGTAACATAAAAAACAATGAAAGAGAGAATGGTATCACCTTTTCTTTAGGAAGTTTATTTAAAACATTATTTTGATAAAATCTAATATAAAAAAAAAATTGAGAATTATATGTTTAATGTCATTTATTTTCATATATGGTTAATGCTACTACTGTTGTTCACCAAAAGATCATTTTCGACATTATTCTCCTGAATTTTCCTGCACAACTTTAAAATTTGTGAAACTCTTTCCAGAATAGTTTAGCAGTAAATCATATACATACTATGCATACATATTTTCAAATCAAAAAATTTATATCTGTTAGTACAACATACAAATAACATTTTTCTATTAAAAATTCACTTGACAAACAGTATTTAACAAAAAGAGGTTTTTGTTATAAGGACAAATCAATTATGATTTGAATATGCTAACAAATAAAAAAGTTTTAACTTTAAAATAAAAACAAATGACAGAAATATATTAAATGCAATGACTTGCTTAAAGATGTTATAATGTAAAAATATATGATTTTAGAATATGATTAAATAGTAATTAAAATATTGATTTTGTCTTGTTGTTTCATTAAATACGAAATATATGGTCGTTTTATATAATATACACAAACTGATATCAAATTATATTCAAAATAGCAGTTTTTAATTTTACATCAGTGTGAAGACTGCAACTTGATTGATAAAATAGTCATTAAATTAGATTTTTAAAACTACTTACTTAGTAAATACAACATAGTATAAAGACTATTCAAAACAAATCATGGTACATAACTCATAAAAAACATAGGTCAAAAATAATAGGAAATGTTTCTTGACAAACAGCTACAATTTTATACATATATAAATTACATTTTACAAAATGATGTGGACAATTAATGATTGATTTATATTTCAATACATTTTAATATTTTTGTTGTGTATATATATATATAAAAAAATAAAAAAAATAAAATAAAATTTTTTTAATAATTATTTTTAAAATTTATATATTTTAATAAAAAAAAAAAAAAAAAAAAAAACAAAAAAACCAATTTTTCCACTTTTTTTTTTTTTTTTTTTTTTTTTTTTCTTTTTTTTATTTTTTTTTTTTTTTTATTTTTTTATATTTTCTTTTTTTTTTTTTTTTTTTTTTTTTTTTTTTTAATAAACAATAATTTTAATTTAAATAAAATAAAAACCAAAACCAAAATTAAATATTATATTAAAAAAAAAAATATTTAGATAATACCACATTCTTTTTTACTTTTTTTTTTTTTTTTTTTTTCACCTCTTTAATAAAAAACACACCCTCCCTTTTATTTTTTCCTCCAACCCCCAAAAAATTAAAAAAAAAAAAAAAAAAAGAAATTATTATAAAAAAAAAAAAAAAAAAAGTATTAAAAAAAAAACAAAAACAAAAAAAAAAATTAAAGATTTGTAAAAAAATTGTTTTAGAAGGTTTTTTTTTTTTTATATTTGTAAAGGTTTTTTTTTATAACATTATTTGAGTGAAAACTACAACAAAAAAGATAGTGAAAAGTACTTCTATTAAATTGGTATATATTTGTTTAAAATATTGTTACTGTATTAATTATTGTATTGTTTTGAATAATTATATATATATATATATATATATATCAAACAAAACACTGAAATTAATTCTAAATTTTCAATATTCCAACTAATTAGTGCTGGTTTAGCATGAAATACATATATTGGTGATTATTTATCTTTTCTACATGTATGTGGTCATGAGTATCAGTTGTATAAGATAGTGTGAATAGATGGAGGGTGCTTGAAAATCTGAATTCAAATCCCCTATACTTAATATTCCAATAAATAAACAAATAAATAAAAACTTCAGCCAGCTTATGGCATGATTGCCATGTTGAGTAGCATTTGTTTATGAATATATTAGCATACAGAGGAGTTAATTCCAGTGTTTTTTTTAATATTGTACATACACACATACATACATATATATATATGACAGTTTTACTTTCAGTCTTAGCCTGGGATAGTTAATCTTGTTTGGCTATTATCCTATATAAAGAACTTACTTTCTCATTAAATAATTATAAATGGAAAACTCAACACACTAAATATTTTCATAAGCATATGTATTTAAGCACTGTAATTAATATAATAAACGTGAAGAATGTATAATGTTCCTTAGTGTAATTTATACTTTATTGAAGAATACTCATTGCTATATGCTGTAAAATAAACTAATAAAACTCTGATACAACATTTATGTTTTAGCTACAATCTAGTTTTGTAAAGTATAGTAAAATTCTAAATAATTTTTACTGTAATATAGCTCCCAAAATTTATGTTTCACTTACTTTATTATAACCAGAGCATTTGCAAATATTACATATTCCGTGCATTATTTGTAATAACTACCAATTTAAAATAAAAATTAAAACTGTTTATCTCTTGCATCATGAATGTTTATTATAAACAAACAATCAAATAGTTTTATTACTCAACTAGTTCATAAGTTTAAGAACTGTAAATGGCAGAACTGGAACCAATCTGTGGACATTATACTCTAAGAGTTTACTATTCTATCACTATACCTGATTTTATGTTAAATTCTTCATATTTTAAAAATAATATTAAATCAATCTAGATAAATATGAATATTTGACTCTGTATTAACATAGTAAACAGATATTTGGAATTTTATCAACTTGACAAAACTAAGCTATAATTGAAATACATAATTAGCTTTAGAGATCATCTATATTTAACAAAGCAGCATTATTCCATATATATATATATATCAAAACTACCCCAAATCTAAAATTAAACCAGACCAGAATAAAAATAATATATATATATCATTAGAAATCAGTCAACACTTAGACAATACCAATCAACAATCTCAATCTGTTGTCAAGGCAACCTTCTTTTAATAATAAAGGTCGGAATCTTTATGGCCCCATATATTTATATAGACACTAAAGATTCCAACTTGACCACAAAGTTTAAAACTATTGATACAAAAAAGTTTTAAATAAACCTTCTTAAGCATATACATATAATCTTTTCTGAATTATAATTGCATTTTGATTGTTATAATTGACTATTTATTGGATTGCATTCAGAAAAGGTTATATTTACCTTTTTTAAGGAGGTTTACTCAAACTTCTTTGTATCAATAATTTTAGTCTCTGTAATCAAGTTGCAATCTTTAGTGTCTATATAAGTATATAGGACCATAAATAAAGGTTGAATTCCACTTTTATTGTTAAAAGAAGGTTGCCTAGACAACAGATTGAAATTGTTGATTGTTATTGATATTAGAATTATGTAAGTGCTGACTGGTTTTTAATGATTATTTATAAACTTATTTAGCTTTAAATATTATTACACTTATATATATAAAAGAATCTGAGTGTCTATTCTCATAAATTTGAAACTAATAGATCAATTTCTATATTTTTTTCTTCAGATATATTACAGATCTTGGAGATTTTAGACTTTTCACTTCCTAGAATGAAATAATTATCATGTCCTATACTTTATATTAAAAATAGAAATCATATATATTAGTGCATATTACCATATTTTATGTGACTAATTATGCCCAATGAATCTTAACCATTTTATTTTACTCTTTACCTCATTTTACTTCATTTGATTTCACTATTAACAGTTAAGTTTATTTTCATTTTTCTTCTTTAAAAACAAATTAATACTGATTTACAATGTGAATTTATTTTTTTCGTATTTGTTTTTCTTTTTGGAGTGAATAAATGAAACTCATTTAATTTTCTGAAAAAATGTAATTGTTAACAAAGAAAATATTTTTCCACCGAACAAACATCACTAATTATTTTATTTTTACTTCTCACAGTTTTTATAAATAATTATATCATTTTATATCTCAGCATTTGTAAACTGAAGTCATTCTGCTATTTAGAATTCAGAAAGTAATATGTTTTTCTTCAAAATTTGTAAATGTTAAAACATCAGAAAATTATAAATATAAAACATCTGGAATATATAATCACTATATCAATTTCTACCAGTTTTTTTTTCATAGCTGTACTTCGAAGAAAACAATATGTAAAAGAAAAATGATTGTGTTAATATTATTTTGATACAGTTTTGACTTATTATTCTGTCTATATTTAAATTAAAATCCTGCTATGTGAAGCATTAATTTGAAAGTATCAGTGCAATCTGAAATCAATGTTACCAAGTAATAATGGTTGTCTGAATTACTTTCAATCAAAAGTGAATTCCCTTTTTTAGTTTATTACCAAATGTGAGTTCTATTTTAGCATAAATTAGTTCAGGCAAATATTATTAGTAGATAGGGTGATTTCAGGATTCAACAGCTCTGTCCATCTTAAAATATATCATAACTGAAATTTATCTTTAAAAATATACAAAAGAAATCCTAAAATTGTTATAATTAAATGTAGAAGCCCTTGAAAATTGTCTAATTAATATATATAAAACTTCTCTTATAATATTTAACAAACTAAATGATTAGTAATAACAGTTAATATATTTATCTAAAGTAGATAGTATTAAAGATCTGAATACAGAAAGTTTAAAGCTTGTAGATTAAATTGCAATAATAATTATATATAATAATATCAAAATTGTCAGGCAAAGCATCAGGTTAATTTTAAATTATTTTGTTAGTTCAAGATAATATGGTAGTTTTAAAATGAACAGATAGACACTTGATGTTTACTTTATTTGAAATTTATTTCCATATGTCATAGCAGCGGCCGGGAAGTGAACCCGCTAACCCAGGACAACTGCTTGTAAGGCAGCTGTGCTGATCTCTCAACGACCAACGCTTGACTTTATTTGAAATTTAAATGCAAGTTTTTTTTATGATTTTCTATTACTAATCACTATAGATTTGTAAAAATGAAAATAATTATGCATTTTAAAATAATAATTTAAAAATTGATCCTACTGAATTAAGTCAACAAAAACATCCTTTTTCTTAAGTTAAATTTTTCATTGAATATATTTAAAGATTACATATTTTATATATAAGAAAATTTAGAAAATATATTTCTTTACAAATAGATAATACAGGCATATAAAATGGTTTACATGTATTAATAAAAAAAAGTACATTTAACACATAGGGACGAAAACAACTATTTACAGAAGGAATGGAAGAAAAACAAAGCTCCATATGGCATGTACAATATCCAAGAGGGATAATGCTCGGTCTCTATTTTTGATTTTAAGTATCTTATTGTAAAACATGGACAGCTATTTACTGGATGTGAGATTAAAACAAAAATGGCATTTCAAGAACCAAAGGGTAAACATAATGAAAATAATGATCTAATTGAGGGAAAGAGACAATGTTTCATACTGTCAAAGATTGTATCGATAGATGGAGCACATAATCTGATGATTGATTCAATAATATTTCTATAGACAAGATATGATGTATTGTCTCTTCAAACTTGTTACAGAGTGGATAAGTAGGGTAAATGTTAGTATTCATCATTCTTTGTGATAAAAATGACTAGTGGACAAAACTTCTAAACATTTTTTATTTAAAATTGTATCAAACATAAAATTGTAAGTTGTTTAAATTTGTCATTTGCATATAAATTTTTGATTTTTTTAAAAAAAAACTTAATTATTATGACTAACATGTTTTAGGCGTTAATTTTTTCTTTGGATTAATTCATAATTCATCTCACTCAGTGATCTTTAATTTACTTTTAATTATAGGCATAAAATATTTCACTAATTAAGAAGAAAATATATTTTTGATGTTTGACAATGATTTCAAATATATATTTTATCTTAAAATGTCCTAATTAATAAAAATATCTTACTGAAGCAGAGGTGTTACACACACACACACACTTTTCATTGAAACAAAATATAAATAATATCACAAATTAAGATTAACAAGCTTTACTTCAATGAGTGTTTATTTTAATAGATAATTTAATAGAATTTATTTAATTTTAATTAGAAAAATATATATACAAACTTTTAATTTTTAGCAATAGTAAATCTTAAGGATTGAAAACAAACCATGATACACCATGAAAATAATCAACTGATATTCATCAAAATGTTCATTTTGTAAAAAAGAAAAACCCACTCATTTATTCTTACATAATAAGATATAAACAAGATGGCTGCCTCTCCTATTATTATTTATTTGAAGCTTATTCTATGAAACCTGTTTTACTTATAACTTAATATTTATAGATATTTTTTCATTTTAAAAATCTTTTTACTGTTGCTTATGATGTCGTTTTGACATGATGACAACCTTTCAGAAATCTTACTAAATATTTACATTTTCTTTTAGGGAAAGTTTTTAAACAGTTGTTGATGCAAGTCTTAACATTTTTTCTAATTTTAATCAACAAAACATGTTGGCAAATAAAATATTTCTTTAAACATATAATTTTAAGTTAAATTATTTTAGATTGGATTTTTCCCCCCATTATTAGAAAAGATTTTCTTTCTTAATTTTTTTTTTAAAAAAAGATTGCAAATCAAAATTTTGCTTGATTACTCTTTTTAAAATTGGTAAATAATAAAAACATTTTTAAAAAAAAAAATACGAATTTTAAATACAAGTCATACACAAATCAATCTATAGTATAGCTTCCAAATTTCCAAATATAAAACGTCATTGCATAATAAAGACTTCTCCATCCTTTGTCTGCAGAATAGCACCTGCTTGCCATCTACAGATAAATATAATTATTATAGTTTTGTTTTTTGTCTATTCACTACTAAAAATATTTAGTTACAATGCTATGACTAATAATTAAATAGCAATTATAGACTGGCTACAAAAGAAAATCATAACATTGAATTAAAGAAAAATTCAAATTTTAACACAATTTGACCTCATATCAAAAACGTGGCAAGAGATGCACTAATCACAAATATATAAGCCTTCTTTTATATTTATGAAAAAATATGTTGTACTACCTTGGTCTAGATTTAAACCCAGAATTATTATATTCCTAAAAAAATGTTGGCTTACTTAATTTTATTTTTTCAATTGTTTTAAAAAAGGATTATTAATTTACATTATTATTAAATAGTGATTAATAATACATCATAATTATTGTAATGCAACATGCATGAATGTATAATTTTAAATTTTCTCAACCAATAATATATCAAATTGCATATTGTGATAAAATTAATATTTTGTTATTAGAAAGATTGAACAGACTGGAACACATCTTGATAGTTTATTAATATTTTTGTACACTGCATACATTTAACAAATAATACATGGACACAAATAAAGTCAGTTATTTAGTGTGTGTATCCATGTATATGTGTTTTGTATTTATACAATTAAAATAATATTAAATCATATATATTTTAAAATATTATATATATATAATTATTTTAATAGATATGCAAAAACATAAGATATTTTATATTAAATAAATAAATATACAAGATATTTTCACATTTTGTTTTAAATCTGATTTTAAAATGTATTTTAACTTGCAGATTTATTTTATTTTTATTTTTTATTTTTAAATGTTTATTTATTACAAATTGAAAAATATTTTTAGTTCACAATTGCTGAATTATTTCAAAAACTTTTTACGGAGTGAAATTTAACTTATCATAACAAAGACCATAGCAACAGGTTAAATTTAAGTAAAATTATAGGAATAAAATTTAAAATAGTGTCTTAAATATGTTGTCATTAGAAATTTACATATTTAAAACTCTGATTTTAATTTGGTTACTTTCTCTTAATCTGCATCTCAGTAAACAAAATCAATGGATTATATATAATATTAATTCCTGGATTTTTGAATGGCTAGGTAAATAAAAATCCTTGCTCTAAAAGACTTCTGTTTTGTAGAGGTTTGCTAACATCATATAATAAATCATCTCATTGTGCATTCCATTTACTTGCCACAAGAATTTACTAAATTATGGAATAATCTCAGTGTTGTAGTGTATAATATTAAGAAAGTAACTTAATTAATACAATGTTGAATTTGTTATAGATTAATTTTTCAATGATATGACAATGTTTATTATGAAATATGTAAGAATTAACCAATGATAATATTAATATGAAAATGCAAAATATTAACTTCTCAATATTTTACTACAAAATATTTTACTTAAAATGTATACTTTATTTAAGTGGATAAAAAGTTTGTTTTAAACACTAAAATTGGGATATAATTGTACCTCAAATACCATACTTATTTAATATATCTTCATACCATGGATAGCATCATAGGATATTAATAGGAGATTCTAAAGACTTATAAACTTTAATTAGATTGTATTTCTTCAAATTTGTTGTTTTATATATATTTTTCATATGTCATAGCATTGGCCGGGATGCAAACCCACAACCATCTGCAACCAACTACTTGCTTGCAAGGTGGCTGTGATGACCTCTCGGTTAACAATGCTTGACAAATTTGTTGTTACATTGATATGTATTAATAAATATGATTTTTAAAATAGTTTTAGTTAAGGAACATATCTGACAATTTTTGGATAAAATTAGACAGGACTTATGTTTTTCATTATTCATTTATGTACTTTAGAATGCATGTGTTTGTTTATAATACTAAAATATATAAACTAACCAAAGAAAAAATTTAGATTACCATAGAAACAAAATTTGAATACCTTTCTCATATTAATTTTATTTTTATCTGAAATCTTATAGTATGTTTGATTGTTTTTGTTATATATGCAAAGATCAATAGATCTTAAATATAGAAATTCATTAATTATTTTTATGATGGTATATATTTTAATATAAATTGATTGTATCATAATTTTTGTATTTAAATGAATAATTTTACTTTTATAATTGTAAGAAAATAGGAAATAAACTAAACATACTTAGTTAACATTTTTATATATAATTTCTAATATTTATTTATAAGTATCCATGTAAAGATAATATTTTCTTTCTGGTTTGGTAATGTATCATTCTCAACATGTGCAAGAGACATGTATAAAAAATTATACAATTTATGCAATAAATAAAACATAATTAATGCATAATCAAATAGCCGAATGAAGGTTATTTCATTCTCTTATTAACTTATTTTTTTTACTTGTGTTTGTTATATCAATATTTTTATATGGGATTTTGCGATTATTTATAATCTAGTTATTACACTATATTTTAATATCGGCTTCAAAGGTCTCTACACAATTTATTTGCATATTAAATATTAGCCATATATTTTAATAATTTATTATATTAATGTAGCATTTCATCAGTTGTGTTTTATTGATTACAATGAATAAATAGTTAATAAAAGTTAAAGTTAAGCACAAGGTGATTAACATATTTAATTTAGTGTAAATTGATATAAATTAGCATTCAACATTATTTAAACTTTTATAACTTGTATTTATTAAATTGTTAGTGTAATGATATTTGTTTAATATTATATATCTTTATACCATTATTAAAATTTGGTATTTGAATGAGTTATGACATTTATTAATGGATGATCATGTTATTATCTTTATACTGCTACAGAAATTGTCATTCTTATATATCATTTGAATTGAATCAGTTACCTGAGTTGATAATAGTTTATTGATTTTGGTACAAAATTAGCATTTGACAAGATGGCTTATTATTTACCTAATAATAGATGATTATATTCTAATTAATAGTGTTATAGAAATTGGTGTCTCCAATTAATGGGGCATGATAATCCAAAACACTAATTTATACCATATCATTATCTAATATATAGGGTATGTGAGCACAGACTTTCACATGACCCACCACTCTCCACTCTATCTAATAAGACTGATACACTTAAACACATATATGTTGAAAAGATAAATAATCACCAATATACGTATTTCATGCTAAACCAGCAATCATCAGTTGGTCCAGATTATCATCTCTACACATATACACCATAAGTGCTCAGGTATATATTAAGATAGACAATCTTCATACTTTAATGGACAGGCTTCAATCTACTCCACACTCCAACTCTTCAACCGTCCATCCAATTGAAAATCTGATGATGGAATGCTCGAAGGCCACCTTGAGGCCAAGATTCTTGTCACTATCTATGACAATTTCAATTTGCATTCATTTTGTGTCTGTAAGGAGAATGATTGTGCAGCAGCAATTGAAAGTATTTTTGAAGTTTATTATTTAATGTTTAAAACTTAAAAGATTTTGTGATTTATTTATTTATTATATGTATATATGTGTTTGAATAAAAAAACTGACCAACTTTCATAAATGTACACTCTTAAGTTTCATTGTCAAAAAAATCAAGAATAAAATTGTACTCCACTTTAAGTTTGTTGTAAATAAGAGTTGATTTCTCTGATAAATATGGAAATAGAGATGAATTTCAAAGTCAACCCAGATGTGAAATCATAAATAGTAGTTTGAATTTACAGTTAAATAAACAAAGATACGAGTTCAAAATATTATATATGTCATTTCATCTGACTTAAGATTGAAGTCACCTTTAGTCCCACATTTTTTAGAGAAACCAAATTTTATTTAAAATTTTAGGATTAAACTAAAGCAGTATACCATTTTATTTTTGATTTTTTTAGAAGTAAACTGTGGATGTATCTATTTGTATTTTTATAGCCCATGGCAGTTGGTTTATATTCTTTCATTTATTAGAATAATTACAATATCTTTTTATCTTTTGTGTGCATTTATGTAAAGAAAATACAAAAGCAAGAGAGATTTTTTCAGAACATCCCAAACATTTTTGACTTAAATATTGAATTTTTTTTCTTATATTAACATTGTACACACACGCACGCACACATATATATATATATATAGTTTAAACAAACTATTTTGATAACTTTAAACATGAAATATATATATATAGTTTAAACAAACTATTTTGACAACTTTAAACACACGCGCACACACACACACACACATATATAGTTTAAACAAACTATTTTGATAACTTTAAACATGAAATAAAAATTAAATTTCCAGCAGAAAAAATATTGTGCAGATCTAATTTTAAAGAGAAATATATTTTTTCTGACTTGCAAATATTTATTCCATACTATATTATTGCCTGTTTTTCATCATTATTTCATAAAGATTACCATCATCATAGTATGTGATTTCTGACTTTGATGTTCTGGAGCAATGAAATGCAAATGATATTAATGGATTTAATACAGACATGTGAAACTATATCTGACAAGTGGAATATTATATATTTTGTGTGAGACTAGCTGTGCTAAAATTGAATATTTATATTTTTTCTGCTTCTAAAAAAACTTTAAAACTTATTTTATAAAAGTTTCTTCAAATATCAAATCTAAATCTTAAAATGACATTATTTATATATAATCAAAATTACTCCAAATCCAAAACTCAACCAAACTAGCCAAGAAAATAAAATCTACATCATAACCAATAATTTCATTTCTACAAGCAGACTTCTCAAGTATAAAAACAAAACAACATATTTATATTAAACATCATTCACAATTCCATTTACTTCCCATCCACCCTTAATATTAAAAGAACTTATAAATAAGTTAATTGCTTCAGAATCATAAATTTTTAATAATAAAAATTCTTTAATTCTTCTTTTTATTTCATTTTTCTCAACAAAGACAATCTTAGCTTCCTCAAAATTAATAATGTGGCCTGTATCTTTTTCATGGACATACAAAGCAGAACTAAGATGTTTATTTCTAACCCTACTTTTATGTACTCTTATTCTTTCATTTAAACTCAAACTACTCTGACCTATATAAACCTTCTTACAAAAACAGGGATAATATATACTACACCAGAAATAATCTTCCTATCAAAAATTTCCTTTGTATTATTTAATATACAAAATTAACAAAGCGTATGACACACTTGAATGAGAAGCTATAAAGATACACAGAAATTATTACACGGTAAGCGCTTTCAAGGCCTTTTGCCTCATATTTATAGTGGTACTGTGAGCTGCAGAACAAGGAAATAGGGCAAGGAAACAAAACAGTATGCAAAGCATATGCAAATGAACTAGATAATCCAATGTTTGGAGATGTCAAAGCAGGTATCTCATCTATTGATGGAGTTATTATTGCCATTAATAAAATATGCTTCTCTGATTTTCCACTTGATGTCATTTTTCTCAATACAGACTATTTTAGGGCTGGAGGGTTCAAACACATGTCCTGTCTTCTTGGAATGCTCTAAAAATGTTGATGAATTATCATTGTTTTTCATAGCTCTATTATATGTATATCTGTGTTGTGCTGTCCTGTTGATTATGCCTGCTTTGGTTTCTCCAAAATAAATGGCCTGGCAACCAGGTTTATTCAATGTAATACCCTTTTTCCAAACAATTTCTTATTTCCAAACAAATTACTATTTTTATGTACAATTTTATAAGAAGACAATTTAAACAGCAACAATATAAAATATATTTTTTAATCTTTTATGTCATTACAAATATTACTTTAATTAGCAATTTTGCTAAGATGCTGGGTGTATTCTTAAGAGTTGTTCTTTTCACTAAAAATTTAGACAATATTCATTAAGGCTGTAGCCTCAATCACATGCATATAAAATGTGATAGTAGAGACCTCTACAGGTCTTAAAACCACAAGCTTACTCATTGGAAGAAGCTTGTGGTTTTAAGACCTGTAGAGGTCCCTACTATCGCATTTTATATGCATGTGCTTGAGGCTACAGCCTTAATGAATATTATTTACGTAATCAATGTGCGTTTAAATAAATTTATAAAAAATTAGAATGAAATCTTAGTATGTATCCTAATATAAATTAAGTTTTCAGCCTTATATATTATACCTTTCATTTATAAAATAATTGTTTACCCAATAAAGTAATTTATTTTAAATATGTTTAGGGATTTTGTTGTCTTGTTTACAAAATTTCATAAGGTGTTTTTTAAAATTACATATCTGTTTAGTCTTGTTTTCATCAGTTTTTAAAGTAAATATTTGAAACTTATTTACTTTTACATTATAGATTTTACATAAAATAGACCAAATAAATTTGTATTCTTTATATTTCAATTCAGCACAAAATATTTTATTTTGAAACTATCAAAATTAATTAAATAAAATATAATAAATACTAATTTTAAATTTACCATTATTGCACGAAAATTAATTAAGTGTATATCTAATAATAGTTGAATAATCTTCTAAAACCTCTTGTTCTTCGTTAACTTTAATATTTTTCTTAATCCCAGAGAATTTTGGAGATATTATTATGTAAATGATATCTGCGGATATTTAATTAATATTTAATTTCATAACGTTTTATAAACTTGAAAACAATGATAATGAATGTCAGAATAGTTTTAATCTTATAATATTATAATAGTTTTATTATCTATTAATTTTTCTTTATTCTTTTTAATTTACATTCTAATTTACTATTAAAATAAATTATCACTGCTTTTATAAAATATATAACCCAAAGTACTTATCCATTATTTAGAAGACTGCTCTTTTATTTTAAATCAATCATTGCCTTTTATAATCTCATATCATAAATTTTCATGTTTTTATTGTACTAATTATCTTATTTATTCTATTCTTTATTGTGCTCTCAATAGTTTCTGATATCCATAATATCTTAATATACGATATGTAATTTTTAGACTTCCGTTGATATGCCTGTAACAACACTCAAGTTAGGGAAATTTACAATAGAATTCTTTGTATTAATATTTACTTTGTACAATAAGAAAATCATTGCATAATATACCCTTTATATTTTCATTTGTTATTTTCAACACAATTATAATTGTTAAATTTGGGAATATAAACTTTATATGCTCTTAATATTTAAATTCTAGTACTTATTAATTTTAATATTGTTGGAGTACTGATCTATTGCACTTTTTTAGTGCACAAAAAATCATGCCTTTTTACTTTCTTCCTGTCATTTTTATTATCCCAAATTATCTTTTTTTTTTTTTTAGACAAAAGACATGTCCTGTTTCCATTTCATGTTCCAAAATCTAGATAGTTGTGTGGACTTAATTAGTCTTGTTGTACAGATGTGTATATTGGATGATTCTAATGATGAATTTTGTATTAATCTCCTCAATGTATAAAAAATAGTTCTTTTCAAAATATTTGATTGAATACATAACATTTAAGTAGCCTCATAGTGGCAAATTATCTTTAGTGATGTCAAATAAATAGTTCAGGTGTAAAAAGTTTTTTAACTGATACCTAGCATCATGTTGGCATATATTTTTGCATGCTTTCATTATATTGAGATCTAAATAGATTAGTTTTATAAAATTTGGTATATATAAAAGATATAATAATTTTTGTATAAGAAAATCTAATGAAAAGTTTAATAAGCAATATATTAAACAAATGCAGTCATATGCAACACCTATTTGATATAAGTATCTTAAATATTTAATAAAAAATCAACAGGATATTCATATTATTTAAAACCTCTTTATTAAGTCTCAAGTGTTATTAAATAATACTAGAAATAGTATTAATAATAGGCTACTAAAATTTTGTATACTATATTAAATATTTTGAATGGATATATATTTTTTTGTTGTACATTGAAAAGTCTACAGAAAATTTAGACTTTAGAATTACCCAGGATAAGCATCTATATAATAGTAACAAAACAATTACAAATACATTTTTATATTTTTAGAATATAAGATAGATACAGGATATGTATTTTAGAAATGTTAAAATGGAGTTGTAAATAAAGAAATGATGTAAAGAGAACAGAAAACAAGACATGATTTATTGTTCTTTTAAAAACCCAATGAATCAATGCTCTATCCAAATTGAAATTAATAAATAATGTAATCTGAACATTGATTACATAAAAGATTATCTACATGTTTTAATATTTGTTATTGTGTGTGTCAAGATTATGAGGTGAAAACATAGAAACTATACTAGACAAGAATTTTAAGTTAATAGAAAGTAAAAAAATTTAAATGCTATTTTAGAAATTTCTATTGTTAAATGCTCTGTCTTTAGATTTTGTTATACACATTAAAATATTAACAACTATTTTACTTTTGCTCTCTACAGAAATTTATAAAAAAAAAATGTTTTTATATGGTCAAATTTGATGAAAAATCAACTAATCCCTAAGTATAGGTCATGTGACGTTATTATTAAAAATGGCAGTACTGGTTGCTAGAAGAACATTAAAAGATCATAGCAAACATACCAGATCTATTTGTATTTAAGAGTTCTTCCACATTCCATTTGATATCAAAGTTTAAATTTTAGCAGTGATTTAACTAAAGTCCATAATGGTTAATGATAGTTGATAAATCAAAACTTATTATCAACTTATTTTTAAATAACATTGCTTAGATATCTAAAAATTAATCAAACACTCCATAAATATGCAATATATAAATAATAAGTCATTTTTGCTCTATTAAAATTTATAGAAATTTAGAGTCTTTTAAATGGCCACATTTGATAAAAAAATTCAACTAACCTCTTACATTACATGTGTCTCTAATCTATCATTATTAGTTGCTTAGAAAACCAGTTGATATTAAAGAAGTTCTATTTAAATATGCTTCCAACTGTCAATTTGAACATAAATTTTAGTAGTAGTTTAATCAAAGCCCCCTTTGCAATGGCTTTATGTTAATTGATGACAGCTTATAATCAACTCATTTTAAAATAATCCTGCTTTCAAATAAACATTTAAATATTAATCATAAACCACATATGTATATACTATATTGATGTTAATTTATTTCTGTAATGGATATACATTTAAGAGATTAATGGTCCTTCATATGGCACTGGTTAATGAAAAATGAACAAACCACTTGCAGAACAAGCATTTTTATCATTAAACTTGATACCATCAAGGACTTGGAATAATTACTCTCCCACAAGATTCAATTTCATATTGAAATTTGAGGTTACAAGACCTCCATGAAACATTGCTGAAATTTCAGTCAGTTTAATAGGAGAGTAAATAAAATAACACTAATATATTGCATATTTATGTGGTAATTTAATTAATATATACAAATTTAGATTTTATTTCAGTACAGCTTATAATGAACTTGATTATAAGCTCTACCTTATCATATAACAGGCTATGATGAAGGAATAAGGTACCACTAAAATTAATGTCTAACTTTAATATCAAATTGAACAATAATTATAAAGGATCTGACCTGCTATGTTTGACATGATCTCAAAAGATCTCTTGAGCAGCTATGATATCAAGCTTATTGATAGAAATATGGGTCCTGTAAACAGTTAGTTGATTTTTTTATCAAATATTGTCATGTAAAAGTGTATAAAATGTATTTTTAAATAAATTTCTGTAGAGAACATTAGTAAAGTAATGTTAATACATTACATCTCTGAGATGTTTGAATCATTAATATTTACAGATATAAAATTTATTTGAAAACAAGATTATATATCAGTTAACTTTAAATCAAATATAAATGAAGTTTTACTTAAAATTTCTGCTCTAACTTTAATATCAAATGCAATATTGCAAAAGTAGATAATTAAAAATTTAATTGCTATGATTAATGTGATTTCAGCTGGTCTTTTGAACAGCTAATTACATCAAATTTGTAGGAGAAATATGTGTCCTGAAAGAGATTAGTGGAGTTTTCATCAAATGTTTGTATAAAAAAGTCTATTAATTTTTATAAATTTATGGACAGGGCATATGTAAAATAAAATGTCCGTTAATTAAAAACTATTGTAATAATAATAAAAATAATAAATCTAATAATAAATAACTATTATACAGTCTTTCAATTGCAGAAGTACTTTTGGCTTATTCCTTAACCCTCCTCTTTGCAGATAAATTCAAAAAATGTAACACAATGTATTTTTAATTTAACAGCAGTTATGGAGGGTTAGGGAATTAAATAAGAGTAATTCTGCAGACTGAAAGACTGTACATAATTGTTAATTACTGTTATTTATATATATTATAATATGCCTATACTTATCTCTATAAAACAAATTAAAAATGTTTATGCTTAACAAAATGTTAATAAATAACATGAGGCAATTAATTAATTAATTATCTACATTTTTTTCACATACCTCTTAATTAAATGATTAATATGTTTTTTCAAAATGTTTATTTTTCAAAACATTTCAAACTATAAATAAATGTTTGAAAAAAAAAAGCTTGTTATAATTCAGACTTCAGTTAATAAAGGTTGAATTATAATAGCCATGTAGGGAATTTAGATAGGATTATTAAATAAAGACCTAACTAATACAAGCTTATTATGTTTGCTTTATAAAGATTAAATGATTTATATTTTATTCATCTCTGAAAATTCTAAAACACTAACTTCAAATGTGTGTATAACTATACCAAAATTTATTTAACTGTTTCACTAGGTAATCTATTCTAGAATCCCTATAACAATGTTATTTGAAATTACAAGGCAAGAAAGGATAGTAAAAAAGGATAATATAGAATAAAATTTACTGACTTGCAACCTAAATTCATAGCTGATAACATTGGACATATTTCCTGTAGAAATTACACAGTTGGTATTGAATAACAGAACCTAGTAATTTCTGCCTATATGTTTGATGATTGTCATTTAACCTGCATTTAGGAGTTTCCTCATCATTTTTTAAGAAAACTACAATTTATAAATGTTATTTCAAAATTTCAATAATAAGTTATAGTTCAAGGAATTCATTCTTAAGAAATGGAAAGATAAAAAAATTATTCCATTATAAAATAAGCCATTTTATCATAACTATACCAGAATTCCTTGCGAGTGTTGTTTACAACTTTGAGAAGTCAAGCTATAGAAACAAATGATTTAGTAAAAAGAAATCGCTGCCTGGAGCCATTTCATCAATTAACAATGTTAAGCTTCATTGATTTCAGTATCTAGAATCAATAACTTTTTATACAAGAACTTTTTAAAAAAAAACGTTGGTGGCCGAGTGGTTAGCACAGCTGCTTACAAGAGTTGTCCCGGGTTTGCAGGTTCGCTTCCCGGCCGATGCTTTGACACATGAAAAAAAAAACTTAAAAAAAATAAAAAACTTTCCCAGTAATAATAAAACTTCACTTATTGTATTTTGTTATTATGCATGCATTTTTTTTTTTTTTGAGCTTTCGGAGATAATAGGTTTACTGGTCAGGTAAAACAATTTTAATAATATTATTTTTATTTATATATTTAGGTACACATACAGTATAATGTGTTAATATATGAACATTTAGATAGTTAGCACACATTATATTGCTTGTATTTCATCTGATGAGAATAAACTAAAGGATTCTATTATTATAGGTAACTTAAATGCTGAGAATTATAATATCCTTTTGTCTATTTCATTTACTCAAAGATTTTATTTGAATTTTATAAAAGCTTTCATGTAAAAACATTTATTTATAAAACTATTTGTAACAGCTTTATGAGTTGAATGTTATAAGTTGATCAGGGCCATTTAAACTATCAATGTCAGTTGCTTATTATTATTATTTATTAGTGATGTAAATAAAATTGGATGATTTTTTATTTTACAATATTTGTTATTTTATTTGTTCACTCATATCACATCAATTGACAGTCCCATTATTACTATTATTTTAGACCGTGAGATCATTAATCATTTATTACTTTTCATTTTAATTATATTTGAAGTTAAATTGTAGAACCCCATTTTCATTTAATGTTTAGGAAGAATTTCACAGACCTCATAGTCAGTAATTTTATTTAATAAAATTTAAATAAAATATTAAGAATCCCAACAGGTAAATCCATCCTAATAAAAATTGACACCTGAACCTAAAAGACATCATTTTTATTCATACGAACCATTACAATATATATATATATAATAATATTCTTATTCGATATTTGTATTTCTTTGAAGTTATATACATAATTTTGTAATTACAAGATTATATATATATTAAAGAATAGAAATGAGAAGATAATATCCATGTAAACAGAAATAATCTTTAACCTTTGATGTTACCAAGAAATTATCAATTACTACTAATTGACAATCCCTCAGGTCAAAGTCTTTTCATTAAATTTATAATAGCTCTTTGTTTGACTTTTTTTTACTGAAGTAAAAGGGTCCTTTATTTCAAACCCAAGTTGTTATATGTATTTAAACTTGAAAAGAAAACTTTTTTTTGGTGTGAGAATGTGAAAGAATATCATCTTTCTTGACATTCTGCAGATAATATTTTTAACTTCTCCAGAAATTCTATGGATTGTTATAATAAAGAATAGAAATGAGGAGATAATATCCATGTAAATAGAAATAACCTTTAATCTTTGATGTTACCAAGAAATTATCAATTACTACTAATTGGACTGTCAATTAATAGTAATTTATGATTTCTCAGTAACATCAAAGCTTAAAGGTTAGTTCTAATAACATGGATATTATCTCATTTCTATTCTTTATTATAACAATCCATTGAAATATTTAATTCAACATATATATATATGTTCAAAAAATATGACAGGAAGATGGTGTTTTGGATTTAGAGTAAAAAAATTCAAATTCCAAAAATATAAATTATTAAATTATGAGTAGCAAAATTATATATCCATTTAAATATGTGTTATGTGCATATTCATATAGTGATAAAACTTTTGTAATAGTACAGTGATAGAGACTTTTAAATAATAATGAATAATATATATATATATATATATATATATATATATATATATCCATACATATTGAGATAGATATTGATGCTGACTGAATTATTAATGGTATAGATTTTCAACTTAAATCCTCAATTGTGAGATAATCAAATCACTTTTAAACATGTGTAATTTGCAATTCAGTTTTAAAAGTATTGGTAATGATTTAATCAGGTAAGGATAGTTTTTATTAGAAATATGATGCCATCTTCTTACTTTAGAGAATTAACTTCCTGTTTTAGGTTTAAATGCCTTCCAGGATTTATTAAAGTTTTCTATTTAGCACTGATTTCTACATGACATTAACAAAGGCCTTATTTATGACATTAAATAAACTTATTTCCCTAATATAGAAGTTATTTTAACAAGTCCCATGGAATGTAAGATTAGAAATATATAAAATTGGCTTTAATTAATCTTTAAAAATGCTCTATTAAGCTAAAACATATAGCTGTAATGAGTATATAAACCATCACAACAGTCAAAATTACAAATCAAATGACCTAGAAATAGTATATTATTCAGACAATGGAATTACTATATTAAAATATAATTTTTTATTCTCCACTTTTAAGTTTGCAATCATATTTTATAAATATCCTTTTGTAAATCACATATCACCAATAGTTTTGGTTCAATATTCAAAAAATTCAAACTTAATGATACTAATTAAGAAAATCTACATTTCCCCTTTGAAATACATTTTAAAGTAAGGAAAGAATAAAATTTGCATATTACATTAAAATATAATAAGACAATTAAATTTAATATTTGCATGACTTCAGCTATATAAAATATACTTGTATTTAAAATATGGATAAATAGTAATAATAAAAATTGAATACAAATAATCTTTTTTGAAATATTTATTGTAATATGCACAAAAGTAACCCAAAGTTCTCATGTACTAGTTTATGGATGAATATGAACTTACAAACTCTTTCATTATGGAGTGTGGAAGCTTGTGTCAAGTTTTACAAATATAGTCCATGAATTAGTTTTCTTCAGTTTATTTAAGTAATGATGATGAATTTGGATGTTCTACAACAGATTTTGATCTTCTCTGTGTTCATTAACATTTTGGAAGATATGCAGATAATCTTTGATTTAGATTGATATTTTTCTATGATCTTGGGAAGCAGAGTTTATTTCATTTGATGCTAAGGGATGTTCACCAAACATGTACATCAAACCAGAATCACAAGCTGGATTGCTTCAAAGTAAATATATGTTAAAATTCTGTTTGTAATGATGATTAGCGGAACTATCTTAATATATAGTCAGTTCACTGTGTGAAATGGCCAATATAGAAATGTAATTATTGTCTGACATTTTGAATTATCTTGAGGCTGGACTTTTAAAATAAATTGCTATTTTCTATTAGATTCAATGTACTGGACCAATTTATTGCTGTTTTTATTTGCAAATCATTTTATAGTTTTAAAACATATTGTCTAAAATACTTGTGCAAAATATGTTTCCTTTAATCATGGATCTAATCCAACCATCTGCTCAGAATGAATTTTAAAACACATTAAAAGCTTTTAACCTATTATTAAACTTTAATTAACTCTTGTTTATTTGAAAAACATTTTTTAATTACTTCTGGTTTATTCTGAAAACAATTTTAATTATTTATAATTTATTCTAAAAACAATTTTAATGACTTGGTTAATCAAAATTTTAGAACAAAATTTAAACATCAAATTATTATACAAACTATAATTACATTATATATCTTTGTATAATTTGTGGTAAACTTGATTTATATAAAATTCTGAAATTATTACCATAAATTAATATTAACACAATCAATCGCAAACTTTTGATCCTGTATTATTTAATATTTATAACTCGTATTAACTAAAATTAGCTTTTATAAAAGATCTTTTCTTCTTTTGCCTTCTATTTAGAAGGATTTACTTTTTCAATATATACTGTCTTATAAATACATTAACCCAATTTTCGTAACTTCCTTACTTTAATTTTTTTATTGAAATCAATGGCTATTAAACTTTACCAAAAGATGTATTTTGGAGCATATATTTTTCTTAATAATTAATTAACAACCGTTCATTTATTTACCTTATTTTATTTATTTATGAATTTTTTTATCAGCGTAAAAGAATATTGATATATTTATTTAAATCTATATCTTTCTTTCTACTTTGCTATTATTTCTCAATTTAAATCAACCTCACTTATCTATATTGCTTGTCTATCTTATTATATATATATATTGCACAAAATGAATACGTGATGAATCAGAGAGTCTATAGCATTCAAATAAGTAAAAAATGGGTTTTTTAATTTTTTAATGTTCTTTGTTTCTTAACCACTATTAAGACGCTAACGAATTGAAACTATACTAGATTTATTTAATTAAATTTTATTTTTCTTTGTTACAATATATATATACCATTAAATGCTTAATTATTCTAGTAGCACTCCTGTGAGATAAGCTAAAGTCTGATTAAAGCAGCCGAGATTAAAAATGGACAAACAGGAGTGCTTCTGGAATATGGAATAATTTCGCATTTGATGACAATGATATTTTACATTTGAATTTTAACTAAAAATTGCAACTGATTCTATTTATGTATATATGAATCATACATTTTTAGTGGCCGTATGTATATATGATTATTATACATCATTATATTTGTAGCAATAAATAATAGTATATAATTTATACAGAAATGCTGTCAATTTCTTTGGTTGTAATCATTATCAACTAAAATTAAGTGAATCTGAAACAGATATAATTAATTTTCCTGGAACCAATCTATTTTACTATTGGCAATTCTTATAAATTAATTTTAAACTGTATAAAAAATAGACAATGCATTAATATTAAAATATGCATTTTCTGAAAAATCCCATGACATCTGTCTCTCATCCACATAATTTTAGTTGACAGTGACTGCAACCTAAATAATCAAAAACACTTTTGTTTAAATTATTTATTATTTATTTATATACTATTAGTATGATTGAAGTAAATACATGTAATACATTTTAGTGAGTAACTTATTAATTTCTAATTCATGACCTATACATGAGAGCATAATTATTGACCTAGGTCATTAGACTGGTATTCTTGAAAGTTCTAAATCCTCCAATTTATATCAGTCTACATTTCTGAGTTCAAACTTAGATGATCATGAGTCCTTGTACTCATAATTGTTCTTGAAATAGAACAATATTTTCATTTAACTAATAAACATCTTTAGATATCATATTTACAAGTAAACATTCTTTTTCATTACTATTATCACCTACATGTTTTCATCATTTCATCATCATTGTTAGCATTTGCATATTATATTTGCATAACCTCTGGTTAATTGATATAATGGCAAGAACGAGAAAAAAATTATGAAATTTAAACATAACAAAGATTTTAATAATATTAATAAATATAAATGCATATAAATAATCATATTTGGATTTAATATTTTATTTATTTGACCAACATATAAAATTATATAATACTGATATATGTATTGCTGGGTTGATAAATAATGAACTTATACTAGATTCTCCAATATTTTTTGTTACTAAAAGAATAAATTAATCAAATTTGAATTACAGTTATAACATTTCATTCTCTAAATCTCAATGCCCTAACGTTAATTACAAATGCTTTGTGAATATGCAGACAGTGCATTAAAGTGCAAATTTATATACTCTGTAACATTTCTGAAAATGATAAAGTAAAATTTTTTTTTACAATATTGCCATTTTTTATTGTCAGAAAAATCAATTTAAACAACAGAAAAATATTGAAAAATAATTTTTAAAAGAAAATCCTTTCACGCACACACACACACACAATTACCTAAGAGCAAAAAAATAGTTACATAAAATTATTATTCTTTAAGACTTAACACTATCTATATATAATATATTTTATTGATTAGAAATTATAAATTTTATCTAGTATATATATATATATTATAAGGGATTTAAACTCAGACTTTCAAGCTCCCTACATCTATGCACTCTATCTTATACAACTAATACACATAACACATACGTGTGAAAAAGGCTAAAAGATTTCCAATATACATATTTCGAGCGGAATAAGCACTCATCAGTTGGTCCAGATCACCATCTCCCACATATATAAAATTAGTGCTCAGTTAATATTAAGATAGCAAATTTCCAAACATTAATGAACAAACTTCAATCTTCTTCACCCTCCAACTTATCAGCCATCCATATCATTAAAACTCTGATGATGTTAACACTCAAAGCCCTTGATGATGCCAATATTATCATCATACCCATGTTGACTTTAAGTCACTCTGACCCCTCACATATACGACCATAATATGTCCATTTATTTACACAGAAGAGGTATGGGCAGAGTTCAGGCTGAATATGTAATATTCAAATGTAAATATAGACAATATAATTGTTTGAATATATATATGTCATGTAATATACGGGAGTTTTATAATTAATTTCTCACCTTCAACAGTCTGACATTTCAAAATATATTTTTATCTCCCCTTCAAACTTCTGCTGGTAATGTATTTTGATAGCTTTTAATTATCTTTTTTGTTTTCTGACACCTTTTTGTAAAAAAAGTTATTCTATTTTTTTTTCATACATATATATTTGTCTTTTTTTTTCTTTTCTTACTCTTGAAGCTTTACAGAATAAAAAAATATTTTGAAGTTTAGAAATTTAGGGTATTTCTGACTTGGTCCTATTTATCATTTGGAAAAAAAGTCAGTCTCACATCACAACAAGGTTGTTGATGACTATATGTTTGGAAAAAAAAATACAATAATATAAAAGACGTGTCCGAGCATGTATTTTGGTATTAGATAAATCACTATATAGGTATTTTATATTTTTGGAAAATTTTCTCTCTTTTCTTCTTAAAATTTTACCTTACTTTAGTTATAGCTATAGTACTAGAGTATCTAATGACTATTCTTTCATCTCTTCTGTTTAATCTACAAATAATCATGATTCCAAAGATGGATTTGTTTTATACCTTACTTTAGTTATAGCTATAGTACTAGGGTATGTAATGACTATTCTTTCGTTTCTTCTATTCAATCTCCAAATAATCATGATTTCAAAGATGGATTTGTTTAGCCACTGTTCATAATTTCTTGTGTTGTACTTTTCTATATAAGAATCTTTTGCATTTATGCTCCATTTTCTACAATAACGCAGAATACGAATCAAAAAGATATATACACCCACCCACGTCTGATTTTCAAATTTCATCACAATTTAGCAAAATTTTAATAACATCTTATTTCGTATGATTTTAATTAAAACATGTTTTATGAATCTACTTTTGTTTTTAATCACTTTCTTAATTAATCATAATCATTCTAATGCAATTACAAAAAACATATTTTGATTTTTTATTACAAATTTCAAAAATATAGAATTATTTTTTAAGTCAGGTAATTCTTAACATATTTTTATTAATGCTTTATAAAAAATAGATAAAATAATTTTTTCTACTTACAAAATATTTTTTATTTTCAGATATTATTAATCCATTATTAACAAACATTAGCTTTATTAAAATTATATATTTTATAATAACCATAATCATATAGTATTACTACAATAAAACAAATATTTTATTGCTTTTTACTATCTTTCTTTTACTAGAATAGTATAATATATATTTTTAAATTTATTTAAGCATGTAAATGCAATTATTAATTAATGTATTTCTTTCTTATACTTTGGAAACACGTATGAAAATACTTTGCACGCAATAAACTTATATTTCTTATCACACACGCATATTTGCATATAGTATATATCTTGCTTATTGATATTTAACTGAAGTAAATGTTCATCCTACTTTTTTTTTCCTCATGTGTCATAGCATCAGCCGGGAAGCGAACCCGCTAACCCGAGACAACTGCTTGTAAAACTGTTGTTGCTGACCTCTCGACCATCAATGCTTGACTACTTTCTTATTTTATAATTATGTAAACATACATATTGTCAGAATGATTAACCCTCATGCGACTGTTACAATAGGTAATTGAAATTCTCCCTAGCCATAGTACAGGTCAACAATTTTTTTTTTTGAGTAATAAAAGAATTGCTATCTTATGCTATGTCTAGAATATATTTCAATTACCTATCATAATATTTACGTGAATCTTAATCTCAATGTTTTATATATATAGCAAGGAATTTTTTTAATTATATGTACATATAATACTTATATTAAACGTATTTAAGTGAAGTCGTTGTTTTTTGTGAAAATTTTATTAACTTCACCTTTAAACGTTTAAAGCGTATTTGATTACTATCAGTTGGCGAAGTAAATTATTAATTACAGAATTATGTACATATAATATAAATAATAGAAATTAAGGAATTATGTCCATATAAACAACAATCAGGGATAACTTTACTTCTAATGTTGCTAGGAATCATGAATTATTAAGTGAGTCCTGAGACTAGTAACTTTTAATAATTTTTTTTTCCGAGTCTAATTAGAAGAAAAAGGAAATCCCTTTTAACTACTAACCCAAATTGTTTTAAAGATTTAAACTTAGACAGACGTTTTTTACAAAGATGTTCATTGAGAAAACTCATATTTCTTATTATCCTGCAAATAATTATTCACAGTTATCTGGATTTAAATTCTTAAAACATTTTGAGTTAGAAATAAAAGATTAATTCCTTTAAATCAAAGCTGTTATAAGTTACTAAAGAAAACTTGTTTAATCATAGGTATAATTAGTAATTGATTATTTCCTAGTAATATCAATTGTAAAGTTATCTCCTTGCATGAGTATAACTCTTTAATTTACATCATAATAAATCCATGAAATTATTTAAATATATATATAATTATCATAATTAGAAAGAATTTTAACTCAGTTTTCAAATTCGCTATAGCTAGCCACTTCACTTTATACAACTAATACACATGACCACATACAAATGAAAAAGGTAAATTATCTCCAATATCCATATTTTTTGTTGAACCAGCACTCATCAGGTGGTTTAGATCACATTTCCCACACTTAAATATATATATAGTGCTCAGTTTATATTAAAAGAGCAAATCTTCAAACTTTAATAGACAGGCTTCAATCTTCTCTTCCCTTCAACACTTCAGCTATCCATATCATTGAAAAATCTGATGATAGGAATGCTCAAAGCCTTTGTTGATGCCAATCTTATTGTCATACCCATGTTGACTTTCCTCACTCTGACCCCTCACATATAGGACCTTAATATGTCCATTTAAATACACAGAATAAGAATGAGCAGAATACAGGCTGAATATGTAATATTTAAATACAATTATGCAGTCTATACTGAAGCTGGAAATATAGTACATATTTCTGCTTCACCTAGTGCCAATGTCATCAGCACTAGTCTGGGTTTAAACCCAACCTTATTAACTGACACCCATCTCATAATAGGTGGAAGTATATTTTAATATTATAATCTTGTATATTTTATTCCTATTTTGTGATTAAAACTAACCTTTTATAATAATTATTTATTTTATAATATTTGTAGAGCTATATTATGTTTATTTTATTAAGTTGGTATTTATATGTACATTAGAGGATCAATTGTATTTTGAAAGTTTCTATTTAAGTTTTAGTCAAATACTAAATGTGAAAGTCATTGTACTAAATTCCTAAAATTTTTCTAATCTAAACTTTAATTAAATAGATTTTGTTAGTACAATGACTGATAAACTTAATATGCTTGTTGTTGTTTTTTTTTAATTAGCAAATCAACCCTTGGGGCATGTTCAGGCAGAGTTATAGATTTTCCCTCCAAGCAGGCACCAACCTCACAGAACTGCTTAAAGAAATTACAATTGGTGGAGGCCAGTGTAGATTCAATCCGATAGATAAAGATCAGAACATATAAATAGTGAAAAGTTTGATAAGAGAGAGAGTTTTACTGAAGAGTGATTAATCTATATACAAGACATCGTACCTAAAAGAATGGCTGGCTAAAAGATCGACCGTGCTTCCCGGAGCTTTGTCTCACCAGCTCATCAAGGCCATCCACTGCTGTCAACATCTAGCGGAGCCTATCTGTGTCCAGAAAACCTGCTAATACTCTGACTGTAACTGCCTCTATCAAGCCGTGAAACATTTCCAATAGGTATTATTATAATCTCGAATAATCTATCAAGATCTCTTCCCATGTATTTTTTATTTTATATATATATATATGTCTGTGAATCTAATTTTGCTCTCAAATGATTTCTTTATATTTAATCCTATTCTCATATGCTTTTTAACTTTCTTTTCCTTAATTTCGGTGCGGTCATTTATTTATAGATATTTATGACTTGATTATATATATATGTTTTTTTGATTTTATTTATTAATTTGCCAATCTAAGCAAACTGGCGATTTTTAATTTATAAAAATCTTTTCTGTCATTTTTTTTTCTTCATACAAAGGTTATTAACGTCCCCTTAAAATATATGTAATGCATTATAAATTAATACGTTCGCCAGATTGTTTTATGAATCAACATTGTAGGTTCGTTTTTTTTTTTTAATATAAAAATTGATTTGTTTAACCCGGTGAAAATCCAGAACTTTGGCTAATTAACGCTTTGATATCATATAAAATATTATTTATTCAATTCTGAAAGAGTGACTTATTAATTGTTTTTCTATGTATAACTGCTATTTCTTTTAGTTTCCATACTCTTAAAATATATGCTTTAATATTTTCCGTTATTATAAAACCAACGAAGGTGGGATTGATTTGTTTTAAATGGTAGGAAAGGGAAGGGGGAAATCTTAATGTTTCTATTATTAATTAGAATCCTAACGTATGTGAAATATTCTCCCTATATATATATATATTATAAATGCATTGCGTGTTATAGTATTTCAAATAAGGGTCATTTATTTTGAAGCTGTAAATTTATTCAATGTTTTTAATGACATCCATTCATTATTGCGTTTCTGACATTTAGCCGGTCTTTGTGTTTACGTGCTTCTAATCTGGGAGTTGCGACAAGTTCGAACTCATAGATTTCTTATATCTCGTTCCATTGATAGTTGAGCTATCTGGAACCACTTTCTTCATATAAAATGCATCTAGCTGTGACCCATAAGTTTGGCACACGCTATGCCCATCTACTCACTTCATATATAAAAGGCCTCTCACATTGGTTATACCAGCAAAAGTCTGGGCCACGCCATGCCTATCCGTTTTTCTCTAAGCACCACCCAAGAAGGGGGTGTGAGATTTCGTTTTTCATCCAGAAGCACGACCTTTTTCCTCGTAGTTATTTTTAGGCTATTATGTCAGCACCGCAAACTTCTTCGTATTATTACTTCTTTTGCTTCATGACCCCGTTTTAATGCTATAATATTAAAATTAAGCTTTGTTTAAGATATATATATATAAACGCCAATTACTTTTATTATTTAAGTTTATTTCAATCTTATTCAGTCCCACCATCGTAATTTATATATCTATTTAAGAGTATCTATGTGCCTTGGGGAAAAATAAAGCGTTCGTTTTACTATTGTTAAATAATTTTCCATTGGATATTTTGTCATCTAATCAAATGTCATTTTCAAATGTGTTTTTCAAATGTATCCTATTTATTTTCATGACCTCGATGGCGTGAAAATGATTTATCTTATATCTGTAATGAATCTCAGAACGCTCCCCTATCATATGTTAGTCACCACGTTTCAGAACCATAACCCAAAGCGTTAATGGCAATTTTATGTAATCCTTTGTAATAATAAATTGGCATCTTAATATTAGACCCACCAAAGATGTGTGTTTATTTATAATATATCATTTAGCTAATAAAGAGCATATGAGAAATAATAGCGTGAATGACACTATGTAATCGCTTGCTCATTCACACACACACTAACATAATTTATTTATAAATGTATATAACTAATTTTTCATTATATTAAAATATATTTTGTCTAACTTATTTGAGTAGTTCGAATTCCTTCCTCTTTCCTCCACTTCCACATATTACAACCATGCTTAGGTATATTTTAATTAGTCATAGTAAATAAATGTCTCGTTGTCTTCTCCGCTCTCCTAGTCGGCCGGATTAAAATTAATTCTCATGTGCCATCACTATTATGTTGTTCATTAGGTGTTTGATCTGGGGCTTAGAAGGTGGGTTCGAATCCAGGCTGGTCCCTGACCTAAATCTTGGGCTTGACTGGGTTTGAAGTACATTTTGTGTGTTCCAGCTCATGTTAGATGGATAGACATGTTTTGACCGGTACAATACTGAACTTATGTTGGAGGATGGAGAAGACTGAAGCATATCCATTAAAGTTTTAAGATTTGCTATCTTAATATAAAGTGAGCACTGATTGTATATATGTGTGATAAATCATCGACCAACTGATCAATACTGGTTCAGCAAGAAATACATATACAAGAGATCATATCTTTTTACATGTATGTGGTCATATGTATCAGTTGTCTAAGATGAAGTGAATAGCTGTAGAGAGATTGAACATATGAGTTCAAATTCCTTCTAATTACATTAAGTTCATTATAGACAATATACTTCTATTTAAATATTATATATAATTACTGCAAATATTTTTATGGTAAAAGATGCAAAGTTGTAGTAGCAGTTCAAATACCTTTTTGGAATAAGCTAGTCTGACTTTGCAAGCTTTTCATCCATACATTAACATAGGTCTATTAAGAAGAAAAAATGAAAAAATAATATAAACAAAAAAACCCAAGTCTGAATTATTTTTTTTTAAAAGAGTCAATATGCTATTTATTTATTTCATTTTTATTTATACAAGTAAGATTTATATAAAATAGAAACTCCTGTAACATTACAATACTGACCAAAAGCTAAAAATCTTCCACAACCATGCTTTCATCTATTAAATCTATCTTTTTTTTTTTTCATATGTCATAGCATCGGCCGGGACGCGAACCCACAACCGTCTGCAACCAACTACTTGCTTGCATGGCGGCTGCGATACCTCTCGGCTAACAACGCAAGACTAAATCTATCTTTTCAAGTGAAATTCTACTAAACATACAACATATTTATACAAAACACAATAGCCTTCCCATCATTCATTTCATAAATCAACTTCCCTTAACATCAAACATTGTCTTCATGAGTTTGATAGCCTCAGATTCAAAAAATTTTATCATCAAAATTTATTTTACTCTTGTTTTCAATTCAATTTTTTTTCATAAAAGATAACCTCTGCATTGTCAAATAATATTTTATGACCTATATTCAGTTCATGAATATACAATGCTAAGTTATAATATCCATTTTAACTCTTTTTTGAACTTTAACTCTTTCATTATGACCTAATCTATTCTTACCTATATAAATTTTATGACAAATACAAGGAATCTTATAAACTACCTCTACTCTTATAAACTTGAACTCTTTTATTAAGACTTAATTTACTCTCTGGCCTATATAAATTTTATTATATCTGCAAAAAATCTTATAAACTAATCCAGGAATAGATTTTTTAAACTAATATTGCAATGGTATATGAATTTCTATTTTATTTATAATTACTAGTATAGCATTAGGCAGTATGTAATATATATATATATTGTAACCTCCTCCCCCGTCGCCTCTCTCCATAATAATTGATATATACTTAAATTCCGGGTTCTCTCTAGCTCAGTCTTAACAAAATGAATGAAATTAATTTATTAAAAAATGATTACTACTAGCTCTAAACTTTAAAAATATAAATACAGTTATATTATTAAAAATTTATTATTTTCATGAGACATGGAGCGACGACACGGGGAGCGAGACAGACTACATTGAGATATATCCACATGATACTATCCCAATGGCATAAGAACACTATACTAAATAATCAACTTATGGTATTCTTATGACTTTCCAAGCTCTTTTCATTACTATTAAGATAATAATCATATCTTATTATTCTTTGTAATAATAATCTAGCTCAATTAAATAATTTAAGTAAATAAATGAAATAAAATCAAATCAAATAAATCTCAGGTTCATAAATTGCATTTAAACTGATTTAAATTACGGTAGTAAACTATGAGAAGGGAATTTTATGTCATAAATTCACTACGTAACAACTAACAATAATAAATAAGAATAATGATAATAATAGTATAATGTAATCCTATTTCTTCTTAAATGAAATAAATAAATAAATATTACGTTCGTGGTAGTATTTAATAATCTGACAATCAAAATACGTGTTGTAATATTAGCATATAATTTATTTTAATATTGTGGCAACCAACTTATGACCAATAAACGATATAATTATAATCCTTTAATTTTATCATACAAATAAATTTTCAAAAATTATTATAACACTTTTATGTTTATCTACTTTGTGCAAAATTATATGTCTGTTGCAATTATAAATGTGTATTGCGATATCATGCATTCTATGTGGAGAAATATAACTAAGACACGAAGCTTACAAATAAATTTACAACATAGTTTATTAATAATTATACAAATAACAATATTTACATTATGTACATCGGATATCCCTACTTTCCTGTTACAAAATTACTTTACTAGTTTATCTCTTAACATTAAATTTCTACTTATTTTATTTTTAACTCTTATACAGTATTATTATTATTAGATATCTGATTTTAGTTTAGCTTGTTACAAAAATGTATCTATCAATAATTATCATTAATACTTTATATCTCTATTAATTTTAAAATTATATTTTTACAAAATTTTACCTTCGTAGTAAAACTTATACAAAATCATAAAATTCTATTTTATATTATTATTCGTATGGAATCCTAAAGATTCAAACCCTTCCTGAAATTTTGATGTTTCCGTTTTATTATTGACTATACAATAATTATTAATCAAATACTTATCCAAGCCTTTGCTTCGTATGGTAATTACAATCATTAACATACCATGCACAAATACATATATCTGTTACACATTATTGAATCATTTTTCAACCAACATGCAATCTCTATTTTTTAATATCATATAAAATATTAAAATTTTATTATTACTTTAAAAACTTTGTTTAGATTTTTCCTTTAAAATCTTATATTCATTTCAGAATTACTTTTTAAAACTATATCATATGATTCTTCATCTCTTTATGACATTTATACTTTCACTTTTAAAATAACAATTCTAACTCATTCTAGTAAATAAACTATTCTTACATAACTACAACCTAGCCTCATTTCTATTTTATGTATCATTTCTATAAAAATATCTTTCTGACGATGTATATTCATGAAACAAGGATAGCGAAAATAGATGCGCAGGATCAAAACAACTAGAATATTATCCGTCATAAAACTTGACAATGATGGCACAGTGAATTTAAAGAACACCATAGAGGAGTGACCTTTATCTGTCTATCCACCTCTACTATAGGAGTGATGCTAAAGCTATTTCTTCAGCTTTATAAAACATCAAAAAGTTTAAAAATACGCAAAAAACACTGTCCAAAATATATGTGTTCAGTGATAGGACTTAGTTAGCTATACTGAAATCACACAAAATACTATGATCCAAATATTTGATTTTTCTTATTTCTTGGCAAAAAACATCATCTTGGTTTCCTCTACACCAGTACTACCAAGTCACTATCCGATTTTATTTCTCTAGATTTATCTATGCAGTACATCGACAAATTTCTGTCTACATTTCTAACAATAATAAAATTCATTTTTAGTTCAAACTATACAGCTATTCTTAAGAAAATCTTTTACTACTTATCTCGTATATTTATAATATACCAACTATTTTAAAATCATCTGAATATTTTGCAAACATAAAAGTTCAAAAGAATCACATAATTATTATGATACTTATTATTAATTATATTTTTAAAACAACTTATTGCATGCACATTTAAAATTACTACTATCTCAAATATATGTTTTAATGTTGGATAAAATGTGTACTTATAATTTAAAAACTTTCATACATCATTCTTCATTAATAGATGACCTAAAAAAAATACATTATGCATTATCAATAATATCACAATTACCAAAACGATCTCTATCTTCTTGATCGTATTCTGAAGGCTTCACCATTCCATTACTTCTTGTAGATATTTAAAACTTCCATACATACATTTTATTTTTATAATAATATTTCTATCATTCTATTAAGCTATTATATTTAAAATCTCATTATTCTTAAATTCATGTTTATATGTTTCCCTAAGCTAATATAGAATTTTTATATTTTAAATACAATCAAAATAAAATATTAAATTATATTTACGATACTGCTTTGTCGAACTTGCTTGAAAATTGTTCATCGTAAAGCTAAAAAAAAAATATATACTTTATTTTTGTTCAGTCACTTAATGTTCTATTTAAAAAAAAAAATAACTCTGTTTAATAATCTTCATCGACGATGATCCTTAGTTTTCTCAATATTTTATACACTTATTAATTATTGATATCTCCTTTAACATAGTCTGCTAGCTTTTTCCCGCGCGTCTGGTTTCCCCCGATGCATCTTGTACGGACTTTTAAAATCTTCAATAAAATTTCTGTTTCCATGGATCCATTTTTATTTAGTCATTTAATATTAGATTTCTCCATTTAGTATGTTATAATATTTTTTTTTTTTCTGACTATATAAAGTTTTCCGTTCCTTTCCATAATACATATAGCACTTTCATATTAGTCTTTAACTTCTTTCTTTATTCTAACATTCTGGAACTATAGTTTTAATAATGTTTCTCTTTAAAATTAAACACTTTTCTTCATTATTATTTTTCTTGGTACTAGAACGCATATTAAAATTTTGTTCATAGAGAAGAATAATTTAGTTTTAAGATAGCTCTGTAAATTTATCGTCATAAATTGTTCTTGACGACTAGCAGCTTCTTTTTCAGATTTTCACATATCGTCCCAATTGTATTCCTTTCAGTTATAAGATTAAGTTTCTGGTTGAGCACAACTAAAGTGGCATTAAGATGATTTCCAATTATTTTTCTTTCAGCAATCACTTTAAATATTTTTTCTTGTACTTCCATGTTACTGTAGGCTTTCTGGTTAAATTTGAATAAAATTTCCTGGTAAGATAAACTTAAAATTAGCAATCCATATCTCTGTAGTCAAAATATATTATATATTACAGAATAACTTTTAGAATAAATCCGAAATTATAAATTTATATTACTGTTTAGCTACGATGTTATCAGCCATAAAAATTTTGTTACTTTCTCTTTCACTTACACATTACTTCTCCCGCTCTGTATAATTCTTAGATTTTTGTCTGTTAATTTTACATCCTTTGATTGGTTAATATTTATTTTAGCGCGAACAATTTATTCATTTTATTTTGATAACAGAATGAATGTTTTAAAGTTAAGAACTGATGACGTAATGTCTGGAATATTTATACCAATATTTTTAAATTCAATTATAGTTTTATATAAAAAATTATCTAAGCTTTAAAATAATTATTAAAACAATATTTAATATTTTTTAACTTTCACTTTAAAGATCGATGGCAATTATATCTAGTTTTAATTCACACAGTTTATTATTATTTTACCAAGAGTGTGCGTGAAGGTATTTAATATACGGTCATGTGTTTACTAACTTTTATCAAAATGATTTTTTATTTACGTCTTGGTTTAAATTACCAAAACTGATATATTTTATAAAAAATTTAGAAAATAATTTTAAAATGTTAAACTAAATATAACTCTCACCATCCCAAAGTTTATTAATAAATTATACTCTATTAAATTGGATTATTAAATACAATTATAACATTACATTTCATTTATTTAATTTATTAGTTTTTAAATATTATACTAAATAATTGATATACTTTTAACTATCTATAGCTGTATTATTTTATATGGCCAGCTTTCACAACCATAAGCAATGATATGATTAAGCTTTATTTAACTGTTTTCTTTTAAAATAATTTATTACACTGTTACCTACCAGGTATTTTTAGCTTTAAATTGTATTATAAAATCTACTTATCCCATTATTATTTATATCTCTTACAAATATAACTTAAAATTTAAAATTTTTTTATAATTGACCTTTCTACCCTACCTATGACCTACAGACAAGGGCACAATATATATCAAAATATTAATATATAACAAACTAACCAAAGGAAATACATATGTCTTTTTTTGTTTATATATATTGTTATAAGTAAAAGAATGTAATTTTATTTGTTTAAATTGATTTGTAATAATGAATAAAAGTTCCAGGATTTATTAGATTTATTACATGTAATCTGGAATAGTGATAATAGAAAAAAAGTTATGAGAAACTAGTTTTTTTTTTAATTCTTTAGAAAAAAAAACTTTGGGAGAAAGCTTACCTGAATAAAGACATCCTTATTTGGCAAATCACAAAAATTATTCAACACAATCTAATCAAAACAAAAAATGATGACTGTAGGGGAGAAATATATGCTACCAGATGGTTTCTATATGCCTTAAAGAAGACAAAGAAAACTAGTTTGTCTTACTTAATAAGGTGTGATTACATAAAGGAAATGAAAACTCAAATCAACAGATTTAATTTTAATCTTATATCCAAGTATAATATTAAATGAAACAAAGACAAATTTATAATAAAAATCTTGTGTAAATATTGGAATAATGCATTTAGTAAAGGCTAGTACTATAATCTATTCATTGACAGCCATTCCACTATGGATGTTCACCAACATCAAACTACATAAGCTGGACACTTCTCAGGATAATGTTAGAATTTGGTGAAGTACATTACTATAATACCATCAAAATTATAACCTAGGGACTTACTAATCAACTAGGGTATGGGACATTATTATATAAAATCATCTTTTAAATTCATAAACAAAATCAAAAATGCAAAAATAAAAGCCAAAATAAAATAGCTTTTCTTGATATAAATAGCAATATGGATTGATAAATAGAAAGCAGTCTATCAATGTCCAAAATTAGAACTCATTAAGTATAACTATTCTCATATGCAAACTAATTTCATAATAGACATCCTTAAGTGGATAGACCAAAACATCATCACCCCAGTATTACAACATAGAAAATTGATAGCCAATAGATTTGCCTATAAGCAGAATCATATCGAGCATATACCTCAATAGTACTGAAAACCAGATTCTCCTAAAATACATCAAGAACAATCTCAGCTTAATATACACACGATATGTTATCGACACATTCATATGTGCCCCAGAGCTACATGTCAAAAAGATTAACTGGAGTTCAAGTCTCCTAAACTGTAATCAACTCAAAGATGAGAAAATGGGCTAAAATACCTTGACAGATATGTGCAGAGGGAGAAGCTTTACCTAAACTACAAAATGCTTATCAAGCCTATAGAAATAAGATATTATATGTACCCTCAATCCATTTCTCCCAAAATATATAAATACACTGACCTATCATCATTTCTCTATACAAAACCCATTTATGTAAGCATGAAGCTGCCCATAAGGCTAACATCAAGAAATATTTAAAGAATGGATGGCACATAGAATACAAATATTGATTTTTCACAAGGATAATGACAAACTTCTACAACAAAATTAGAACAAACCCACCATAAGATGACAAGCCATGGGATACTGCTTCCTTATGTTCCATACATAGCCAAAATGTTAACTAAAATCTGCACACTATCCTATTGTATAAGCTTTTGCATTCTGCCCACATCAAATAGACTCATAAACAATTTGAAAGATTAATTCCCTACTGAACAAATGCCATATAGTATGCACCCAAGTTGGATGCAGCACTATCTACTATGGTGAATTCTGAGACAACCTAGCCACAAAGCTGACATAACATAAATATCTCCATAAAACATGACCAATAACCCAGAGCTCAAGTCTATTTTCCTCAAGCACCAAAATGTACAATCACATGCATCAAACAAAATGATGTCAAATGCAAGATCAAAGAAGAATTGCATATAACCAAAAATCCCAACTCCCTGTGAGAAAAATAGGACATATAATTTAAATACATTTGAATAAATCTACTGCACATATAAACATGCATTCCCTCCACTTATCTTTCAGTGCTATGAATATAAGGCCATGAATAGGCTTTGAAAGCATTAATCTTGATTCAAAAAGCATTTATTATAAACTTTCTTGACTTTGTGTCCAAATGCTCAAAATTGAATTTAAGAAAGTTATATTTTCACAATTAAAAACCTTTTGATCAATTCAATCAACAAAAACTCTGTTTAACAATATTCCAAAAAATTAAGCTGATTAAATGATGGATATAACTTGTGAATTATTAACATAGCTGATATGAAAAAAAACATACAATAACTGAAAACTACATTATGACGAGGTGAAAAATATCTAATTAGTGCTCTAGCCAACTAAACCTGGAATTATGTAGTTTCCAAAGATGTCAAATTTTAAGTGTCTTGTTCCAACATGTAACAACCATTGAGGCTAGAAATAGCATTACCTGTCATTTCTCACATGACTTTTATCAGCTTATTCATGATGAATGTGTAATTGAGTCATACCATCACTCTATCTGGAGAGTAATTCAATCAAGTGAATCCTTAAACTTTAAAAACTGTCTTACAGATTATTTTTTTTTATTAAAGTGTAAAATCAAAATTCTGTTGCTATGGTAAGATAAATCTTTATTTAAAATATAAGGCCTTTGTTTAAAAAATCTGTTATTAATATTTATAACAAATATTAAATTTAATATTAATATTCACTAAATAATTTTAGCACTTTGTTTTCTCTTTAAATATGAATTTATTTTCTTTTTCTTATTGTAACTTTCTTCTTTATGAATGCTAAAGCAAATGGAATGAAAAATTAATTTCTTTCAATTATTAACAGTTAAATATTTATTATAACATATATCTGTTATCAATTGATTTATATTTTGCCAATCTTTATTTGTATTATTATTGTTAAATAATAATAATTGTATGATTGTTTTGTTTTAAATGAAAGCATGTCAGAACCCATAAAACTTAATTAAATGAATTTTTTTGTGATATAAATACATATTTATTTTTTTATATGTTGGATTTATCCCTAAGTATATAATATAAGGTGTGTAAACATTGTAAATAAATTTTGTTTTTATATTTATATTATTTTAAGTCTAGTTGTTCATTTCTCTCTCTCATTCCAAACCTAGTTAATTATAGCTACATACACCCTTTGATGCCTTACCATGTTTTTCTTTTGAGCTAGTAGTGGGAAAATGTAAGTATGTCAAATCTTTGCAAATGATGATCTTTATTGACAAGTTTCAATATAAATGTACCTTTTAATCTTTGAAATTCATTAATCATACATTAACACTCAAGATTCTTTAAGAATATATCATTCGGGATTTTTACATTTATCCAGATGGCTATGGTGGTAAGGATTAAAAGATAATTATTATTATTAGTAGTAGAAGCATTCCTTAAAATGTAAGAAATCAAAAATGTAAACATTTTCTTAGGTTTTGCTTGATAAGATCTTAATGAAAATCACAGTGTTAGATTGAAATATTCCTCCACTGGATATAACATAGACAAATCAAAAGATAGATGATGAAAATAAAACATCTTTAAATAAAGCTGACATTCTATGAAAACATTATATGGTCACTGCCCTTTATATGCTAATCTCCTATCTTTTAAATTATTCATAAAAGGGAAATAGTGTATCTCTGCATTTTAAATAAGTTCGCAAAATCTATTTGTAAAAAATAGCACATTCCTAAATTCATATTAGCATTTGACCAAATGCTCTTTGAGTTAATACACTGCTCTCTTAAAATTACAAACTTGCTTTAACTTTCTCTGAGGAAAATTTTACTTCTTCAAATTTTTTAATTATCTTGAAAACTTTCTTGCACAATACCTCTCATATCAGATCATGCAATGTCTGTGTTTGTATAACACATATTTAAATATCCCATTTGCTCATTAAGAATGATATTTTGGTCATTTTAACTATTTTTAAAGTGTTCTACTTTTCATCTATTTAAATCTTAAATATTTTGGCATAAAAGAAAATTCTGTATGCAATAATTAAAAACTATCTTTTAGTTAACTTAATGCAATTAAGAAATACTGTTCTGATAAATACCTATATGTATAGCTAATCTTTTAAATGCCAACACATTTACGATATAAAATTCAATATTTTATCTTTGAATATTAATCTTCCAATAATTATATAGTTAATGCTAAGAAAGTCATCTACATTAACGTATAATAAATATAAAATGCTTTATCTTATAAGAATTGATAAAAAATATAAAAAATAATATATCATAAATAAATTGAACTTATAGCATATCTGAATGATCTTAATAAAATGTTTATAATAGTGGCTTAATTTTATCTTTCTTTTTATCAGAAGTTGCATCACTGACCATTCTATCTAAATATATTTATCTTATTACATTTTAAATTTAAGACAAATCAAATATTCATGGTAAAGCAGTCAATTAATTTTAAATGTCAATGAGAATATTTCTTTCCTTTTATTTTTGCTACATTTTAATCCTAACTTCAACAAATCTGATTGCTTTTACTTTTCCTTCTTCCTGAGATGGAAATTTTAAATAAGATATTCACAACTGTTGCAAAATTGTACAATTTATTTCCACAATATTGTGTTTATTTTTAATGATTCCATTTTAAATTGTTCAAAAATAGGTGGCAGCAATTAATATTAATAAATAACAGAACTAAAGACACCGTTACATTCCAGGTATCATTAAGATAATTTGAAATTTCTTATTATAAAGATGATTAAGAATTTAATATGGAGCAGAATCTTTTATAACGCAAATGCTGTTAAAACAAAAAGTAGAATTTATAATATTTATTTTTTCTGAGATTATTTGTTTTTGTATAATTATAAAGCATTTGTTTTAAAGGTATAAATTAAAAATAATCTAACTTTATATAAATATAAAATTGATCTTCCATTTATGTAATGCTCTGTTTGCAAAGGAAAAGATATCTTCTTTTTCATATATTAAGTATGTAATATTTACCGAGGCTGTAACCTCGAGAATATGCATGTAAAATGCGATAGTAGGGACTTGTACAGGTGTTTAACCACAAGCTTACGCTATGGAAGGTCCCTACTATCGCATTTTACACGCATATTCTCGAGGTTACAGCCTCGGTAAATATTACTTACGTAATTTTAGGTATATGAAATTGAGATACATAAAATTCATGAGAATGTTTGTTCATAAGGCTGTGACATGTTTCCTGTGAATATTTGTCCACCAGGTTGTCACATGTTTCCTGTAAATGTCTGCAAGACAGTCATATATCAAATTATTGCAAAGTTGCAATTAAAAGTTGCCTGTAGTACTATCAAATTCACACATCAAATATAACAGGTATATTTAAAATTTTAATTTAGAGGCTTAATTTGATTATGATAATTTTTTTTAAATAAGTAATTCTGCAAATCAAAAAAAAATTGTTAAAGCAATTGATTTAAAAATAAGTATTATAAAAAATAATTCTGCCATTGATAAACTGTAATACAAAAACAACAGCCTTTCAGGACAGGTAAATTTATCACATTTATTTATATAATGTTAAAATCTTTTGTTTAATTTATATTAAATCTTTTAAAAAAAATTGTTAAAGCAACCAGGTAAAAAAACAATGGCCTTTCAGACTGGCTAGGAAGTAATTTCACCATTAATAAACTCTAATACGAAAATGATGGCCCTTGTATATTTATCATATAATATTAAAATGTTGTGATTAATTTACATCAAATCTTAAAAAAATTAATTAAAGCAAACAATTAAAAAAAGTCATTTATAGGCCTGGTACACCTGGTTTATATATATAATCCATGTGAATGTTTGTTCATAAGGCTGTCACATGTTCCTGTGAATGCTTGTCCACAAGGCTGTTACATAATCCATTTGAATGATAGTCTGAAAGGCTGTCACATGTCAAATTCACAATTAATTAAAAAAATTTTATGAAGCATATTTTATGTAAAGATTTGCCATTAATAAACCATCATAATCTGTCAAATTCACATATCAAATAAACAAATAATAACAGCTTTTCAAGCCAGTTACATTTTCCACATTTATTTATATAGTATTAAAATCTTTTGTTTTATCTTTTAAAAAAATTATTAAAGCAACCAATTAAAAAAAATATTACAAAAATGATGGACTGAAAAGCCAGCATTTTTTATTCCACCATTAATAAATGGTAACTATTAATAAAGCTAACTTTATTAATATCTTGGCAGGTACTTTCCAAACATTTTTTACCAAATGGGAATTTATCATATTTATTTATATAATATTAAAATCTTTTGTTTAATTTACTTTAAATCTTTAAAAAAATTGTTAAAGCAATGAATGAAAAAAATATATTACAAATATTATATTTAATAATCCACACATTTTATTATGAAGGATTTAATGTGAAGGAAGTAATGCTATCAAATTCACATATCAAAATGATGGCCTTTTAAAAAGCCAGTCAGATCTGGTTTGTAATAATTTTCAGAAATATTTGGCTACTTGTATGTAAGACAATTCTGTTGATAAATTATTATTTTATGCCATCTGACAATATAATTAGTTATATTAGTCAAAGAAAACATTTTTATTTTGTCTGGATATTCCGTGATTCTTTAAAACTGCAAACACTTTCATTATGCAGAGAAAGATACCTTTTTTTTTAAAAAAAAAAAAAGATGTATTTTAGATGTGTGGTTAGGAAAAAAAGAATCATATAAGCAATATCTACAGGAAAAAAACTTTTTAGTTAAATTGTAACTGTTTTTCAAAAGTAAGCTGTGATAATGCTCTCTTATTTGACATTTTAGAAGCATGATGGCGCTGTGATCACTAATTTTCTATATTGTTTTAAAGCATTGTATATGTTAAATTACAATGTGTGACAGGCTGCAATGATTCTTTCTAAGAAGCTCCCATTTTTAATGTATTAATTTTAAAAATATTTCAAAAGATGTCAGCAGTATACAGACCTTTATGGACATTTGTCTGTGATTGATAGCACATTCTATTGTTCTGACAAAGCTATAAAGGAGATGGTAATTTGTGGTTGGCAGTCTTTGAAAACATTTTATTTTTAAAAATACAGCTCTTAGAAAGCATACAAAGTATGTTACAGATACTGGAAATTATCACAGAAAAGCCATTAGAGGCTAAATAAAAAATCGTTTTTGTAAAAATTGTATGTGAAAATTTTTTAATAACAATTAATAATTTATTAACATTTAGATTTTTTTTTTATTTCTTTGATGATAACTAATTCTAAATATATCATTTTCTAATATTAATATTTCATTATTTTAACTTTTTGAATAGATATCATGAAGCCAATAATAATGTTTGCCTTTGTTATTGGTAAATCTATCAGATAATTATTTTCACAATTTTAAAATATTAATTTTTTATGTTTAGAATTTTTATTATTAGAAGGCTTAACTATTTATAATATAGCCTATAAATAACTTTTGTAATATATATATAAAAGATTTAATGGCACAGAAAAAAAATCAAACATGGCATCATAGTAAACATTTTCATGGCTAGAGTTTATTCGAAAATTTGGGGGTCAGATTGTCATTGAAAGAATTAAACAATAAAGATAAAAGGGAAAGAGAGAAAATTTTGTATTTCTTTCTTATTGTATTTTGTTTTTCCAAATCTATTAATTAAAACTAATTATTTACTTTTTTCTAATTTTTAAATTCTAATTAGCAATTGGTTTATTATTCTCATGTGATCCTTTATCCTCTAGAATAATAAATTAAACTCTGTTTATAATTAAAAATAAAAATTGAATATATATATTAAACAAACAATATAATTTTTTTTAAAAAATATTTCAAGGTAATGTATGGAAATGTCACCATATCATTAGTAGCCACTTATCATTCCAACTGCAAAATAAATAAAAAAAACTTCTAGAGGTGAAATTTGTGATGACTATATTAACTAATCTGTAAACTACAAATCCACCTCTAGAATATGCTGGCCCTTTTCCCCATTTATATATTTTATGATGCTGATTTTTATCTCCTATAGAAAACCCATTTTATTCTGAAAATTTTAACACCATGTCTAATTGTAGTTCTTCAAATATATTCTATTCTCTTCCATAACTTGCAATGCAAACAAGTGATGTTGCTCATCTTCAGAACATTTCAGGAATAATCCTTATAATGTAAATGAGGTCTATCTCTCCCATGGATATCATGCTAAAATCTACCATAAATCATCATTTTAGTAAGTCTTATATCATTCATTTCTTTTATATATCAAATCCAATAAATATATGATTTTACAGTATGGGGCTTTATAGTGTCAATCTAGTAAGTTGAAGAACATACTGAATGGTTTTATGATTTCACCAATATATTTTATTAATTTTATGTAGCATCCTTAAATTAAATATTTCTAATGTTTTATGTCAATAGGGTATTAAAGTCTCACTTTCATACAATAAATTTAGTAAAATAACCATTCTATATACAATTATTTTAATAATAGGAGTTATTTTCATTCATCATTTAAGTCCACCATTCGATTTGGAAAACTATTAAGATATTTAACGTTTTACACTTTCAAGTCGAAAATCATCCAGACTAAAAATTGCCGAGATTTTTCCTTGTATCACTATCTGATTGGACTATCTGTAGGTAAATAATATGTAGCATACTTTTGATGTGATAATGATAATAAATAATTATATTAAAGTATTAAATAATGGTTTGTTTTATTACTATTCAGAACATTTAAATTGATTTTATCCATTTCGATGATTGTTCTTTGAAGATACTGGCATTGTGATAATACTGAGCTATATAACATCAAGTTCAATACAACAATTAATGTCCATAAATGCATATATTATAAACTCTTTCATTTTGTCCACACTTAGAGATTTGTCTCATAAACTTATTTTTCATTATGCTGACCAAAAAAATGTCAAATATCCATTCATTTATGGTCATGTTAACATGACAACATGTTAATATTGCCACTGTATCCAATCCAATACTGTGGGAAGATATAGTCGAATTAGTTCATTTATACCAATGCATAATGAGGAATTACCTCATCTTTCTGGAAGTACAGCTCAGCAAAATTAGCCCTAGTTTTGAATTGTGACACTACCATGTTGCACACTATGCTTAGGATCTACACTAGAGAGTGCATCTCATACTGTATAGCATGGATGGTTTAATTTAAATCAAATAATCAAATGGAGAGATTTTTATATGCCCAATAAACACAATTATTCCTGTTCAATATGTCCTGATAACTTGTAACAGAACCTTGTCTGATCAGATCATTACATGATTTTTACAAAATTGCAAATAAGTCTAGATCATCCTCTAGAGGCCTAAGTAATAGTCTTCAATGGTAGAGTTTTGGTAAGGATATCTCCTGAGCCACACATTGTACAGACTCTTTTGGTTTGTTAACAAATGTCATAACAATTTTCATCTCATTTTCTTCTATCACAGACATCCTAGGACATTCAAATTTTGATGTATTAGCCAGTGAAACCATTGCACCAAACTTGTCTTTAAGACAATAAATTGTCAGCTATGTTAGAAAGGAGGATTAAATGCCTGCTTAGCATTTTGAGTTTTCCAATACTACTTCAAAATCCACTTTCTTTGTTTTATACTTCATTTTCGTGCTATTATTTCATAAAAATAAAAAATAATTACTATTTTGCCATATATCCGCTTTTGGTGTGATTCTGTATGTTGCATTGAACATAATTTGTAAATCATCATTTGAACTAACAAAAATAGCACAATTATCTGACAACCAATAAAATAACATTCTTGTTTTCACTTTTAATTGCTTCAAATTAAAATTTTTCATCATAAATTCCATATTGCATATTGATTTCTTTTCCATTAAGCTGCCTACAAAAAATTCCAAAGCTCAATGTTGGATCAAGTATATCTTTTTGTATAACACAAGTTTTCATTTCAAATATTTCAGATTTTCCACTCATATTAATAATCTTCTTATTCCTCCATATTGAAGCTGTGTAATAGGAATGAGAATAAACTTTGATAGGCAGCCAACTAAGTTTAAACAACGTCACATATCTATTCAATTAATTGAGTAAAATGCTTTGATGAAATCAATAAAAACAATATATAAATCACTCTTTTGGTACAAACATCTTGCATTTGGCTGACAATAAAAAATATGTTTATATTGTTTCTTTTTCTCTAAAATTACACTAAGTCTCTGGTAACATTAATCTATGATTGTAAGCAATTTATTCAACAAAGTCTTTGAAAGCCCTTTCTTACAGTGGATAGTAATATATCATATGTTAATAACTGTAGTCTTTTCTATTTTCTTTATTTAAATGAATAAACCCATTTTTTAAAGAATAGATGGCATAATTTCAAGAATCTACATAATTTTAAAAATCCCAATATTTTTGAAGCTAACATAACATTATCATATTTTAAAACTTTTCCAGGTATTATTTCATCAGGATCTGTACTTTTTTCATTTTTAAGATTAATAAGAGCTGTCCAAATCCAAATGAATAGATAAAATAGCCGTTATTCAAAAAATGATTCTTTTCACTTATTAAAAATGTTATCACATAAGGGTTATCATTATTCAAATATGATTAAAATATTATTTCCACCTATTAAAAACATCACACAAGAGAATGTTATTTCTTGATTTAATAGGATTGTGATATTGTTTCTCAAGTCCATATGTTACTTTCATTGTATTACGAAAATATTTAGGGATCACAATCAGTGAATATCTGCACTTCCTTTGCAGTTTTAATTCACCAATCATTTTTAAGCTTTCTTGTTAGTCTTTGGACTTCTTTTAAATCTGTATTTTATTATGAAGCTCCACATTTAATTTAGTATTCATCAAGTAGAAAATGTTACATTCTCTTTTAATAAAGCCAACAATAAACAAGATCATTGTCAGAAACCAATCATATTTTTTTTTTTTTTTAGCAATTCCAAGATTTTTTTTTTGTATCCATATCTTTAAAATAATTTCATGCCTTAATAATATAATTATCCTGAAAATCCAAATCCACAATTTTAGTGTTTAATAAATGTTGAAATAAAATATCTATAATAAATACTTTTAAAAAAATGGACATTAATTTTTTGGGATCTATAAATAGAATAAAAGTTCTATTTTTTATTACCACATTAATCTTTGAGCTTATTAAGCTATACATTTTTTTAGCAATCTACATTTTCAGGTGTTCAGGTAATATGAATTTCTCTTGTATTCTGAATCATAACAATAATGTAATCTATTAAATGCCAGTGTTTTGAGTACGAATACATTCAGGTTTTTTACAACAATTTTTCTGCTTAAAAAAGTATTCGTATTTGAATGTGCAGCACCAAAACCATTATTTTCATCAAATTTTAATCAAAGACAATATTATTTATGAAAATACTTGTATTAAAGTTTCCAAAAAGTACAAAAATATATTTGTAATGGTATTGCTGTAATAATATTATCAGAAGAAATAAAAGCAATGCTAAATCGTATGAACTAAAAGTGCTCTCAGATCCAAGGCTCCTCACTGACGAAGGCCACAAGCCAGAAACTAGTCTGGAGATATTGGATGAGTAGGCACTAGATGGAGATTTTATGCACAAGCCTTCTGGCATCCATTGATTACTCTAACTTTCTGTGTGTGGCAATACGTATAGTGCCAGTATTATTAGTTTTTCAGTGATATACTAAGAAATTTCAAGAAGAGAGGATAGTAAGTAAAGACTTTACAGCAAATCAAACATCATGGTGTTCTCTTTTACTGATTGTGTCTCTTTTTTTAAAATAAACCTATTGCCATCCATCTTTTCTTTTAAACTTCCTTTATCTGAAAGTTGAGTTTCACTATGAGCAATTATCCTAAATCTTCATAACTCTTAGATACTATGCTGCCCTCCATTTTGATCTTAAAATGTTTCTATCAAGTAAAGTTCACATATTCCACATACCCATATGTAGAGAACAATTAAATTTAAAATATTTATCTTTTGTACTCTCTTCTGTATTACTATTATTACAGATATTATTTATTTCATTTTAATAGGTAGTCAGTCAAGGATGACAATCTAGTCAAATTGTGTGAAGAACCACTCTTAGGTTACATTTTCTCTTTTTCCACTTTCATAGTAAGCAAAGAAATCCCTATATAAAACTGCCTAAATATAAAATCTTTACTAGCTGAAATTTTGGTCCCTAATATAGTTCTATACCAACTCATTAATGATTGTAGCACATTAAACAAAGATCACAACTAAGAACTTCAGCTAACTAACTTATTCCCACTGGAAATTGAAATCAGAAATGTTGTGCATGTAGTTAAAAATAGAGATATGATTTCACAATGCCCAAGAGCTTTGTCACAGTTAGTATAGAAAAATGATTATATGACAGACTGATGATAACCAGATTTTCACTAATTTAAGTGACTGAAAAGAAAAAGAGGGAGGCAGAAAAGAATGTTTATATTAGAAATAGTGTTTAGCCTTTGATGAACCAACATTCTATTCTACAAGGTGGCATCAGGCAGTGTTTATCTATTATTCACAATTAACTCTCATATCTGAAGGTTATTCCTCTATCTCAAAATCGTTGGAATGCATCAGTAACCTGGACACAACACCCAATAGGAGTGTTTGTGAAAATATTTATATAAACTTACACACACACACGCAATATTTACTTAGACATTGTACCAAAATGGTAATGTTAAGTTACTATCATAATTATAAAATTTTAACTAATTAGTATTTAAAATAGATAATTATTTTAGATATAACGTTTGCTGAATTCATTTACACAATAAATTAATTTTTGTTTTTTTTAATTTTTGAAAAAGATTATTTTCTTTCAATGTAATTGTATAGATATTTCTTTATATATATTTGAAATACATTTAAACATTAAGAGAGAGACAGAGAGTGTCAAAAGAACCAATTATAAATCCTTTTACCTTCCTGAGGTGGAAATTTTAAACAAGATATTCACAAATTATTCCAAATGTTAACAGCAATTAATATTTCTTTCCCAGTAGGAGAAAGATCCCGGATGTTGTTTTTTTTTTACACTTTGGCATTTTAATAACACTACTTTACCCTTAGCAATAATTCAATTTTATGCAGACAGATTCGGATTCTCCTTCAGCTGATCAAATTCATATGATACACATATCATTAAAGAATGTACGCTATAAAACAAGATCCCAGAATAAAGAACAAACTATAAATAAGATAATTTTATTAATATTAAGTTTAATAATAATAATAAAATAAAAATAACCTAAAAAATATATATGTGAAACATATTAAAATCCAATATGTGTAAAAACACACATTTTACAAGTGGTATAACTTAGTTAAGAAATACTCTTATGCATATTTATTTTGTCCAAATTAAATAATGATATATGCAAAATAATTAACTCCCAAAAAATGTATGCATTATTTAACACATTATATAAAAGCAAAGTATTAATTAATAAGAACATTATGATAATCTATTTTAATCAAGATTTAAGCTAAAAATATTAATATGTCCACAATTCAAAAGATAGTTAATAAAAAAAAATTATCAGTGACGTTTTTTGCCTCATCAGAAATCATACAATTAAGATTAGCAAAATAAATATCAACAGTATACTTTAATAACAGCTTTTAAAAGATATTTTTTACCAGTATAATTTTTAATGTTTCATGCACTTTGAATCTTTAGGTATCTTTCTATTATCAGTGAAAAGAAAATGCCTTCCATGTAGTTAGTTTTTCTTTGCAATAAATCTCTATTATATAATAATACACTGCAGTTTTAACTTTTATTTTAGTCTAGCAGCTTGTTGCCAAAGCAATCATAATACACAAGAACAGATATGTATATTAGGGCTGTTTGAACTTTAGCTCCATTTTATTAAAAATCACATTAGATCATTAGTTTCATGCACAAAAAAGTTCACAATTAGCAATTCATCTTAGTGATGATTTCCTAGATGATTATATTATTCATAGAAGCCATTAGAAACAAGAACTTCCATTGGTCTGTTTTATTCATAAACTGACAACAAATTACTTTTCTAACACTACTTAACTGACAGTTCAACTTTGAATCTTTTGGAATTAAGCAATGATTGGATGAAATCATCTATGCACTTATTTGTCCAAAACTTGTTTTTCTATATCTCATAAATCACATTAACTTCTTTTTAACATTTTCTGAGATATTTTTCATAATCTATTATCAAAACAGCTTAATCCTATTTTGATGATCTGTATTATCTCTAATTTTATATTTTAATCTCCACCATAAATAATAAAATTTTTTTAATTACAAAATTTTTAATAAAATTTGAAAAAGAAAAAACATAGATGTTTTACAAAATCTAATTACATGAATTTAGCCAATATTAGAAAACTTGATCCACCCGGCCTCTGAAAGCCATGTTTTTTTTCAATTGGTTGCTTTAACAATTTTTTGAAATATTGAATAAATATAGGGGATTTAAATTCAGACTCTCAAACCACTTCATTATCCACACTATCTCATACTACTGATACACATGACCATACAAATGCAGAAAAGATAAATAATCACCAATATAGTATTTTGCACTAAACCAGAACTCATTAATTGCTCCAGATTATCATCTCCCATATATATATATTGTAACCTAAATAAAAGGTCGCTCAAATAATTATAGATGGTTACAATATAACTGTTACCATATAAGTGAAGGAGTTCAAATATCAAGAATTATAAGCAAATTATTAATAACAAGTATTATATGAAATCACGTGAGGTGAGTACACTAGTAATTCAATAAAATATAGCTCAGGTATACAGACAGTAATCTTACCCACTTTCATTTCTTGGTTTGATGTTAAGTGCATGTTTAAACAAATACTAAGTGAATATGGTCTAGCAGGGCGCCACTAGATTATCTGAATCTAGACACGGTTATATCTGATAACCTTTCACATGTACCGGGTTTGAATCCCTTCTTGGTACTTTATTTATAATAAAATGGAAGATTTTGCTTTTTGAGCCATATCACTATAAGCACTAATATTTAGGTAAAAGTAAAACATCTTTAAACCAAAGTGGAGTATATTAGACATAAATCATTTCTCAGATCTTAGCATAACAAATGTGTTTCAATAGTTTTGTAAGTTTACTAGCTCAGATTATATATAACTAATTTAGGATGGCAATTCACTCATCCTTGCATGAAATAGCTGATGGGATGTGGTTATAATAATACTAAGAGATCACTAAATATTATAAAATCAATATTTATTTATGGCCTTTAAACAGTTAAACAGCTCATTAATTAAAACATTGATGATGATGATGATGATGATAATAATAACGATAATGACAAGGGTTTCAACTACAGCTCTAGGACTAAGTCTAAACATAAAACTAATTTTTATAAAGAAATTCATAATCATTGCTTAATTTTAGCATATTTACTTATATCTTAAATAACTAATATTCAACCATTGATGATAATGAATAATCACACGTAACCAAGACTACACTTAATGAAATATATACGCCTCATTTAATAAAACAAACTAATATTTATTACTACATTTCTAACATATACATAAAAATTTCTAGATAATATGAAAATTGACATGAATAATAATAATAATAATTGGTTATATAACAATCCTCAGATTAATTTTAAGTTCTTCCCCCTTTCCCTTCAAATGTATTTTGTATTAAGTTGGACGTCACATTGACCATGAAAAGTATTTCAAGACAAAAAATATTATCTGCTCATTAGCACACATACTTTAAAAATCCAACATGTAAATAGAATGTAAAAAAAAAAAAAATGTTAGTAAAATTGAAAGAGCAAGTTTTAGAAAAGAGTTTTAAATCATTATCTCCTCCCCCGTTCTTCTACCTCAGAAATGCTATACTTAACTTGAAACAAAATAACCCAATATTCTAATACTACTCATTATTTCACATTCACTCACAATTATACACATATAAAATATCATTATGTATGTGCGTGTTTTATCCCATGATAACAAAATATTATTTAAAACCAAAATAATAATATATTAGTTAAAACTAAAATCATAATACCATAAAAAAAAATTGTTTTATACATTAATATTTTTCATAACTGTAAAATTAATAAACAAATAATTTTCATACATTCAAGATAATTTATGAAGCTCAAAGTTATTATTAGTAAGACATTCTTGTTTTTAATCGATCTGAATAGTCTTTAAAAGTTCTTTAAATAAAATATATCACTTTATTGCTAAAATGTTTATTAAGACTGATATCATAAAGAAAATAGATATAAAAGGTCATATTACCGATCTTTTGTTTGTGGCGACTTTCCAAGGGTTCAAACTTGTCTTGTATAATGTCTATATTTCTGCAGCTATTATTTCCGTTTTATGTGGGAACAATCTCTTTCTTGAGGTGTATAACTATTTGATGATGATGACTCTATTGAGGTTATTTGCTTTAGTGGACAATTTGGAAATCATTATATTAAATTTTCTTCTCTTCCTGTCAAGCATGTGGATGAAATACAGCAGTTGTTTTCCCATTTGTAAATTTTCTTGAGTTTAAAATCAGTTGTTGTAACAATTAATTGGACTTGATGATTAATATTTATCAGTAGATTAATTCATCTTCTTTGAATGCAGGTGAATGCTTTCTTCCTTCTATTAAAAACATCTTATTTCTCTGGTCAGTTGAAAGGTATAGAATATTATTTTAGACACATCTTTTCTTTCCTATGTGATGTGCAGCTTCCCCAGATGGTCCAGCAAATGGGACATACATATAATTTTTCTAGCCCGACATTTCTTATATTTTCAGCATTCAATTGGATAGTTTAATAATCTGAATCATAAACAATAATCCTAATAATAATTCAAGACAGCTTTTTATATCCAATTTTTAGCTAACTTAACCAATCAGAGATAGCATCACTTGCTATTTTTGGACAAATTTGTTTTAATTAGATCTGTAATTTATTTTCAACTACATTATTTTTCAACTGAAAAGTTTAATCCTTTTTCCAGACACTTTTGTTTAAAAAAAAAAAAAAGACTCAATCCTTATTTCCTTTCTTTTCTTTTTTTTTTCTTTTTAACATCCAGGTAACACTTCAAATCTTTGAGCTTCCTTCTTTAGATCTTGAGATAAGACAATTCAAAATTAGAGCTCTGACCCATTATAAGCTTCCAAAGTGAAACAATCATTTACAAAAAAAAATTGCTACAAAGATCGATATCTGACTAAACAGATTTCCTCTCTTAACAAAAAATTGTACAAAAAAAAATAATTTGACAGATTTAATACTTCCTTTTCTTTCAATATTTAGGAAATGTAAATTTTTGTATGTAATGTACACACATCCTTCATTCTTTCAAATCATTCATAAACTAACCTTAAATAATATGATTGCTAGCTTAGTAATTATAACCCAATTATTTAATTAAGTCTGTAACTTTTAAATCCCAATTATAATTAAAGAAAAAAAAAATAAAAGTATAGAATAAAATATTAGAATTGATCAAGCATAGGTTAGTTTTAAAGAAAGTTAAAATGTTTAATATTTGAAATATAAAACAATTAAATAATTTACACATACATTGCCTATATGTATGCATTATAACTTTGCTTTTTAAAGAAAAATTAAATATTAAATAGTTTAAATGTGTGTATTACCTTTCTATCAACACACAAACAAGTAAAGCATGTAATTGTTGACCCATTCTTTCTCTGTTTAAAGCTTTTAGAACTGGACCTTGTAGGGTTTGAACTTGGATGCCCTACAGCTTCTTTTATGGTTATATAAAATTGTGATGATGATTTTTGGTTTACCTTTTCTACATGCACATTACTATAAATTTATCTAGTGACTAAATTGTAATGGCACAATATATATATATAATCACTGCTCATATTAAGACAACAATATTGGCATCAGCATGGGATTTGGGAATTCTATCATCAGATTTTCAATGGTATGAGGAGTTGGAGGTTGGAGTAGGTTGAAGCCTGTCCATTAAAGTGCAAGGATTTGCTATCTTAATATAAACTGAGCACTGATTATATATATGTATGGGAGATGGTAATCTGGACCAACTGATGAGTGCTGGTTTAGCCCAAAATACAATATTGGTGATTATTTATTTTTTCTCCTCACCTAATAGCAAATTCCACATGGAATCTTATTAATATTGGACATTAAGTAATTTAATGGTTTATAAATGTATTGCCAAATTTAATGTTATTTTATAATTTTTTCTTTATTGTAAACATAGTTAAATAAACCTGTTTTTGAAACTACTTGGTTCTTTGATATCAGAATTTAAAATGCAATGCTGTTTTTATCTTCTTTGAATATTAGTTTCTAATACTGAATTTATTGGTTAGCTATTATTCGTTATGAATAATTTGTTTTTATAATATTACCAGTATAGCGGTTAGTTTAATATATATATACATTACTTAATTGTTATTGGTGTTTTATATTTTAACACAATTTATTACAAATATTTAATAAACAACAATTCTCAAAATTTATAGACTAGCTCTTTTTAGCAATTTATCAAAATAATTTAGCATACAAACAGTTACATTGTTTATAGTCACACCATCATCATCATCAATCATTATCAATCCACTGTAGAATGAAGGTCTCTCCAAGTTCAATCCATCTCCAATCTTTAGCTTCTCTTCTCCACATCACCCCTGCACACTTTCTTATTTCATCCATCCATCTCACATGTGGTCTCTTTCTGGGTCTTTTACAATCTCTTGGAATCCAGTTTAAGATTTCAGTTGTCCATCTATTATCATCTCTTCTAGCAATGTGTCCAGCCCAATCCCACTTCAGTCTTTTAATTTTTTCAATGAGGTCAGTAACACCTGTTTGTTCTCTTACTCATATATTGCGTTTTCGATCTCTTCTTGTTACTCACAATGTGCATTTCTCCATATTTCTTTGAGTGGTCTGAAGTCTCTGTATTGCTCTTCTATCAAGTGTCCAAGTCTCAGATCCATAAGTAAGAACTGGTAAAACCCATTTATTAAAAACTTTCCTTTTCAAACACATAGGCATATCTCCTTTTATAGTTTCATAGGTGTATGTATATAAAGTTTACACTGTCTGTCTGGATGGAATCAATTTCAGATTATAAGCATGGCAGGCGAGTGCGTTACTGCGCATCGTGAAAGATATTATATATAATATACAACATAGATATATGAAAAGAGTCATATATTTTGGTGAAAATGTATATGTATAAAATTTTACAAATTTATGTATTGAATAAAGCCTTATGGGTTTATCTTCGCCTTTTTTTTTTTTAATTTTATTGAAATAAACATTTTTTGGTACAACAAATTACTTAAAAACTTGATGTTGCTGTTTATACGACTTTACCAGGTTGCAGTTATAATTTGATTAATATACATGAAGTAGTTTTTACTTTCAATTAGCTTTCGAACTTTCCTGCATAAAATAATCATTAAAATCTTTGCAACTTAATTATACTTTTGAGAATAAATAACGTTATACTTGAAAACCTTACCTTGTTAGATCATTTTCGTTCTTTTTTTTTTAAAAAAGGCAAAATATAATTTACAAGTTCGACTTTATACTTACGTATAGTATCTTTATTATGCCATTAATTGATTTACTAACATTAACGCTAATAAATACATTTAAAAAAATGAAAATATCAAATGAAAAAATTCTAATTGGATATATGTTTACTGAATTTTTTATTTATTACACTAAACAAATCAATATATTATGATGAAAATAATTATATAAATAATAAATATGGATATCTTTTCAGTACCTAAAGTGATTATTATATAATAAATGTATGTTAGATATATAAGTATATTAAAAATAATAAGTTAAAAATGTATTATTTGTAAATACATTATGAATTAATGATCTTTTTCCACAAAAGGCTTAGAATTTAGTGGCAACTTTTAAAAATATTTTAATAAATTCAGCGTTTATTGTAATAATTTTTTTGATTCTTCTGAATATTTTACTTACAAAAGTAACACAGACGTCTTGCATTGGTGGTCGAGAGGTCAGCGCGACTGCCTTGCACTTGCAGGCAGTTGCCCGGGTTGCGGGTTCGCGTCCTGACCGATGCTATGACACTAAAAAAAAAAAGTAATACAGACAGACATCGCTTCTCGGCCTTTTGGCTAAGATCATACTGTGGTGTCTGTTCTTATCAGCTTAATATCTGATACTCCCTAATGGGGGCCAGAATATTAAACCAATTTTTGGAATTAGGTGGAGTGTTAGGGGCTTGCTCCGCCTCCGCCACGGGTTGACCTGGTATTGCAGTACTTCCAGGAACGGCCCACTTCTCTTCCCAGAGAAAATTCTAAAAAAAAAAAAAGTAACAGTAAAAAATTGTCAAAACTATCACTCTAAACCATAAGTTCACAAACTTTTTCGGGCATAAATTTTGTAACGCCTCCCCCCCCCCTTAAGTATAACAGTTTTCCGCGTTCAATCTGTTTGATATTTTTGACATAAATAGGAACTAATGATATTGTACGGATGATGCCTACCCGTAATTCATACGATGCTCTCAAGATATAACATGATGTCAACGTCACGCATCAGAATAAGGCGTCAACTTAAACTCAATATCAATAACAAAAAGAAAAAAAACTAAATTTAAAGTTATTAAATTTCAGTTTAAATGAGTGAAATCAAACCAAAATCGATTATATTTCCTGATTTCTCTCTATCCAAAACTCTAATACCCTGCTAATTGGAACCATGAAGTTTTAGGCATGTCTTTGAAAGGCTGAATCTAAACCACATCTTTATGTGCCACTTCCGAGAAGAAAAAATACTTTCAAAAAGGAAATATCACTGTCAACAAAACAAAAAAAAAAATCAGCATGTCAATAAATTTTCAATAATCACATACAGAGATTACAAAAATAATAATAATATTATAATTTGCGAAGGGCCGATAATTGAAAACTGAAATAAATCGAGATACTGCAAATCTCCAGTGCTCATTACAATACACAACCGACAGCCAATCAGATGTCAAGGTTCAAGCAAAGTAAGTTTCTCTTTTTTCAAATAGAACAGTGTGTTAAAAGCAAGCAACAACAAACAAATATATATATATACGCCACGGCATACACACAAGTATTTCAGAAATTAATTTGGTAGAACTGTTTCAAAGTAGAAAATCAAATAATAATTTATAGAGAAACAAAAAAAAAAAAATATAAATAATAATAAAAATACAATAAAATTTATAACAACAAGATATAATGATAATAAATAAATAAATAAAAAATTATACCATCCCGCTTCCTTCTGGTTTCTTTCCATTAACCATCTCTGGACTTAGTAACTATTAAGTGCTCTATAAACCATGATAACAAGGTGGTGAGGTCTTTTCTTCTTCACAGCAAAATGTAGGCATGAAGGTGTTCATCATCATCAGCTAGCATCTGTGGCTACATGACAGCAGTGTAGGATTCTGGCTGGTGCACTAACATTGGGAGTTTACTTCATTAGCATTTTAATGATAAAATTTAGGCATTTTTATATTTCTCAGCTTTCTCTAGAAATCTTATAATAACGACAGCAGCCAACCAAGAGTTGATCACGCAATTCTGGACAGACTATAATTTGAAGCTGGGCTCAGCTCTGTTTTCTTTCATAAAGTTCTCCACTGCTTTACAACTAGAATATTTCTCTTAGTTCAGCAAACCCTTAACTGCCCAGCAAACAAAACATAGCAAGGAAAACAATAAACTCAGAAGAGACCGTCACCCCATCACCTTGCTGAAAGCCTTTTATAGCACACCTATAGCAATACAAATTGAGCATCCCTCTTTCACTATTACAGCCGTTATCTCCAATTTCTTGGATAATTGATCATAATACAATTGATATAGCTTTTTATACCTTTCTATCTTTCACTTTTTTTATTTTCCACTCAAACTCTTTTAATTCCTCAAGGAGTTCCATTTTACATATAGTTTCTAATTTTAATACAATGGAAATAACTTTTTTCACCTTTACAAAAGATTCAAACCAAAAACAAAAAACAAATCTGAGATATGACAAATTTTTAGATTCTCTCAGCTGATATTGCTTAAATTACTTTATTTTTTTAACAAAAAATATAATGCACAGGATGACCATTTTTATCTATTAGTAAAATGTAAAATTAGCTATACAATAATAACCTGCATTCCTTTTAATTTGTTAATAGAGCAAAAAAAAACCATCAAAAATATGCAAAACATTTACAATTACTCTGACTATACTCCTTTTTAATATATATTCTTGTACATAAACAATTTATAAAATAACCATAAAATTGGAAAATAGTGTAAAAATTAGCGATTTGAGAGTGAGTAAAAGCCGATGATTGGTGCATCCGGAAAAAAAGGCTAGACCACTTGAACATCCCCCAAATGCTTCTGAACCCACTTTAAGAAATCTTCACCACCTCACTGGTGGGTGTTTCTGCCCACTTTGGGAAACACTGATCTAAACTACAAATAACGAGATTTTCTACAATTAAAGTATTCATAAGCAAAACCCTTTGATTAGACCATTACTTTTCAAAATAAAAAAAAACAATTGAAAACATTAACTTGTAAATAAAAACCTTTTTCTGTAGTATAAACCAAAATAGGTGGATTTTTTTTTTTAAATGTCATAGCATCGGCCGGGACGTGAACCCGCAACCCAGGCAACTGCCTGCAAGTGCAAGGCAGTCATGCTGACCTATCGACCACCAATGCAAGACAAAAATAGGTGGATTTTAGTAATTTAATTATGCTGAATTCAAAAATTTATTTTGGTTTGCCATATCACATCTATTAATTGACAATTATGCAAAATGTTATTTTGTAATTACTAAAATTTTGATAACTTAGTATACATTGAATTGTATACATTACATTTATATGTTAGTATGCAAAATGCAATCTTATTTTTTCTATATTGAACACCAGTAAAAGCTGTTGTTGCAAACAATTAGATGCTTTTATATTGCTTATGTATATTTTAAACTAGTAATGTCAGTATCACATTTAAATTACTATTCGTACTTGAAATAAAAATTACAGTTATTCATACATAGTTTTATTAATGTATAATCAAGAATATTGAAGGGGGAAATGGTGGTCTCAATATATATATTCTATGAGGAAGCTACTTTTTAATAAAGCAAAAAATAAATAAATCCAAGAAAATATTAAAATTTCCATGCCTGTAGTGAAATATGCTGCTGAATATGCTCCAAAATGCTTTTTAAAGGGAATATTAAGTATCCAAAGTTTCCTGAAGAGATTTCTACTGATATGAGTATATCTTATGGTGTTAAAACAATTTTTCTTTTCAGACATTTGCCAATCTCATCCATAGTTTCACTTTTTAAGTACAAAATTATGAATGTAGAAAAGAGAGATAAAACACACAAGCAAAATAACTTAAGAACAAAATAAAAGATACATGAATTTAAAGCTTAAATCACATTGCAATCTTTGGAAATGTATGTTAGAAGTTCTTATTTCTCTAGAATTTGGATGATCTTGAAGTACTTAAGTGCTATCTGGAGGATTTTGTAGACACTCCCTTTTGTGCCCCCTGAGACCATGGTAATACTTATAATAAAAATTTCATGAATAAATATTAAAATATAGGTTAGACTAATGCATGTATGCATGCAAGTGAAAGTAAACATGCATAGAAAGCAAACTGTTGAGTCATATCTTTAAAAGGAATGTCAGCTCAATATTCCCAACTGGATAAGATAGGGGTTTAAAACATTTCTTTTTCTAAAAGTGGTTTGAAAGAAATATGTGGTTTCTTATCTACATTCAAACTTTCAGCCACTCTTTCTATTGCATATCCAGAAGATGGTCATTATGAATGTCCCAGGTAAAACTCAACTACAATATAACTGCAATCTTCGTCTAATATGCACACAAGCAATCATAACTAATGTTATGTAATTGTATTATAAACAGAGATGTGTGAGAACATCTTTCAGAATTATATCTAATGTCTGTAAGTGCTAAAAACAATTACACCATTATTAGGTGTAAAATAATGAAATTGACATCATTTTCAGACTCAGGTTATTGATTTCATTCAAATAAACCTATTTTCTATTTTACTGAAAATCATGTTGACCAGTATTAATGCTAACAATTATGATATTAACTGACTAAAAATTACAATAAATAAATTCTTATAATAATAAAGTAAATAATTATGATAGAACTAAAAGACCCAGAAAGGGACCACATGTGAGATAGATGGATGAAATAAGAAAGTGTACAGGGGTGATGTGGAGATGAGAAGCTAAAGATCAGAGAAGATGGATTGAACTTGGAGAGACCTTCATGCTGCAGTAGATTGATAATGGTTGATGATGATCAATTATTAACCAATTGTTGGCCTATTTGATCAGTATTTAATTTTTTTAAATTTTTTTACCAGAGCATCAATATTAAAAATCAAGAATAAAGTTTTTTTATGTATGTGTGTGCATCATTACCAATGTCTTTTGTTTCTAATTTTTGTGTTCTTGCATACTTATTTTATTTCAAAGTTCATGCTTTTCAACTATCCAAGCAAGAAAAGGAATTTATAATTATTTATTAGACTATTTACATAATCTAATTTTGTTAAAAATTCAAACTTCACTTTAAATTTTCAAAGTTGTTCAGCTGTCAGTAATAATATGATAGGTTTAATATTTTCAATGGTTTTATTTTTCCCTTTTTTTCAGTTATTGCTGGCTTGACAAAGTCAGTATTAGTATGGAGATCAAACCATGTAGAAGACATTAATTAATCTTATAATGGACATTTTAATGCACTCATAGCCCTTTATTTTTTGACTGTAATTAAAAGTAGGTATAAATCTGAAGATAATATTGACTTCAAAGTCATGAGTTCAGAGAACAATAAATCTAAAGGCATAGTAATAATCATGTTAGATTTACCAAATAACCATCAAAGTAGATTATAAATAAAAAATAACATACTAGTTTTTAAGTAAATCTTTATTTACACTGATTTACAAAATGGTTGGAATAATTACAGAAACTGAATTTAGTTAGTTAGCAACATTACATAAATGATTTATAACTTATGTTGGCCATGAATATGAGAAAAACCTCGAGAGCGCTCGGCCCATTTAATTGTTTTGGTTTTTGCAGCTTCTTCATCAGTGCGTAAATCGCTTTTATATGCTATTAGGCTCATTGTAAAAGTCCAGTATGGATAGATACAATTACAGACCCCAACTGTTTATTATTTTAACAAGTTTAACATATATATATATATTATTTGTAAACTTTTTTATACTGACAATTTAATTTAATTTTTCCCCCAAAAAAATAGAAACATAAAACTGTTATGAGTTCTTATTTGTTCTTTTTATTATAAATAATTAGTAAATATCATCATCAGTGAGATTGGAATAAAAGGTTTTTTGGAAAAGTATATAAATTTCATAGAATATAGATAGAACTAATACTTGTTTTTTTATTATACTGATCTTATACTTTTATTAAAAAAGCTAAAATGATGCCAATTATCAAAATAATTAGGAATTGTGGATAAGTAATATTCCAGTAAGTAGATTAAGCAATTTAACTTTTTCACTAGAATATGTTTAAGGACAACAAATTATTTTTCTATAGTCCAGATTTTTAGTTACATAGGGTTTCATAATAGGTTACAATAATTTTAATGTAGGCTTTATGAAGTAAATATTGTCAGAACAGTGTTTATAAATTCATTATCATGTAAATACTAATTTGGCCCCAAAATTTTTACATTTAAACTTGTGAGCTTCTGATAAATAGAATTAGTCAAATGAAGCAAATAATAGGAACGTTCAACAGTTTACAATAATAATAATAATAATAATAATACTCCTACTATTACTATTTCTACTATTGCTATTGCTTCTACTACTACTACTACTACTACTACTACTACTACTACTACTACTACTACTACTACTACTACTACTACAGCAACAAATATGGATTATTGAAGTAGATCAGAGAAGATCAAGACAAAAGAAAAGGATAATTTAAGAGAGATTGAAAAAGCAGTTGGAGTGAAAAAAATTAGAAAAATTATTGAAGAAACAAATTAATATGATATAGTCACATTGCAAGAATGACTAAAAACAGAATCAAAAAATCTATGATTGATTGATAAATGGAAAGGAGGAAATGGGATTACCAAAGAAATGATGGAAAAAGATCTAAAGTATAAAAAGAGATAACTAAATAGAAATATATAGAAGAGGAAAATATGAAAGGCTTTTGGTTGAGAATATTGTTAACAATGAAAAATCCTAAAAAAAATTTCTGTTAATGGATGACTGTATATATATATATATTGTGCCCTTTTCTATAGGTCAGTAATAGTTCATAACAGTCAATTACTAAAAATTTTAAATTTTAGAATATGTTATTTTAATATGTTAATTATAGTTTGTCAATTATAATATAAAGTACAATTTGAAGCTAAAGAAAATACGTAGTATATAAAATTATAACGAATCATTTAAAAATAGTTATGTAAAGCTTTAAATATTGTTGCATATGGTTGTAAAAGCTGGCCATATTAAATAACACAGCTATAATTATTAAAAGTATATTTAAAAAGTTCGATTTTAATAGTTTAAAACTTATAGTTAATAAATGCTATGTTTAAATTTATAATCATATTTAATAGTCAAAATTAATATAGTACATTTTAAATATAAACTTTATGATGGTGAAAATTGTATATAATTCTATATTTTAAATTATTTTTCCAAATTTTTATAATTATATCCTTTTCAACGATTATTATTTAATTGGCCGAATGAGTTAAAAATCAAAACTTTTAATTGGTCAACTCACAACTTTAACAAAATCTATTGTTAAAATAGATTCACTTTTAATAATATAAATACGTTAGTTTCGTTTGTAAAAAGTATGTTACTAAATTGTCAGATTACGAAAGTAAACGAAAGTCTTTTCAAAAATAAAATTTGATTTATAATTTAAAAAATATTCAATTGCGGTGAAATAAAAGTAACCGCTATTCAACCAACCAAAAAAGATTGCGTCAGCAATCTTTTTTTTCCACTTTGACATTATGATAAATATGTAGCAATAAATAAATAATTTTTGGTAATATCTTAACTATTTTTCTAAAATAATTTGATTTTTAGTATTATTTTATCAATAATAATTTGTAATCCAATTCAAATATTGTTTAAAATGTTGTAAACATTCGTTTATCATTTTCGTAATAAAAATCAAAATGAACGTAACTTTTTACTTTTTGGCAGCCATTTCCCTTTTTGACAGAAGTTGTACAGCCAATAAAATTCAAGAAAAAGTGGTGAGGAGGCAGTGCTTTGGTTTTGTTTGACATATATGGTCATTTTTATTGATTTTTTACTTGTAAAATAATTCTGAAGAGGGCACCATCTTACAGAACTTTTGATTTTCTTTCGAATGATATATAATATGTATACGTGGGATAAAAAGTAGCCGATTTAGAGTGACGACAAATCTTCTCATTTTTTGATGAGTCAAGCAGTCAAAAGAATATTATTAAATATAATAAGTGTATCAATTTTATAAATCTGGGCAGAGAAATAGATTAAAAAATCATCTGTCAAAGTTATTGATCATGTGACTTGTACAATGCATACTTTCACACACACTGCTTGTTTGAATTAATAACAAAGTTTAAAATATTTTAAAAGATTGCATTATAGAATTGGATGGAATTATTGTCTATCATAAAAGCAAATAATAATAAATATTAAGTTAACTATCGTATAACATGTTTTAAATAATGTAATGAAGATGAATACAGTTAAAAAAAAATTAAATATTTTGTTAAATAAAAATAGATAAATTGAATATTAAAGATGGAATAGGTTATTAAAATTATTTTAAAAGTTATTTTAAATGTTTAAATAATTTTGATAAAGTAATAATTGATTTAAAAGTAGTATTTTAAATAATATTTTTGAGTTATTACATCATAAATTTTTATTTTAAAGATTCAATTCTGTAAAAAACTAAAAATATGTAAATTTGTTCTCAAGCTAAAAGTGAGAATCAACCAATCAAATGAGGTATTTTTACAGACTATAAATATGAATTGCACAGGGGTATCAGGGGAGATTTAATAATGTATTGAAACCAGAGAAAGGTATATTAGCAGCTATCAAAGAGATAGTATTTTTTAAATTTTTATTTTAGTCAATTTTTAATATTTTCTTATAGTTTTATTTGCAAAAAAACTAATTGATATTTTTTAAAAGTATTTTGAAAAAGAGAGTTTTAAAAAATATATATATATTTGGGAACTTCTTGAAAATGATTTTCTAATTTTTAAAAGTTACTTGCCAGGATTATTTTATCTGAAATTTGACCTAAACTTTGCAATAAAAAGTGGATATACTGTGGAATAAAATGGATATAAATTCTAATAATATAAAAATGTTTTTGGAATATTTTGATACAGCTTTATTAATGCTTTACCGGAGAACTATTCTAGTGCATAAAACCCTCAGTTCGGACATTATATGGAGTCTAAAAAAAAAAAATGTATTGAGACGTATAATTTATAAGTTTATCCAAGATTTATTTTTTAAAAATAGTAATAAGACAATTATATCTTATGAATCGTTTTATAAAATATTATATCAAAAGGAGTAAAATGCTATATCCTTTCTGAAGGTAACATTTTTAAAAATATATATATTTTCAAGAGTTAAAGAAAGAACCCAGGAGAATATGTTACAGAAGCATTTTTGATATTAAAACCTCCAGTCTTAGAATTGTTTAAAATGTATTTAGAAAACATTTGTTTAAAAGAACTTGAAGTTTTTTTAAAAAGGTGATATATAAAATAATATCAAACGAAAGTTTAAATTTATTAAGGATGGAAACTTATATAAAAAAAGTGAATACATAGTTGAATAAAAAATGGATCCATGGAAATATTGTAAAAAAAAAAGTTTACCAAGTATTTTTAAAGCTAAATTAGATGGAAGATGCATCGGATATGCCGCAGAGAATATTGGCAGAGAATATTGAAGAAATTTCACGGGATTAATTAATATTATGATTTAATAATTATCGTCCTAAATACTAAAAGAATTATTTTCTATAAATTTTACTAAATGGATTAATATTTATTTTTATTTTTAAACTTTAATGCACTTCAAGGAGAACATTTAGGAAACTCTAGAGAAAAAAAAATAAACATTTTGGACTTATCAGGAACTATTGTCAAGAAAATATATAATTATAGTTTTGATTCTTTTTATTTTATTAACCTAGTTTAAATCTAATTTTTTTTTTATAAGATTAGGAAAACATAAAACATTAATTTGTTGATGATATAAAATTTTATAATGGAATAATCTAATAATTTAGATAAGAATATATTTTAAAATAAAGTGTATGGATGTATATTTCTTTATGTTTGCAATGATCGGTATCTAGTGGATGAAGAAGCCTACTGAATATGATGACCAGATAAAGATTATTTTGGTAATAGTAATGACTATTAATAATTTATAGTGTATATTGTTTGTTTTCTTTAGATCATCTATGAATCATAAGAATGAAGTGTAAAAGTTTTTTTAATTATATGTAATGCATTTCATACAACATTTTAAAAAACATTATGAGATAGGATTGATTTGAAAATATGCATACAATGATTTTTTTTTATATTAGTGATATAATCCAACATAATAACAAATAATTATGTGGTTCTTTTAAAATTTTCATGTTAGGATATTCAAATATTGTCTGATTAGATTATATCTGATTAAGCATACAGAATGATGAAGTGGACAAACTTTTCTTGTGGAATAGTGGGATTCTTTAATTATCAATGAATTTTATTTATTGTTTTTGTAAATGCAGATAGTTATTTATCAATGTAAGATGTGGAAAATCTTGAGAAATAATGTTGAGATAGTGGCTTGGAAGTACTTAGTGAACAGGAAAACAAGATGATGTTTTAAGAAATAGGATGTTATAAGGAATGTGAATAATATTTAGTCTTTGTGTGGATATCAGCATAATTAACAAAGCCCTATGACTGGTACACATTTTATTTGGACAGTGTTTTATATTTCTTTAAATATTTGATGTTCTAATAAAGCTGAAGAAATAGCTTTAACATCGTTCATGTATTAGAGGTTATTAGACAGGTAAAGGTCATACCTCTTTCTTGTAATGCACTGTGCCATGATTTTTGAGATATGTTATGAGTGATACTCTAGCTTTCTTCCTTAAATCCTATACATCTGTTTCGCAATCTTTATTTCATGTAACTGCATCATTTAGTAAGATATTTTGAAAAGAAATGGTAAATAATTTAGAACTTAGGTTATGCTATCGTTTTGTATAAGATTGGTTTATTTGCTTAGAAGGAATAGAATTTTATAACTTAAAATTGAAGGTCCAATGAATCCTAAAGGAAAGGAAAGAATCAAAGAATATATTTTTGAATTTATTTCAGAAATGAAATATAAATTTTGGAATAGAGTATCTAAACAAGATATTTTCTTTAAAATGTTAATTATTTTTTAAATGCTTTATTATTATTTTTAAGAGAAAAATAAGTATTACATATTTTTAAAATACAATAGTGCAATGTAAATTATATAAACAATATGCATAGTATATTTTTTTTGTTTATTGAATAACAGGAATATATTGATTATTACACTTACATCATACTAAAGTAAGGCTAAATAAGAATATATTATGATTAGTAAACATCGTGTGATAAAACACTAAAATCTAGTACTGAATTTTGGATGAATATTTTATGTAACATCTTTGACTTTGCAAGATGAAATTTTTTTTAATATTTTGAGAAATCCATACTCATTATAAAGTTAATTTTGTTTTTCTGTAGAATGTTTTCCTATGAATGTTTCTTTTAAAAATAAGATAGTTTAATAATATTAAGGATGAAATATTCTGCTAATAAGTAAATATATTTATAATAAGTTAACCATAATGAGAAACCAAATGGTAACATTTTTTTTTTGTCTTAAGTATAAATAAAGATATAACTAAACTATAAACTATTTTTATATAACTTAGTAGATAAAAATGTAAGATTAAAATGATATCCATTGTAAATTGTGTACATAAATTGTTTATATTATTTGTTGTTGTTAATAAACTTTGTTAAAATTTGTTTTTCAAAATTTTTGTGTCTTGATTGTTTATTTCTCCACGTCACTGCATGAAATCACGATATATTCATAACAATTGAAACAAAAATATAATTTTGCACAAAAAGATAAACAGAGAAGTATTTTAAGAATTTTAAACATTTTATTAGTATTCATTTAATTAAATAATCATAATTTTACATTGTTTTATTGGTCATAAATCAGTTATCACAATAGTATACTGAATTATATGCTATCAGTTGCCACACATCCTTTGTTTATCAGATTATCATATGCTACCACGTATTTATTATATTATTACATGAAGATAAAAGATTATATAAAATTATTTTATTATTTTATTATGGTAATAAAAATATAACGAAAAGAAAAGATATCCAGTAGTAGTTAAACAATGAAAAATATTATTATTATTATTTATTATTATTAGTTTCAGTGTAGTAGATTATGACATAAAATCCCTTCTCATATTTTACTACCGTATTTTTAAATTAACTTAGAATAAACTTTATGAACCTGAGATTATTTTATTTGAGCTAGATTATTACGAATAGAAGATTAAGATGTAATTATTAACTTAATCTTAGTGAGTAGAAGTTATTAAAGTCGTAAGAATACTATGAATTTGTTATTTGAAATAGTAATAAGGGGGGATAGTGTTCTTATGCCATTGAGGTAATATCCTGTGGGATATTGGTTCAATGTAATCTATCTTGTCACCTGTACTTTCACTTCAAGTCTCATGAAAATATTAAATATTTATTTAATTTACTTTTATAAACTGAACCTTATTCGTATTTTAAATTTGAGCTAGTGAAACATTTTAATTTTAATGCTGAATATTTTATTTATTAATTATTAACTGAGCTAGAACCCGTTTTATTTTATATCATATACTATTCTGAAGTGAGGATGCACAAGACCAGGTTAGAATATATATATATATATGTTTTACACTATGATGACTTAAAAAATTAATTAGCTATATTTTATTTAGCAGTAAGTTAAATTTGAAGTTTCTTCCTTTCATTTTTCAAAAGAACTGATATTATCAAAATTATCATGAGTTCCAGAGTTTTATCTGTTAAATCTCCATAGCTCTTATAATCTATAAATCAACAGATTAAGTTTCATAAAAATATGGTACTACTTAGAAAATATCATTAAACAGACTGTATAATATCTTTTTGATATGTATAATCTTATTTTTACTTTTCCCAATCTTCAAAATAATATTATATAATAAATGGAATATATAGAATTACAGGCATTAATTCTACGAGACATACAGATAATTTTACTTAGGGTAGATGATATTCTTCTTATTAAACAAAAATATTTTCAATTTTTTTATTAATTTAAATTTTTTTTTTTCTATATTTATTTATTGATTGTTATTTTAAAATATCTTTTGAGGTGCAATCATTTATAGTATTGAACAATCTTACAAAAAAAAAATCAAGTCGGATGTCACATGACCTAATTTAATAAGCTTGTATTACAAATGTATTACTGAGGATGCCAGTAGCAGAAACCAGTCTGGGGTTGAGGATATTCTGCAAAGCTTGTTAAGGGTTTGTTTGTGAGCTCTATATCTAACATTTGTACATCTAAGCTTATTAAATTAGGTCATGTGACATCTGACTTGATTTTTTGAAATTTTATTTTTTGATATTAAGGCTTTGGCAATTTTATATTGCTAAAGCTATTAGTGGTGTATCTTAACTTAATTCAGTCCCATATGGCCATTTAAGTTAGATAGCTGGATTGGAAGACATATGGATGTCTAAAAATTTCAGATTTTCTACTTAATAGTTATACATTAGATAAAGTGCTGGGCTTGTCCTGATATTTTTAATCTAATGCTGCAATATCCTAGCACCTCACTGAGGATGACAATAGCAAAAGCCAATCTGGGGTTGGGAATATTTTGCAAAGCTTGTTAAGAGCTTATTTGGTGAATCCATATTAACAAGGAACCTTTATCTTTTAGCATCTAATGCTTAAATAATTAGATACCTTACTTTAACGAATCCCTTCCAGGTTGGATAAATAATTAACTGAATAAATGTTTCAAAGTTTTCTCAGCTCAAATTCATTTAATATGCCTACCAAACTCCAACTACTATCTATAAATGTTCTGTGTTTAACAATCTGGCTGATATCAGTTTAAAAGCTTTTTTATTATTATAGTTTCTATTAATCCAAAAAAGTTTCTGTATTTTTTACACAATTATCTATTAACTTTTGTGCACATATTATTATATATTGGGCAATAATTATTGTATAGTTTTATAAAATTAATTCACATTTTATTTTTATATTCACCTTATATTGTTTTTATTTTATATTTTCCAACTTCCAGATCCTCTTCAAGTATTCCATTATCCCTTCTTCTATTGTTATAATTGTGAGTAAATGTGATTTTTGTATTTTAGCTTAGTATTTTTATGACTTATTTTACATATATTTCAGAAATCATTCGAGATTTTATAATTTTTCCTTTCAACAAAAAAATATTTTATTCATTCATAAATTCTCATGATTATCAAATTTAATGCATATATATATATATATATTGTAACCTTATATTTAGTCCTGTGAGTTAAATGCAATCTGTAATGTTTTAAAAAAAAATTTTGAACTTAAATAAGCTATAAAATTTTAACTAAATGTTCTAATTTATTAATGAAACAATCTACTAAACATATTTGAATATTAATTGCTTAAGAAATATTAATTAACTTATTTAATATTTGATTAAAAAATCCAAATTATTATTAATAGTTTAAACCTAGATAAAAGTTACTTTGAAACGTGTTATGTTTCAAATTAGTACAGCGAATAAAGTTTTTATTGCTATTAACAAAGTATGATTAATTTATGTTAAAGTTTCTATTTTCAAAATAAGATATATTTAAAATAGTATTTTAAAAGTTATTAGTTAAAATAACATTTGTTTAAAGTTAAAATTTAAAAGCATTAAGCTTAAAGATAGCTAAGTTGAAAGAGGTTTTTAATTAAATATTTTTTTGTAATTAGTTTAGTTTCATTGTTTTAAAATGTTGATTATACATATATGTGCAGTGTAGAAAGATTTAAAAAGTTTTGAAAGGGATTATTAATAAAATTATTAATTATGTCAAAAATAATATTTTAAAAGGATACTTTAAATCAAAGACAATCTTGAAGAACTCTTGAATAAAATGTAAAGTGTGTTTATTTTGAATAAGATAAATTTTATTTAATTAAATAAATACTTTTTATTAAAATTAAATAAATGGTTTATTTAATAATTAAATAAAGTTAATAAAGGTTAATTATTTTACAGTCTAAACATCATATGTTTAATAGTCTTAATTAATAAGTTCAAGTTCAAAAATCTATAAATATGTGATCTTGCAATTAAAAGAGATTAAAAATATGCTAATGGATAAAAATTCCATCTAGCATTTCAATTTGATTGGTTGAATTGTGACATGACAAATATTTCAGTAAAATTTTAACATGAACATGTGTAATATTTACTAAGGCAATAAACCTTTATGCATGTGCGCTTGAAAATGCGAAGGTAGGGACCTCTACAGGTCTTAACCACAAGCTTATGCTTTGGAAGAAAAGATTCACACATTATTATCTTAAGATCATTCTTATTATTTTCACTTAATCACTTTTAAAGTTTTTCAGTTCATCTCATTTTTAAATTGCTTTTTTTTTTTTATCAGTTTGAATGTCCAACTTGTGCATGTCCACTTATTCATTCAGCAATAAATCACTGAATTTTAAAGAAAATTATATAACGCCTTGAGTGGAAAAGGTTGTTGAAAACTGATGACATCGAGATATGCATATGTTTATTTTATTCTATTATAAACTTTTAGTTAATTCAAACTTTTTGGCTATCAATCATTGCTTTTAATATTTTAACATATAACTTTTAAAATTCGTTATTCACATTAATTCTAATCATTAAGTTACCTGTTATATCTTGAAAAAGTTCTGACTTTAAATAAATAATTATGCTGACAATATAATTAATGAATGATAATCAATCTTAACTTATTGGAAATAAGTTTATCAAACCAGAAGAATTGCAGTAATGGATTATTCTAAAAGTATTGGTAGTCTTAAAAACAAAATAAACTACGATAGTTTTAAATTGTGTTATATAATTTTAATGAAGGAGAAGCTTTCTCAATACTTTAAAAAAGACTTTGGTTATCCGTTTTCCTGCCAATGCAAATAAAATACTATTTTATTATTATTATTACAATTTATTAATCCAGAATTCATCTACTTATTTATTTAAAGCTTTTCATTGTTTTCTTAAAGAAAAGTCAAAATGACTTCGTGCTTTAATATTAACAAAATAATGCTTAAATTTATAAAAAAAAAAAAACTATTTGGTGTTATATCTGCTCACAGCTCATTTTCCTCTAAATGGATATTTCAATCATTATTATATTTATCTAAAATGGATGGCGCCAAAGTTGAGAGTGGAGGGAGTTTGACATGGTAAATGAAAATGTAACAATATTTCAACTACAGACAATAGTGAGAAAGAATTCCCGCTCTGGACTATTGTGCGCATATTTATTTTTTCTATCATAATTGAAAGGCTGTGTTGCGATATATTTCATTAAAGAAAATTACAAAAGGAATCCTCGATTAAAAGGATTAATTTCATTTTAAAATAAAATAACTTTTAATCCTTAATTTAAAAGGTAAACAAAATATAGCCTATATTTATGTTTTAAAAATTTGAAATTATTCTTATTATTATATAATTATAATTTATGACATATTCTTATCTATTATTATTATTTATGATGTTATAAAAGGTATTTATAATGGTGCACATAAACGCAATGGATTCGGTAAGAAATATAAGTAAAAGGTTTATTTTGAGACTATTATTATTATTTAGAGTTCTCATCATTATTATTTCAGTAAAATAGAATGCATTGTCATACCTGGGGTAAAAACAGCCTTTTATAGCTTATATGTGATTATGAATGAAAATGCTTTGGAAGTCGATGTGTGAATTTAGATAGCGTATAAAATGTTAATGTTTAACATCTTTATACAATTATGGTATGTCAGTTTACACATATTGTTAGATCAAGTAGTTGTATTGGTATTCTCATAAATGTGTGTGAGAGTTGATTATTTGTTCTTATTGTTATCAAATTCATGGCGTGTGTGGTTGTTAATTGGTACACTGTTTGGAGACAGGTGTCAATTTAGGGATTTTTATGTGAATATTTTTATTGCTTTTGTATGTGTTAACCCCTGAATGAAAGAGAGTGTGGCTTTCTTGCTTTGACACTTCCTGCACAAAGTTACCAGGTGCCTCCCTATGTATTTTCTGTCATCCATTTTGCCTATAATTTAATATCAGTGTGTGTTTTAAATATGTTAGAACATTTTAAGGCATGTCCATCTTCGAAATTATGTTATTAGCTCTGCTGCAATTTAAATTTAAGTATATTATTAGTATTAAGCATATTTATTTCCTCTTCTCTCATAGATATTGTTTTAATAATCCATAAGAAGTGTGTTTGCACATTGATTTTCAGACATTGATGGTTATGTAAAGTATTTAATATCATATTAGTGATCTGTGTATAGGTACATATTTATGTTATTTTGCTCTGCATACATAATAGAACTTCTTTAGTAATATAAATAATTTTATTATAATTTTTGATGGAATACTTCAAAATGGAATAATTTATTGTAAAGTATATCAATATTTCTGTCAGCACAATTTGTTAAATTAAAAGTAATATTTAATGTATATATTTATTGTATTAAATACTATATTATCTTGTAAATAAATATTTATTAAAGACATCTCTAATTTTGTTGCCATTATTACATTCATTTATTGAGAAAATCTAATCTAATAAAGTTGTATTATTTATTCATTATTCAATGGTCAAATTAAAATTTATTTATCTATTTTGTTTATTACTTATTTCACCTGCATTGTAATAAGATACATATGTTAATTTGGCTTTATTTCAAATGTACTTTGTAATGTAGTTGGTAGCATAAAATTAACTTTTCCACCTTCTGCATTATTTTACTTTTAGTTCTTGGTATAAGTTTATATCTGAAAATAATAGAATTAAATATGTTTATAGGTAGTATAAATTAAATATTTTAATAAGAATACATTTTAAAATATTTAAGAAGTGTTAAATATGCTAGCCATGTGTTATTTAAAGTGTTAAGATACTTGTTTTTGTATATCTGTTTGCCTAAGATATAAGATATCCTATGGTAGAGTCATAAAAAGAAGATAGAATATTAAATACATAACTTAATAACTATTGCATTTAAGAATGTTGAAGTGTATAATATAATACACCTGGATCTCTTTTTGTGTGGATTTTTTAAATGTGATTTTGAAGTTATGCGATTCATGTTTCTTCTTAATATCTCTTTATGCGATAAGGAAGTTCATATTGTACTTAAAATCAGGGTTTCCCCATTTTATATACATGCATTAAATTTTACATACTTTAAATGCTTGTTGGAAAAAGGTTTGGCATAAATTTAAATACCATAGAAGATTTAGAAAAAGATAATGAAACAGAAATGGAACCTGTTCATTTCACAGCAAAAATGATTTGAGAAAGTCTTCAACTTTCTAATCAATTGGAAAATCATTTTCTTTTTAAATGACATGAATTATGGATGAGCTCTTAAATTCCACCGAGAGTTAAATAGTTGTATGTCTGTGTTATGCGTATGTTTATATTTTCTTTTGTACACATATACATGGATAAACTTTTAGACAGAAAAAAAGTTACAAGTAAAAATATTTAAGAACTTTTAATTTCTACTTAAAAAGAATGTATCTTTAAAAGTTCTTAAATATTTTTACTTGTAACTTTTTTCTGTTTAAAAGTTTCTCCATGTATATATGAGTATATGAAGAAAATTTAACAGTTAGTCATTATTAACACCCTCATGGAAGCATATTATATATATATAGTTGCACTCATGGAAGTGCATTCTCTAATAGCTAGACATAGTAGTCTGGATATTGTGAGCTTCATAAACAATTAGTAAAATCATTATCTCAAAGTTTAATTACCGATTACATTGTTGACAGAAAACCATTAACACACATGAGACTAAAGTTGGCACTAATTGTATTTCCTCTTGTGATGAATCTGATTTTTTACCAGTTCACAAACAAATCCACATACTGTCAAATAATGATAATGATTAAAATATGTATGAAAACGTAAAATAAATTACACATAAAAACATATTGATTTGAATAAAATTAAATATTTAATAAAAAAAGTAAAAAAAGTTTGTCTTGTATCAATTTTTTTCAAGTATTTGAAATTTTTTATTAGTCATGCTTTATTTTCTTACTTTTTTATGCAAATTTTAAAGTAATTTTACCTTCTTGCTTTGGTTTTATGTGATTTCTGAAAATTAAGGAACGTATCCCACATTTTCCAATGTAAGTTTAGTCTATTTTTGTGTGGGTTTTTTAAAGCAGATTTTCTGTGGAACCTATCTATTGCATAAAAACAGACTCAGGTGTAATCATTTTTTTTGAATAATGTATATGTACAAACTCTGAGATATAAATAAAGTACAAACCTGAGATAAGTTTTAAAATTTAAAAGAACCTGAGTTTAAACCATAAAAACCTGAGATAAAATTTAAATAGAAGAACCTAGATGACTCCTACTCTATAAAAATCCCATAGCTATTATTGGTGACTGCCTGTATGACTGCTTTCCTCACCCTTGGAAGGTTACAATATATAAATTTAAAAAGATCTCTCATTTATATAGCATTTAATGTAGGCATAGTTCTAAATATTTTTGCTATTTTTTTATGTACGTTTATAGTTTCTTAAAAAAATTTTTTTTGTTCATTTTGTTTCTTTTTCAATAGACTTTTGATTTCATTCCTGCTATTTTTTATAATTATTATGAAGATTCTCTTTTTTAAAGATTTAAGAAGTGTGAAATTGTTGATCCCACCTTTCATCCAAATTTTGTCCTATTTCATAATGACCTAATGTCCTAATTATTATTTCTTTTTTGCTTTAACATACTTCACATCTGTGTTTATTTTATAATTGTTATTTTATTTTCTAATATTTTTTTGTTTTAATTATGATTTTTTATTATCAGTCTTACTACCTTTTTTCTTAACTTTTTAATGTTACCTTTATCTATTCTAGTCTCTGATCTATTTTTATGCTTTTTTATATACTTGACAATCCTTTTTTATTATTTTGAATTGTAAATTCCTTCTTAATAGTTAAATAAATAAATTATTAAGTAAACTTTTTATATTTCCTAATCTAATTCTATAAAATTAGGCAATTAGAATGTATATATTATGCATTTATTATTTCAAAATAACATCACTATATCTTTGTATTTATTTATTTCTTTAGCATATAGAATGATTTTTATCTTTTTTCTTTTCTTTTAATATATTTAAGCCAATTTAATATCTTTCATTCATAACATTTTTCTGTTTGTTTTCAAATAAAGTCTTTCTACTTTTCATATTTTTAAAATTTCTCTTTTTATTAAATAAATAAAATTTATTATAATATTCTTTATTTTGTTTTTAGCTACTTGTAAAAATATTTATAGATATTAGAGATTTTCCTATCCATTAGACTCAGTAAGATGTGTAGATTATACTTCTATTTTATATTTAAACCAATTACTCATTCTTTTAGCTATGTTTATTAGATGAAACATTTTTTAGACTTGATGTTCAATAGATAATAAATGAGTAGTATTGTACAAAATGCATTTATATTTTTACAATAAATAAAAAATAGATAGATTTACAAGATATTGTTTATGTCAAGCGTTGTTAGCCGAGAAGTCAGCACAGCTGCCTTGCAAGCAAGCAATTGGTTGCAGACGGTTGTTGCGGGTTCACCTCCCGGCCGATGCTGTGACATGTGAAAAAAAAGATATTGTTTACATAGTTAAATATCTGTTTTTCATATTTAATTTAACAATGTATAAACATTTTAAGCACCGATGTGCAATTGTTTCTACAGACCTTCATTTTGAAGAGAGAAAAATTGAAATGTTAGACAATAATGAAAATTTTAAACATTGCAAAATCAAGTAAGAAAAACATACAATTTGCTATATATTAATTAATAAAATGCAGTGTTAAGAGAAAGAAATAATGTTTGAATAGTAAAATAACTGCGTAATATATTTCAAAAATTAAATTGAAAAATAAATAAATTAATTAATGAAATAATATTAATTTAAACTGTAAAGTACTTTAACAATAAGTTTTTAAAATTCATTCGGCAAGGTGTTTTCATATTAATTATTATTCAGTGATTGAATTTAGCTCAATACTTTACTAATTCTTTTTCTTAGGTCGGTAGAAAGATTGAATAATTAACAGTACTTCAGTAATATCGATACTTTTGTCCTCTTCGCAGTTCATTTTTTGTGATTGCCATTTTTTAAATAGTTTGACCAAAAATTAAAAAGAAATTACTGCAGACAATCTTTCTATTTATATATGAATCATTTTAAATAGGTTTATACTTTAAAAGTAACATTATTATCTTGTTATTTGATAATGTAAATTGCTAGTGTTTGTTTTTTGGGGGGTAAAATTTAGAAGGTAAAAAACTGTTGTAAGTTATGATTTAATAATAATAATAATTTGAATCTTTTACAGTTATGCTTTTTTTTCCTATCCTTATTTTAACATCGTTTTGCAGTTTATGAAAGACGAAATATAGCTTTTTGTCGAACATATTTTTTGTATTTAAAACTAATCTTTAGAACTAAATATAGTACTTTTTAATAAAGTGGTTCACTGTATTTTCTAAATCTCTTTCAATCGTTGATTTTTTTATATTTATTATTGTCGTTTTATTTGCATGTGTTCGGCCTTTGTTTATAGAACAGTTTTTATACGCCCAAAAACATTATATTGATTCTGAAAATATTAGTAAATTTAATAATATATTTTTTGTGATCAAAATAACTTTTTAAAAAAAATTATCTGTCATAAAATCAAAAGTAACCAGTTGCATACGCTGGCTGAAATTCAAATATAAAATATCACAAACACAAGTCACAAGGGAGCGCTGTTGACATTAATGTAAAGTTTAGTATCAGTGATATTTTAATTTTATCTTTATTTGTCAATAAATATTTAGGATTCATTCATGCATATCTTTATTACTAATTTTAGTATTATACTGACGTTTTATCTGTAAGGTTCTTGGAGACTATCCAGATAATAAAACTCTTTCAAGAATGTTTCCGATTTTTGTAGACACCTCTGCAACATTCTTGAATAACCTCTACCTTTCAAAGATAACAACAGATAAGATGATACGTTTTCTCTTTATAATATTAATTAATAACAACAATTAATATGCATTGACATTCTGAAATATTTAATTAAATCTTTTACTTATAAAAGTCTTTGCTTTAATCTATATATATTTTTAAAGCAAAGATCGTTCATTATAAAAAAAAATGGGATGATGTATGTGATTGTCTGCATCAATTTAGTTGAAAATATTAAATGTTTTTAGATATCACAATATTTTTAGCATTTTTTTTTCTTCAGGTATTTCTAACCTAATCAGTTACAGTTAGCATGGAATTAATTGGTGACATTTAGATTCTTGAAAATTGAAAGGAATGTTATATTTTAACCACCTGGGCTATTCTATCAAAGGATTCAGTCAATAGAAATTATATATACTTATATCTAAGAGTTCTTCTAAATGTTTTATTTTTTATCCTTTTAAAGGCAAGGTTGACGAGTAATTTTCAAAAATCGTGGATTATTAAAGTTGTTTGACTTACAATGTTGTTTGTCATTGTCATGTAAAATGCTTTTTGAATTTTTATCCTTTTTAATGTTTCTTCTCTGCCCAATATTCTTGTGTTCTCTCAGTTTAATATATATCCATTAGCATATGTGTAGTGCACTAGTTTAGACACATTTATTTTTTTCCACTGTAATTATTTCTTTGAATTCTTTAATCATTTTTCAATAGGAGGACTAATTTAACCAATATATGTCCTCATACTTTCATATTGTATTTCATGGATATTTCAAGTTTAGATTTTGTAAAGATTAAGATTCCTTACTATGCATTATAGTTTCAGAAATCAGATCTAATATATTGTTTGCAGATTTTATCTGTCATTCCTGAAATATATGGATACATTGCAATACCTATGCTTTATTCTTTTGATATTTCTTTTTATTTTTATGTTTTTGTAATAAATATCTAATGGATAAAAAATGCTTAATAGTTTTATTGACCAGTAGTGCATAAGAAGTTCAAGAGCACACCTGCAAATGCCAGAATCTATTCTGGGACTTCCTGATCTCAAGTTCAATGCTCTATCAGCTGTGCTAGACAACACAGGGTGTCTAATGGATAATAATTCTTAATGAGAATTTGATCTGTTTTGGAGTTTTTTCCCACATTACTAACTCCTGAACAAATTAATTTTGCTCTGTTTGATGCTGATAGTATAAAATCTATCTTTTGCATTTTTATACTTAGATAATGCTAAGCATTGTCCTGTGATTGGAGAATTTTAATGATAGTATTTGTGCTTTTTTATTAGATAGTCTTGTCACAGTGTCAGTTGTGTAGATTATATGATGAGACAATACACCATATTTTCTATATTTGTCCTGGTCTTAAGTCGATTAGGAACTTTATTGTTGCAAATGTCTCTCTGGATCTTAGGGATGCTCTTTCTGTTAGTAATACTCTCAAGAAGGGATCTTTTGTGGCAACAAGATTATCTATCTTTATTACATTTTCTTTATGGTTGATGCATTGCAGGCTCATCTTTGGTCATTCTCAGGCCTCGGCTCTGTCTTTATGAAGCTCCTTGACCAAGTCAAGCAGCGAGACTCTGCTTTCACCTGTGAGTCTACCTGATGATACTTGGGTGAAAGTTTTGTTTTTCTCTTAATCTTATTAAGATATCTTTTTCTCTGCATTGACCTTTTTAAGTTTCATTCTGAATGCTATGTAATTTTTTATAAAGGTTAACTGTATATTACTATGTTACTATGTTTAATAAATTTATTTTAAAACAAGAATGACAAAAGTTATTCCTGTTCTAATTTTATTGTAAATTTAATTGTAGAAAATATATTGTTAATAAGTGTCCAGAATGTTTGTAATAATGGGTACAACAAATGTGTCATCACAATAGTGATGCAGTCTTTTGGTGGTGATGAAAAACTATTTATGACTGTGGTTTCACATTCACAAGAAGTGGCAGTCATGAATTCATTACCACACTTGGATTTTGAAGAATTTTAATTTTATTGAAATTAAGTTGCAGTTATGCAGAAATGTAACAATTCCATTATACTATCAATATGAAAAGTTGAGCAGTATATAGCTATTGATAAATAAATAAAAATTCTGAAAATGTGTAATGCTTTGTTCCAACATATAACTTCAAATAAACACATACTTATAAGTCAGATTTAATTGACCAAAACAAATGTCCTGAAAAGGTTTTAGTTGGTTTTTCATCATAAGTTTTTATAAATCTCCATGAAGGATGTAAATAAATTACATTTAATAGAATTTATATTATAATTAAAACTAGCTCTCTAATATCTCATCATAGAACTATTGTGCACAAGAAAAAAACTATTTTTAAGCTCCGAGTTGCCAAGGAGTAAGAATTTGAATGTTATTGATTGTTTAACTGTATAACTTTTAATCAGCTATCTGAGAAACAAATTAAGTCTGGTTGGAATATTAAAAAAAAGGTTAAATTTCATTTTTCCTAAAGTCAATTCAAGTCACAAATAAGAAATTCATCTATATTCAAAATTACATGCAAGATGTCTTTAATTTATCATTGATACTATTATGAAATAGTGTGTGATAAAAACATATATCATTCTACACGTTTCAAAAAATATTTTCTGAAATTTACAATTAATGTTAGTAGTCAACAGTTAAGTAATTGCAAATAATTGTAAAAGTAAAGATATAAAGAAAAGATGAGATTATCCTTATTAGAATGTATTTTGTTTAATTTTAATATCTTTGAATGGAAATTTATTTATATACTCTTTCTTATATTTTTAATTATTTAACTACTAATGATATAAATTTAGAGTTCAAATTGATATGAGCATTTTAGCTTAGTGATAGACTCAAAATTCAGACTCAGATTTATAAATATGTAATTTATTTATATTAAATGTACTCAAAATTTATTTCCTATATATGTAATTAAAGGAATTGGGTTCTTCATGAAATATGTATGTTGGGGATCAGCTAACTTTTTCATATATATGTGGTCATGTGTATGGGTTACTTGATGGACAAATATGGACTGAAAAATCTTGGATTCAAATCCCTCTACTTTTATATATATGCGTATGGATGTATGCTAGTGTTTAATATTGTTCATGGATGTTTTATTTGTTATTAATATCACTATTGCACTCATATTTTAATTAGTTCACAATTGCCATTGACCAAACGGTTTATTACTTATTGTTATATTAAAAATGTATTTATATATAGACAGCCTACATAATAAGAAATGACAAGCAATCGATCAAACTATTGTTTTGTGTTATTTGGTCAAATGCTAGAGGGATCAGCTCTAGAACTAAAGATTCCTGGATCAAAGTTCAACCTGTCAATTCTTATATATTGAAATATCAAGCATTTGAGCCATTTCTAACATCTACAGAATAAAATGGCTGATATCATTTATATTAAGGGAAATCCCTCGGTCTTTGAAAAATTTATCAAAGGATTGTGGAGTTATCTTTTTCGATTTTTCAAAATAAATCTTTTAAATGTTCTAGATATTAAACACAGACCTTATGACATGAGGATAGAAATTAAAAAGTCTTTCCCTGTCTAATTAATATGTTGTATGATGTGAAGTCTATTTATTTTAATTGTATCCTGTGATGTTTATATAATTTATTTGATAATTTAGCCTGATATAAAATATTTTTATACTTACAAATTAAGAAATACATACATGCATGTGTTGATTTTATATATCTCTGTATATATCTAGTGTTCAACATTTGATATTTAAGGGTATCTGAAAAAAAGACATTTAGTCAAGAAATCTAAAATTTTTCGAAAAATATTTCAGAGTGAAGACTTATTTCTGTGATACAAAGATCTGCCTTGATTTTCTACTGCAGCATGTTGAATAGAAAATTATCTATTTTATTTATATGTGACAGATAGACAATACCTTCTATATAGTAGTAAAAGTTATTTTAGTATAATAATATATCAGTGAGGTCAATCTCTGAGACTTTAAAAAACTTATTTTAACTGTTTAATCAGCATTTAAAAAGGAAATTGCTTAATCTATTAAGTCTATATTTATTAAACAATTATAATAACAGTAAGTCGCTTTATTAATATTTCACTAACAGGAAAAATAAAGAAATGAATTAGATATTAGATAGGTATATATATTTACATATATATTTTATAAATAATTAATCTATTATTGAAAATATTTAAGTCTAAAGAGAATATATTAATGCCATTAAAATGTTTATTATAACGATTTAAAAGACTATACAATGTTAGGTGTAAAGTTTTATATTTATATTTATCAAAGCAAAGCAAAACTCCATATAGTAGTGCCACCTGTGCTAAACAGAGTAATCAATGGATGCCAGAAGGCTTGTGCATAAAATCCCTATCTAATGCCTACTCATCCAATATCCCCAGACTAGTTTCTGGCTTGTGGCCTTCGTCAGTGAGGAGCTTTGGATCTGAGAGCACTGCATCTAGATCTTAGGATCTAATGTAACCCTCTAGCAACCACCTTTTATCTCTACTTAACTACAAAACTATGAGCATGAAATTGAAAACACAAAAAATATTTTCAATCTAAGCTCAATAGTTTATATAGTCATATGGGTCTGAACTCAGTTCAGTACCCATACATTTTGGTGTCTTTGGCTCTTTATAAACAATTATGTGCTAGTATTGGAGATGTGATCATGTGATGCTTGCTATATTTATCAAAGTGAAATATATTTTTCTTCCTGGATTGTATATGAAGTAACAACAATTGTGAAGAATAGGTCCTATTATTCTATTAACTTTACAGATTGTATTATCTAGAAGTGTTGTAAAAAATGTATTTATTCCAAGAATTTTATGATGTGCTTCATATATTGTATAGAACATAGATTTATAAAATATGGAACTTCTGTGTGACAACAGAATATATTTTGATTTATTACTGTCAAACAATTTCACCTACAATTTTGACCCAATCCACTCTAAATAAATCTATAAATTATATAAATATAAATTATCATTAATCATTTATTGAACTACAGTTATCTTTAATAAACTTTAAACATGAGTTGAAGATTAATATATCTGATTTTTTTTAACTTAACACACATACACATGGAGTAATTCAACTTCACTTCTTTTTGCTATGTGCAATATATTTTAGAGATGTATTAAATAATCTTCACCCCACTACACATTCTTTTAAAAATTAAAAATAAAGACATCATACAAATGTTCCCCAAGATTAATTAACATTTAGTGGATGTTTTTATAATTTTGAAGCCATTAACATATAATAAAAATTATTCATCACAATATAAATATATATATATCAAATCACTCTTCACATATTGAAAAACTTCACCTTATAGTTCAAAGAGATACATTTTTGGACTGTCTGCTTGAGAGTCAGACTTTTATATATTTTAAACCATATTGACTCATTATTGTGTAATATATTATGAGATTGAAATCTAATGAGATCTAAGAGCAATCTGTTACTCTTAGTAGCAATACTAGAATCTTTATTTTATTCTAAATATAGTATATTTATAGATGGACAATTGATATCTTAAACTGGATTCCAAGAGATTGTAAAAGACCCAGAAAGAGACCACACATGAGATGGATAAATGAAATAAGAAAGTGTGCAGGGGTGATGTGGAGAAGAGAAGCTAAAGATCAGAGAAGTTGGTTTGAACTTGGAAGGACCTTTATCCTGCAGTGGATTGATAATGTTTGTTGTTGATGATGATGATAGTATATCTATTGTTAAAAAGCATATGTTTGTATACTCAATATTAAGCAAGTTTCTATAATAACTGTAATGTCATAATTCTCAATAATAGGTGATAATTTTGAATTAAATGTCTTTATATGTAACTTGAGAACATTTGATAGTATAATATATTGGAATTATTCATAATTAAATATGGAAGATAAATGCATAACTGAATCTTTAGTAACGTTAGCTCATTTTTATATATTATATAAACTAGCCTTAGAAACATATAGTGCATATAACATTCATACAATAATTCATTTTTATTGGTTTCTTTTTACCAGCAACAATTATGATAATAATAACAACAACAGTAACTACAACAATGATGATGACAACAGTAACAACAACAACAACAACAACAACAACAACAACAATAATAATAATAATAATAATAATAATAATAATAATAATAATAATAATAATAATAATAATAATAATAATAATAATAATAATAATAATAATAATAATAATAATAATAATAATAATAATAATAATAATAATAATAATAATAATAATAATAATAATAATAATAATAACAACAACAATAATAGCAATAATAATAATAATAATTTATTCCACAAGAGTGTGTAGGTAATACAAATATGCCAATAAAACTTCAGTTGTTTTTTGCTAAGTCAGGCTTTCAATACAGAGTATCTTTAGCAAAGCAAGACTTTAACAAAGTTAACAAACCAGTATGTATATAAATTATAAATTGAACAATCCATTATCAAAAATGAAAATATCATTGATTAGGTCATTGCACTAAATATCCAGTTCTTGTTAAAAGGAATTCTATTGGCTCTAATATTAATGGAATTTCTGGAATTAATTTTATGCCAATCCTCTTTTATTTTATGTTTTTTTTATGATTATTTTCCAAACAAATAATTTTAACATCAGCAGGTTTAAACAAATGATCAGATTTTTTTTTGTGATCAACAAACAGCTATAGGCAATATTGCATTTAATTCTATTATTTAGATGAGCAAGCTAAGATATTCTAGATTTTAAATTTCCTTGAATCTTTCCATAATATGTAACATAGATCAATTGAACTTTATCATGCTTTTTAAGCTTGTATGCATAATAGTTGAGTAGTCTATTTAAAGACAAAGGGTATCAAAAACTAATGTTAAATCTATTCATAATTGCAATTATTTTTGTATGTGGATTAGGAATTTGGACATACCAATCCATGACTTAGTATTAGATGTTCTACCAAATTTATGTCTAAAATTTATCGAGCAACTGTAATCAAGTTGGTTTTATAGTTCTTTAAATTATTTGTTCAATAAGACTTAAACTTGCAAAGTTTTAACCTTCTAAATAAAAAGGCTTTAAAACCTGCCATTTTATATTGAAATAGAATTTTTTAATAATGTATATAAATATACCTAATACTAAGTGGTTTTATATACATATGGTAATCTATAGCATTATTCTGTCATATCAACTATGAATCTTAAAATTTAATGGATTTATTAATGTCCTTATCTTTCATTTTCCAATTAATTTCAGGAAATTTATTTAAATTGTTAAACATTTCATGAATAAAATTAGTTGGAGCACTAACAAAAACATTGTCAAGATATCCAGTATGTAAACATCTTTATCAACATTTAAAAGAGTGTGAATAATATCCTTTTCAATGTAAGCTAAGGCTAAACTACATATAATACCACTAACTGACAAACCCATGGATCAATTCATAGGCATCAAATGTAGCATGTAAATTATCATTCATCCAATAAATAATGCTCATAATACATTGAGCTCTTTTACAGCTAACAGAACTATGCTTCAAAAGATCCTATATGGACAAATTCTATTTATAGAATCATAGACTTCACAATAACATTAAAATAAACCATTCTAAATTCTTCACCAATGTTAACATTCTTAATTTTATTGCCAGAGTCAAATGATGAATTAATTATGAACTTTCCAAAGTCAAACTGCAACAACTTTAGCTGTAAGATAAAAATAGGCTGATAATAGGATCAGCCCAAACCATTCATAAGCCATAATGGATGGTTATACATATAAAGTTTTACATTAGTAAATATCCATGTAGTGACAGCTGCTGAAGAATACATTATAAGATGCACAATGAGAAAATGTTTTATTATCATACTTTTTGAGAACATTGTATATGAATATGTCATTTTTTACTTCTTAATAGCATAATCATTAACTCAAATTTAATCAAATTAATTTGCTGATTTATTTCTTCAAAATAAATCACATTATTAAGCAACAGAAATCGATTTCCCTTGTCCTCCTTAAGGTAAATAATATTATTTTTTATTAGGAACATTAAATTTCACTATCTTTTTAGTCTACTTCAGGATTCTATCAACTGCCATTAATAAAATGTGGACAAAGCCATATTAACAAATGTGAGCGTTTGTAAGTTCTACTCTTGATAAATTGACAGCATTTACAATACTTATCAAATCAAGTAAAATAATATACTATTTATCTGCTTTAAAGAAAGTTTCTTCTTATACTTAATATTATCTTATTTCTTAAACAAACATCTACTAAATATCTTTAAAGTAGTAAATTTTTGTTGTAACAGTTATAATGTTCGTTTTTTCTTAATTGAAATTTAATATCCTCAGCAGTAAGCTTCATAAGCCAAACTTTAAGAGTAAACAATGCCTTATTAATATTTTTATCAGAACAATTAATTTTAGTATTACAGTATCTAGAAAAACTTTTTAATTAATACACATCAGGAAAAATTTTAAACGTGATTCAAACTTTCTTTTTAAGTTTTAAAGATAAAATGTATATATCATAATTAGCCATTAATAAAACTCAAAATATGTAAAATAAAAAAATATATATATATGAATAGGAGGCAATATCTAGGACAATATTAAACAAGAGTGTATAGACAATACAAATACAGCACTAAAACTTCAATTTTTCTATGTTATTAAATAATAATAATAATAATAATAATAATAATAATAATAATAATAATAATAATAATAATAATAATAATAATAATAATAATAATAATAATAATAATAATAATAATAATAATAATAATAATAATAATAATAATAATAATAATAATAATAATAATAATTAATCAATTCAATAATAATAATAAATAAACATCAAAAATATTTAAAATAATATATATCTTATTATAAATTAAAAGTATACATACAGATATTTAAAAATACTATTTACATTATTTCAATGTGAGATTTTTTTATTTTCCTTAAATTTTTATAGTTTAAAGATAAAATATCGATATCTGAAAACTTTTGATTATACTCTAGTTGCAATCTATGCAATGGTGATATAATTGAATGTTTTAATATAGATAAATAAAACAAATCATGACATCTAGATTTATAAGATGGAATCCTAATTGCAATTCTTTTATTCATATTCTAAGATACATTCCATTATTAATTTAAATAAAAATACATTCCATCAATAGTCTTTTATTATACATATTATTTACTTTCTTAGTATATATTTTATTTTTATAAATATATTTAAAATATTTATCTGTATTTTTTAATTTACATATATTTTTATTTATATTTCAAATAATAGAGCCATAATGCAGAACATACAATTAAAGTATTAAATAGTAATCTATATATTTCATTTAAATTGAATGTTTATCTCAAAATCATCCCATAATTTTAAGAGATTTATTAATTACTGTTTGAATATCTAATTAAATTTATAATAACTTTGAAAATAATACCCAGATCTTTCTTTTAAATGTTTTAGCAATTTTGTTTCCATTAACATTATATTTTATTACTAATTGTTTTTTCTTTGTATAAACATTGAATTGCATTTTTTTGTATTTATTTCATATTATTGATATGCCCATAATAATAATAATAATTAATACAACACAAACAGAAAACCCCACCAAGGAAAACCACACAACAACACCAAACATCCACCCAAGAAAATAAAAGAGAGTAACAGAAATGCCCCCAAAGAAAAAGACCAATTAAACATAACAAAGAAAACAAACCCAAAAATTAAATCGGCATTAGAACCCAAAATTAGATTTCACCAAATTAAACTGAAGCATGCCAACATACACTTTGTAGATATAGAACATACAAAAACAAAGACAACGGAGCAAAAACGGACACAGAACATTTCTACTATTTGATAAACATCCATACCATCATTTACAAACAAAAAATGGACATTCAAACCTTTTACAACATTTGTTAAGGGTAGCTACCCACATATTTGATAAGACTTTATATTATTTTCACTATGGGTACAAGAGCTCTTCATGTACAACAACAACCAGAGACACCAAACACATCTGGAACAAAAGGAACACCCTTAAGGGAGAAAAAATTGTATCCCAAAAGAGTACACAGCCACTTGATCTATATTACAACAGGCCAAAATTATAGAGAAAAAAACAAAAAAAACAGAACAAGAGCCAAAGTGCACAAAATAATTGGAGTGTATATTTTAAAAAAAAAAGAAACCAAATGAAACCACAGCAACCTTTTCTTTCCCCCCCATTACAATTTTCAACTATTTATACAACTTCATCATCTGCATGGGAAAATGTTATAAAGAACCTTTTCTTGTTATATTCAATAAAGTCCTGATGATGATGATGATATTATTATTATTATTATTATTATTATTATAATAATAATAATACAGTGAATTTATTTAAATGAAAATATTATAAAGAAGAAATAAATTTCCATTTTACAAATTTACATAATTTGTAGATCAGTTAAAAGTAAATATTATGCTTAGAGCTTATCTGTATATAATCCAACCATTGCTTACATTGCTGAAATCAGGGTTTTAATTTATTGTATATCTGAATTATAAATTGTTGATTGAATTGAACAAACTTATTCATTCTGTTGCAGAAGAGAGATAGAATCTCATTTTTACCACCTGCAATTAGAAATACTTAGTAAATTTTGAATTTACTGTAATAAAAAGTCTCTTATTTATCTCACAGAGACTATATATATAATATTATAAAGAAGGAACAACTCTCTGGTCATGTACTTTTACAAATTTACATGCACTCACTTGTAAGAATCAGTTTGAAAAGCACAAGTGTATGCTTATGCTTAAAGCTTATCTATATGTAAGCCAACCTTTGATCACCATGCTGAAATCATGGCTTTAATCTACTGTGCGCCTGAATTATAAATTGTTAATTGAATTATATAAACTTATTTATTCTGTATAGAGTCTAGACTTGTATTCTCTAGTCTTGTCTTATTTATCCTTGGCATCTTCTTTTAAGACAGGCGAGAAAGCGGATTCATGGTGTAAATAGCCAAAAACTGAACACACAAACATAATGCTGAGAAAAACAGTAATATTCTTGAAGATGATAAATATTCTCCAGTTTTTGTTGATACTGATTTTGCCACAATATAGCTACTAATCATAAAGGGAATGCTGTAAACTAGAATTTAAAAGTCATCCTATCTCTTTTGACAGATGTCATGTGAGACATCAATCTCTAAATAGGCATGTCTACTAAAATAATATGATAAAAAGATATATATATATGTGTGTGTGTAAAACGAGAAAACATGAAAATAATATTGAATCTAATCAACTGATATTGAAACTATATTTAAAAACCTATCCAGCTTTAATCATTGAATATTACAAAATGTATAAACTGAAAATGGACCAGGATTTTATCAATCTAAATAATTATAGTGAAGGCTATATGAATTCGAGAACTTCTTGTAACTACTTTTCTGATATTTATTTAAATTGTAGTTAACCAAGAAACAGGTATATGAACACTCTTATAAATTTACGGCATGTGATATCAAATCTCCACATACATCAACATTAATTAAGCGTCCAAAAAACAGAAAATGTGGTCATGTAATGGTTAAAAAATTGGTACGACTTTATTATTCCATTTTTATTAATAGGCGTAAATTAAAATATTATAATAATAATATAAATTAGAACCCACAGAAATTATATTTTTGTATATATTTGATAATTATGCATCAATCTTTTTTACGTTTATTTTAATGTATTTTTTTTATTAATTTTCTTTTAGTTAATTAATTAATTTATTATGTCATGGGTTAAGCAAAGTGCTTAGCATATATTAATACATCAACTCTAATGTTCAAACTTCTTTTTAGCTGCATACTAGCACACAACTCTCCAATTATTTTAATTAAAGTGAAGTATAATCATAATCTCTTATATTACAAGTAGTGATTTATTAATTCATTACATATAAGCCCTTTTTCCATTAAGGCCACAAGCCAAAAACTAGTCTGGGTATATTGGATGAGTAGGCACTAGATGGGAATTTTATGCACAAGCCTTCTGGCATCCATTGATTACTCTGGCTTGCACTGAGTGGCAATACATATAGAGAGTTTTGCCTGTTTTAATAAAGATTGTTAGTTATTATTGATATGAGATAAATAATGATTCATATTTGCTGTAGCAACAAAGGTGAGTAGCCTATAAAGGCTTACCATGTTCACCTGAGCCAATTGGGGATTAACAGATGGGTTAACATCAAAATGCTTGACTGAAGTTCTCCTTATAGATGTGTATTCTAGTCTGCAGCATGGCAGACCTATTATAAATAAATAAAAATATCTATAGGGACCAGGCATAGACCCTCTCTCTGATTGTATTTTTTTATGGAAATGATGATCAGGAAATATGGTTGATATTAGCATTGAGAATAAATAAGCTTAAAGGATACCCACTCTGGCTATAAATAGTTAGTTAGGATATTGAATATAATCATTTCTAACACCCATTAACTCTACTGTTTAAGTTCTTGTACATTTTAGTAAGTGTATGTAAATGCGGGTTACTCCATTCTCATTATAATTTAAGATAAATCGTAAGCTTAGCCTAATTAAGAATGACTTCTTCTTAACATAAGGTAATGGCTGCATCATATTGATTTTTATTTTGAAGTTGCTTAACTATTATTTCTTTAACTTAATTAAGTTTAAATTAAGCACCATTATCTTTCAGCTAAAAATAATCCACTGAGGGACTAGTAATTAATTAGAAAGTGACTTAGTTTGACTACATGCTGATAATTTTTTTTTCATGTGTCATAGCATCGGCCAGGAAGCGAACACACTAACCTGGGACAATGCTTGTAAGGCAGCTGTGCTGACTTCTCGACCAACAACGCTTGACGATGCTGATAATTTATTGTTAAAGAAAGTTGCCTTGATTACAGGTTGGAATTCTTGGTAGTTTAAAGGTTGATTGTTATCATCTATATTTATAAAACTATTAAAACCTTGAGTAATTGGCTTTATGTCTTAGGAAATATAATCTAAAAGTACAATCTTCTACTTGTTTAATATTCTCAGTTGACTGAAATGGTTTTTTAAATAGATTTCAATTCTAGGTTATGACAATCACAATATTCTTGAAATCCTTTATTTATGTATGTATATAATATTCAAATATAAGTATTTTGTCTATACTAAAGTTAATGTAATTAGAAGGGAGTTGAACTCAGAATTTCAAGCTCCCTATACTCTGCACTCCATTTTATACATCTAATACACATGGCCACATAGATGTGAAAAAGATAAATGATATCCAATATACATATTTTATATTAAACCAGCACTCATCATTTGGTCCAGATCACCATCTGCCACACTTATATAAATCAGTACTCAGTTAATATTAAGATTCAAACCCTAATGAACCATCTTTAATCTTCTCCACTCTCCAACTCTTCAACCATCCATATAGTTGAAAATCCAATGATTGAATACCCAAAGCCCTTGTTAAAACCAATATTATTGTCATACCCATGTTGACTTTAGGCACCCTGACCCTCACATATAGTATTTTAATATATCCATTTAAATATAAAGAGTGATTAGCAGAATACAAATTAAATATGTAATATTCAACTAAGTATATTGTCATGTAATTAGAAGGAACTTGAACTTAGTTGTCAAGCTCCCTACACTATGCACTTCATCTTATGCAAACAAAACACATGACCACATACATGTGAAAACAATAAATGATCTCCAATGTACATTTTTGTGCTGAACCAGCACTCATCAATTGGTCAAGATCATCATCTCCCCACATATATACAATCAGTGCTCTGTTTATATTAAGATAGAAAATCTTCAAACTTTAATGGACAAGCTTCAATGTTCTCCATCCATATCTCTAAAAATCCAATAACAGAACACTCAAATTCTTTGTTGATGTCAGTATTATTGTCATATCCATATTGACTTTAAATTGCTCTCTAATTATAAATAAATGTATATATGGGTTACATATTTTCATGGATTTGTTATGATATAAACAAAGCAAAGTGTTGTTTTATTTCCATGTAAATAATAAGATCATTACCTTTGATGTTAATAGAAAACCATCAATTACTATTAGTACTAAGATTAAAGAAACTGAAGAGAAAAAGGCTATTAGTTATATATATATATATATATATATATTATAATGGTCAGCGAAGATCTCAGTCTTACTGTATCTGCTGTACAGGGAGCCACCAGGCCATTTGAACTGGAAAATTTATAAAGTAGGCAGATACATGCTGTTAAGATCTAACTTTGACATATATATTTTATTCCAACCATCATCCCATGCCACTAGCTCAGTGAGATGCAGAGATTTATAAAATATAAATTCTTATTTAAAAAGTCAAGCATTGGTGGTCGAGAGGTCAGCACAACTGCCTTATAAGCAGTTGCCCAGGTTGCGGGTTCGCTTCCTGGCTGATGCTATGACACATGGAAAAAAAAAATTCTCAATATTAAAAAAATAAAATAAAGAAGCCACTGCCAGTAATAACACACACAAACATTTATTAAACATATATGTAATTTAGAATTATTATTTTAGTCTAACTTTTACTTTAACATTTAATTTACATTTTTAACTTTTTTTTTTTGATTTGCACAGATGAATTTAATATTTTATTAAAGTGTCGAGTATGAATAGACTACATAGATTGCATTTGAAAAGAAAATATTCTATCCCTTATTTAACCTTAGGCCAAAAGTTCGCAGTCAAACCAACGTCAATCCAACGATACATCAATGTATTCAATGCAGCATGAATATGACAACACAAATACTATACTGTCAGGAATGTACATCTGAACAGCATGGTTATAGAAGACATTGACTCTCATCCAATACAGGAATACTACATCTGTCTGGCAAGAAGAACAATAAAAAAAACTCCATAGGAAGGGACTGCATTTTCCATCTTACTATCCCATTCCATAGGCTAAAAAGGGGTGATCCAAGGAGCAGGGAATACCATCTGCTTCCGATGGTCAGTGAGATATGGGACTTATTTTGCCCAAGTGTGGCATATAATAGGATCCTGCATGTAGCGAATCTCATGCTACATTTACTAATTACACCAACATATCCAATCGATTAACCCAATTTAACTGCAAAACAAATAAGCCAAGATTAATCCTCCCTTAATTAATATAACTTTACAAATCTATGCAGCCATTCATGCCTGACTTAAATTTAACATCTATATAATTTATTTTAACAAAAAAAAAATCATAATAAAAACTTAACAAAACCAAAAAAAATAATGGAAATGATTACAAAAAATAATACATTCAATAAAATAATTATTAATAACCGATTAAGTTTGGTCAGATAGGAATTTCTATTGCAATAATTTAAATACTGGGAAAGTTTATACTTAGTGTTCATTAATTAACTAATGTTATTATGGTTTTAACATACTGGAAAAGTTTCTTTTTTAGAATTAAAATTCATTAGTTAGAGTTCTTATTGTTTTAAAAATCCATGCTTAACAGTTGCTTGCAATTTGGAGCTAGTGTTAATACCCCTGATGTCCTGCGGTCCTCAAAATAGGAAAATGATTGGTCATTCCTCTTTCTTTTCCTTTTTAAAAACTAAAGGAATTGAAGAGTGTGCCTTTTCAATCCCTTTTCCTTCAACTCTCTCCACACTAACACCTCTCTCTATCACATCTCTATTTCTCTCCCAGCTCTTTCTTCATTAAAATTTATTTCCAAACTTTTTCTTTTACATTAGAATTTTGGATTGAGTGGACATTACATCATGATGATGGTGATGGTCATTTCATTGAGGTCCGTTTCCTGAGGGATTTCTTTTATTGGCTTATTAGTTTTTATTGTTTTTTCTCTCCTATCTGACCTTTACTTATACATTTTGAAATGCCCAAGGGCTAGCTTACTTTTAACTAATTAAAATAATCATTTCCATTTTACAACAGCATTAATTAATTTATTGTACATTCTTTTTAACCTTAAATCTTTCAAGTTTTTTTTCTTAATATTTAGTTTTAAAACTTTTTCTTTTTTTTTAATAAAGTTTTCTTCTAATAATTTTTCATCTGTGCGATTTTATATATATAAAATTTAAATGACTTTTAACTTTCAATTTTTTATTTCTTAAAAAAAAAAATTTATATGTGAACTTTTCTCTTTAATGTCTAAATTTTTAAAATAAATAATGTAATGGTGTGTGTTCCTGTTACAATATATATATATATATATATATATATATATATATATATATATATATATGGTATATATATATATATATATATATATATATATATATATTATACCAGACAACCTGCATATAATATCCTATAACAGAAGGCAGCACTAGAAAGTAGTTTATTGTTTAAGGCTCAAACAAGATCTTTAGCAACAAGAGAATATACACCTAAATGAAAAAAATATAGGTGATTTAGTCTGAAAATTGTCTAAGGAAGGCATAGAAAATATTAGGCATCTGTTTATTGTATGTAAATGCTTGAAAGCAGAAAGGGGACCAATAATGAAGTTATGGAAGAATAAATATGAACAAAGTAATTATACAGAAAGTGGGATATTGGTTTTTATGCTGGGTTTGGGAAAAGGTGATGGGGATTTAGATATAAAGGCCATGAAGTTAACAAAGATCATGTTGTGGAAATGGGATGGAACAGATTATGGGAAAACTTAGGATGGGGAATGAAAAGGTGAAGTAAAGTGTCTAACAGATTTCTCTGGGCATAGTTGCTGAGAGATTCCTGACTCCATTTAAGGAGAAGTCACAATGCATCGCATCACATCACAAGAATTTATAATTTGCTGATTAGGATATCAATTACCAGGGTTTACTACAACTGTCTCATCACATATATGGATATTATTCCCATTATATCAGGGAAAGTAGAGATTCTTGATAAAATAAGACCAATAAACAAAAGAAAAGGCAAATTTAACAATTAACAATATTTATTAACAATTAACAAGCTTCAATTAATGGTAGGCTTCAAAAATTGGTTTAAATGATTATTAATCCATTCAAAGTAAGTAAGTAATTTATTAACTTTAATCTTTTAATGATCTTGAATTGGACAGAGACTTGACAACTTCAGGTGTGTGCACACATATATTTTCTATAATGATAATTCATAATCACAAATTGTCAGACTTAGTTGCTATACTGGCTCACACACACTGACTACTAAATGCTCATATGCACTGCACAAGATCCTAACCATGAAAAGAAATGTAAAATAGCAAAAATCAATGGGCCCATAAATAACCAATGTTAATTAAAGAGTGAAAATATATATGAGTGCATGGGCAGGATTAATGTGCCTTACCCAATATAAACATCAATAACCATCAATTTCAAGTAGTAAATAAATTGTGGGACAGAACATATAAAACAACTTATAGAAATGAGCATGGGCAGGGAGATCATTGTATTTGATGCAGAATAAAATGTATAAATCTGTAAATCACAAGAATAAATCAAAAGGGCTGAACATAGAAATAAAACTTCACATGGTATCTAATGAATCATTTATATATGCATACACACACAAGTATAACTATCTTTTTTTTTTACTTTCAAATTCATATGACATAAATAAAAGAAAACTAACTAACTTAAACAGTTCAACACTTTCTATAAAATAATCTATATACACATTTATATATGCAAAGTAAATAATTAATGAAGATTTCAAAGTTGCAAGGCATTATTATTTATGAAAAACTAGACATTAACAAAAAATATCAATTTAGATTTTTAAACTTAGAAATCTGGATTGTCTAAAACCATCATGAAAGTGGAGGGGAGGAACTTAGTTTAAATTCTTTCAAGTAATTTTCTTTTAAAACTTTACACGGGAAGAGAGGACAGAAAATCAAAATTTACTAAACTAACTCATTCACATTAACCAATTTATCAAATGTCCATTTATAATAGTTTTACATAAAAACGTTAATAATAATAACAATACCAAAAAAATTATACTAATACATAAAAGATATAAAAAAAAAAATATAAAATAGATAAAAGTATATATATATTACACCCAGTCTTATGTCACTGGCTTATGGTTATATCTTAATAATAATTCAGGTGAAAAATTTTTATGATCAGTCCAGAGAGAAGGGTAAAGCTATTACTTTCAGGAAAGATTACATCTGCTATCTCAATATTAGTTTTGTATCTTTTTTCTTGTTTCATTGGTCAAGTATTGGAGTTTCATGGAGCTGCTTAATCAAAAAAAAGTGCATTGCTTCTATGGTCTCTAATATGTCAGTAGTTGGTAGTTTTGTGAATCAGTTGGCAAGCAAGGTGAACATATGATGACTACAGGTTCATGCTGGTGAGTGGAGTTCATTTCTCATGCTTTAGTAGCATATAGATTTAAACAAGGTCAATGGAAAGGGTTCTGAATTCATCATCTAACCAAGCATAGGTAAAATATAGAGGAATCAGTATTGAAGAACTGGAACAAAATTCAGAATGTTAAGTTGAAAGGCAGAAGAGTAAATAGGCACAAATAAGCTGAATTAATAGTGAATAAGCAGACTCTATAATCTCAGAAAAAATAAGCAGATTCTATAATAAATCAATGAGTAAGCAGAATCAAGTAAGCAGAATAAAATATAATTCTCAGCTCATCTTTTTATAGACCTCAAGTTAATTGTTTTTCCCACTCAAGAATTTCAGAAATTTCTATTAATCAGTAAGCCCGGTGATTACATTTTTGAACCTAGATAAGCCAGCAATTTTTAATTAAGGAATTCATCAAATTTATAATTACATCAATCAGAAATTTTAAAGATAACAAATGTAAAATCAGAACAATACTTAATGAATGAAGAAATAGATTTTTTTTAAAAATTTTATTTAGTACAAAGAATAATGAATTTTAAGATTAAGCATTGGTCCTAAAATATAAAAAAAAAATCATTTACATATTGATAACAAATTTGGCTACAACATTCATATTTAAAAATTTTTTTTACAATTAAATAAACCGAGCCAACATTATAAACATATATTTTAATGTGAGAGCATGTATAATACTGCATGTAATAAAAAACAACTTAAAATTGAATTTAAACTTGTGGACACAAATTAAATATTGAATTTACAAAGTTGCATCTCATTATATATATATATATACACATCTATATAATCCCTAATAAATTATTAGTTAAATCTCAAAAAAAAAAATTGAAATGAATTATTTTTAAATCTGGAAAAAGTCATTTCTTAGGCATTTGAATACAATACTTGTATATTTTATTCGCTTATAGGTTCAACTGATCTAAAATCTTTATCAGAACTATTTATTTAATTTATTTGAAATTTAACAAACAGCTCTGATGAAGACATAAAACAGTTGAAATAATAAGTGAATAAAAAATTTAAAAATATATTCAAATGCATAGGAAAGGATATTTAAAAAAATTTGCAAAAATAATAAAACAATGCAAAAAAGAGATTAGAATGTTTTAAAAAAATAAGTTCAGATAAATGTATAGAAAAAATAAGAATTGTTCTATATAAAAATATCTAATATGAAACTTGATTCAGTTTTGCAAATATATATTTTTTTAATTTCTAAAGTTGTTTTAAACGATTTTGTCATAACTACATTTCAAATGACTTAAAAAGTATAAAAAAAGTACACGAAAGCTTTTATTAAATGTAAGTCAAAAGTAAAATTAAAATTTTATATTTTAATCCCATTTTATTTTTAAATTTTTTGCTTATAACTTGTTATTTTCAAGATTAATAAATAGTAAAAAAAAAAATTGCTTAATATCTCAAAAAAAAAAAACAAAAAAAAAAAACACATTCTAAATATTTTTTTAGACAATCTAAATTTATATTTAACTAACTGGCCGTGTAATACTTTATTTATTAATTTATTTTTTATATACATAGAATGTAAACTAAAAGATATTTTTAATTATAATGCTGAGAGTCTATTTTCAGTAAATATTTTGTTGAAAGAATTTACATATATATATATAATACAAATAAAATGTCCGTTAATTAAAAAACTATTATAATAAGGAATAAAAAATAATAAATATAACGGTATATATATAAATTATCATGTTACTACACCTAGGTTGCATGTGATCAATACGATTAACTTAACCTTCGTTGTAAAATTTATTTGAGAAAAAGTATACCTTCCTATCCATTTTATACACTTTTATTACATCCATACAACTTCAAAATCATTTTTCACTAAACCAAAAAGCTTTTACCGTATAGTCACATAATAAACAATGTTTACAACTCTGAGTAGATCATTACTACTATCTTTATTTATAAGAATCATTTTATAATTCATGAAACTTAAAGTCAAAAAAATGAGTCTTTATAACTGTCAGTCATTGAAAGATTAACTAAAAGTATTATAATAGGGAAGCATTATCATATTAAGTCATATTGTTCTTTCTTTGACATGGTATTTTCAAATAAATTTGTTAGAATTATCCAAAATATTTATCATATAACAAAACATTATCTATCTCAATAAATATTAGATAAAATAAGATTAATGGATTATTAATCTATAATGGTAGTAAATAGCTATTCAAAACTATAATAATTCCATTTCCAAAAATGACAAAATGAGAGAAAAAAAAACCTACTGCAGAAATAATTTTTGTGATGACTATACAAACCAACCTGTAAATACTTCAACACCAGCTCTCTGATATATTTAAATTCTTTCATATTTTTCCAATTGAATACATTTGGCATTGTATTTTTTATAAATGTTTCTAAGATAATCTTTATAACATAGGCAGAGTCTACCTATCATACAAAATCCATGTTCAAGTTCACCATAACATATCTTTTAGGATCTTCTATTGTGCATTTGTTTTATATGTCTGGTCTAATCAAAGTGTGATTTTATAATAGTGGATTCAATTGCAACACATCCAGCAATCTGACAAATGTATTGATTGGTTTTATGACATCGCCATTGTATTTTGAAAATTTTATGGAATGTACTTAAATAAAAATTTGTAATGCATTTACATTGTGTTAATATGATATACAAGTCTCACTTCCACACTATAAATTAGTTAAAATAATAGCTCTTTCTATATATCTAACTCAATAGTTATTTCTTTGTGATGAAATACACTATCTTTTAATTCATTAAAAGCAACAGCAATATATTGGCGTCTGTGTTAGATCTCAACATCTAAGACCACCTTTCTATTTATAAAATTACCAAGGTATTTAAACTTGTTTACTTTCTCAAGTTGATAATCATCCAAGCTAAAAGTTGCTGAAGATTTTTCTCCCCTCACTAGCTGATAAAAAACTTGTTTTTGATTGTTAATTAATGAACTAAGATCTTTATAAGTTGCATTTAAACATTAAGAAACTATTCTGTAAATCATTGTTTGAACTGTCAAAAATAGCATAATTATCAGCAGAGTGTAAGTTTAAACCACTAAACATCACATGATCATCATTTCTTATGCTTGCTCATAACTGTTATTAAAACAAGCAAAACTCTCCATACAATAGTGTCACTTAGTGCAAGCCAGAGTAATGAATGGAAGCCAGAAGGCTTGTGCATAAAATCCCTATCTAGTGCCTATTCATGGATGAGTAGGCACTAGATAAGGATTTTATGAACAAACCTTCTGGCATCCATTGATTACTCTGGTTATGAGTAGGCAGTAGATAGGAATTTTATGCACAAGCCTTCTGAAATCCATTGACTACTCTGGCTTGTACTGAGTGGCACTATTGTATGGAGAGTTTTGTCTGTTTTAATAACATAGTGTAAGTTCAGAATCCAAAAATATGAAGTTCATATTTTTGCTTTTAATTAATTCAAATTAAAAATTCCATGGTCAAACATATATCATATTTTGATCCTTATCTGATTGAGCCACTGATAAGCAATTCCAAATGCCACTGTCATAAAAATCAAAAACTATCTTGGAGCAAAAAAAAATACTTTGTTTAACATCAGTTTTCATTTCAAATTCCTAGGATTTTTTATACTATAGTAATAACACTTTCATCCCATCATGTAGAAGCTTTATAATATAGATTTTGGTGGACAACCTACTAAATTCAAACAATCCCATAGACTTATTTTAATAACTGATTTAGAATGTCTTGACCAAATCAATAAAATGCAATATATAACTCACTCCTTTGTTTCTGACACTTTTCATACATTTGCCTGGCAATAAAAATCATATTTACAGTCCTTCTTGATTTTGTAAAACCACATTACATCACTGCTAATGATACATCTACAACTGAGAAGCCATCTATTCAACAAAATTATTGAAAAGTATTTTTTGCTATAGTGGATAATAATGATATTTTATATTAATCGGTACAATCTTGTCTATTCCTTTTGGTTTTAAAAATTGGAGGAATAAAAGCATCCTTAAGATTGGATAACCCAACTTCATGGTCCAGATATTTCTAAAATTTCCAGTATTTTTGAACCATATCATCACCATATTTTAAAATGTCTCCAGGTATATCCACAGAACATACAGCTTTCTCATTTGTAAAATTAATATTGGTATCAAAACCTAAATGATGTGATAACATAAATATATGATTAAAAGTCATCATCTCAATTCTTGTATTATTATTCAAAGATGATCAAAATACTCAAAATATGATTGTTATAATATAAGACAGTGCCATTGTTGGATATAGTAGTATTGTGATTCACTACATCGTAAAAAGATTTAGAATGATCACAATCGGTGGATTTCTGTATCTTTTTTGCAGTTTTAATTCAAAATTCATTTTTAAAACTACTTGTTATTCATTGAACTTCTGCCATGAGATCTTATATTATAAAATTCCACATTTAAACTATTATTCTGCCAAGTAGAAATGCCATAGTTATCTTTTAATTAAATATTAATAATAAAACCAGTGTCAAAAATGCAGCTATGATTCTTCTTTTTAGTAAGTCCAAGAAAATATCTACTTTTCTTCACAACCTAATTCTTAAGAGAATTCTACACTTCAGTAATATGATAATTCTGAAGATCCAAGCTAATAATTGTTGAAATTTAGTATTATGTATAGTAGATTCTTCTAAAGAAAGAACTTCAATTTTCTTATGAATATGATTAAAATAAGATTTATTTTTTAATACAACTATCATTTCAATCTTGAAGCATATCAATCTAAGGTTAGTTCAACAATTTGAGTTACTAAATACTCATGAAATGTGAATTTCTTTTATATTCTGACCTTTAACTGTAATGTAATCTATTAAATACTAATGTTTTGAGCTTGAATGCATTGTTTCTTTATATCAGTTTGTCTGCCTAAACAAAATATTTTAACAGTCAGTTTATATGTTGTGCATAAACTTAATAATAATAAATCATTTGAAAGTACAGTCCGAATACTATTATTTTCCATAATTTTGGCCAATATTAAAATATTCAAGAAGAAAAATTTGATTTTTTAATGGCACAGCTAATAATGCTATTCAACAAGAAGGAAAAACTTTCCTTCTCCAAATTCTCTGAATCTAAGATTGGAGCATATCCACTAATAAAATAAGCACGAGTACCATTATATAAGGAGAGTTTTAAGGTCACTAACTTTTCATTGATACATTGGAGAAATTGTAACAAGAGAAGATATTAAATTAGATTTTACAGCTAATTCAACACCATGAATTCTTTCAGTGACTGACATGCCTTTCCGAAAAAAACTTGTATCCATCTACCTATTGAAATAAACTTCTTTTCTCAGAGAGATGTCTTTCACTAAGACTGGCTATATCAATTAAATCTTGACAGTTCTTTAGCCACAAGCACAATCCTCTGTTCAGGTATTGAAGAGTTGTATCAAGTAAATTTTGCATATTCCATGTACCTATATTTAAAAAAAAATAGATTTATAATTCCTACTTTTAGTAACATCACTGTGTTTTTCTGGGCTACTATAACTTTTATAATCATACTGAAATTAATTTTTTTATTAAAAACTATTTCTTATATTTCATTTCACAATTGACTCAATGTTTTTATTTAAAAAAAGTGTAAAAAAGATATTTTTCAGAAATTGGATCTAAGTACTCATGTTAGGAAATTCAAATGGAAAAAAATTAACTTTCTTATAAGCTATAAATAAACATCACTCATACATTATCAAGTGATGAAGAACAGGGTGAATCTACATATTCTTTAAGCTTTCAATCATTTTAAGTTTTTGTTTGCTGACATTATTGATAAATAAAGAGTGGAATTTATATATTAGCTTGAATTAAATATGATATAAATTATTTTGGAATTATAAGTGTGTAATTATAGGATAAAGACAGAGCCTCATTATTAATTACTTCTATGTATTACTTTAAGTAAATATCAATTTGTATATATAAATATCAAATAGCTTAATGTATATGAAATTCAAAGATAAAATATATAATAAAGAATAGATTGTAACCATCTATTCTTTAAGCTTTGGTTCATTATAGGCTTTCATTTAATTGTTGTTTCTGGAAACAAAAAGAAGATGGAATATATTAGACTGTTTTAAATATGGGATAAATCATGCAATATCATAATTATGCAACTAGATGATATAGTCTCATTATAATCCTCTCCCCCTCTTTGCTCTCTCTCAAACATGAGTATATATGAATAGGCATATGATATATGAGTGCTGTTTATCCATAGTTTATTGAGGAATTCATTTTTCTTCTGTTTAAATTTTATATACATTAAGCTATACCTATTTGATATTTACATTTACTAGCTGATATTTAATTAGTGATATAGATATTATGAGAAATGAGATATTGTCTCCAATCTCTAGTTGCATTATTGTAAGTTCATAATGACTTATATCATATTTAATATTCAGGTTAATATATAATTTTTGCTCTTTATTTTCAGAAATGTTTGCAAATTAAAACTTATAATGATCCAAAGCTTAAAGAATAGATGGATTCACTCTGTTTTTAATTGTTTGTTGTTTATTCACATCTCATGTGGGAATGAGTTTACTTCAATTTGAAATCACATGTGCAGTAAGTTATGCCTATTTGATATTTGCATTGACAATTTTTCAATTAATCAAGATTATAAATAAAAGTTATTAAAAATCAGACACTGTCTCTGTCCTTTAGTTGTGTAATTTCAAAATAATTTGTGCTATATTTAAATCAAGCTAATATACAATTTCTATTCTTTATTTTCAGTAGTGTTAGTAAATGAAAACTTACAATAATCCAAAAGTTAAAGAATAAAACTCAATGTATATTTTATCATTTGATGAAGCATGAGTGTTGTTTATTCATAGAAATGTTAGTTGTTCATTCTACTTTCTTCAAAGCTACCAAACTGCAATGATTCAAGCTTATTATTGAAGTTTATATAAAATCAAATGAAAACTTTTATTGATAAATTCAGATTAAGTTTATCTATGTCTTTAAGATGTTAGTAATAATATTTTATGCTCTCTAAAAAGAACTTTCCACAATATGTCAAATGGTTATGCTTGGTGAAAAAAAATCAATCAAATATTTTGAAACTTTACAAAAAATTTCTATAAAGGATGTGAAGTGGTATTAAACATTTTATTACATATTTATGAAGTATTTAGTTTTATATAGCCATTTTCATTTTTTAAAGTCAATTTTATGTAATGTTAGCCTTATGGGATAACAGGACAATGGTCAATTATTATTTCTGGAAGATTATAAATAAGACTGGATATCAGATTTCTAAGTTTTATGTAACAATACAGTTTTATTGGCAAAGTCTATCACAATCTGGCTATGCACTGTAGAAACCAATTTTAAGCTAAGTAAAATATTTCTATGATCTTGAAAATAGAGTAGCGATGTTGAAGGAATGCAAACTTTCTCTACTATTGTTATTTTTAAAAAGTACTGCAACAAAATCAGTACAGGCTGGTGATTTTAGACAGACAGTCATCTATGCACTTACATTTAAAATTATCCCATGATTTCAAACTTACGACAACATATGAAATTCTCAGTGATCAATGGAACATCAGAAATAATCCACAGTAAGAAAAATATTACTTCTATTTTTAATAACAAAATAAATGTATTAAATAAAACACAAATTTAGAAGTATACTTAAGATTTCTGTAAATAATTATATAACGGGAATATACAATGGCTAACAGATACCAAAAAGTAGACCTTTAGAATATAGGAAACAGCTCTTGTAGACATAACTATGGAAAGAAAATGATAATGGTTAATCGATTTTTCAAATTAACATTTTCTACATCATAAATTAAAAATTTAATTTATCAAACCCAATTTTTAAATGATATAAAAATTATTATTATTTGCTCCCCCCTCCCCATGGAAATAAAAATGTATTAAAACAAAATTTATTCAAAATTAACTTGCTGCATTCATTTTTTTTTTTATATTTTGTAATTTTATAGAATTTCTGCATACGTTTTGATAATCATAAAAAGGAGCATTTCTACCCCCCCCCCCTTGAGATAACTTTTATCAATGTTATAAATATCAGTTCAAATTATTTTTCTCCAAATACTAAAGTTACAACTAAAAGATAGTTAAGGAATTTCAAGTTAATCACTTATCACGTGAGACTTCTTCAAATAAAATAAATAGTAATAATGTCTAACAGCATTCCAAGCAAGCTTATAAACTTAGGTTATGCATTAAAAACACAGAAAAAAAATGTAGCGAGATAAGTGAAGATATTTTATAAAGGTTTCTGTAATTAAAAATAAATACAAATAATCAATGACTTTATGGCTCGGGAGTTCATAAGGAGTTGTAGCGACGACGGAAGTGCAAGCATTAGAATCGGTTGAAAAAAAGTTAACAGCTGCAGAGAAAGCTGTATACCGTAGCCACACATTGTTAATTTATTATATCAATTTAGCAGAATTTTACATTTTTGCCAATAATAATTTACAAGATCTACCAAAATTCTTATGCTTCATGGTAAAAGCAGCTTTTCTTCTGCGCACATGGCTTCCCCCCCCCCCGATTATCAACACCTTCCGAGTACCTCTCTTTTTAATTAAAAGATTAAAAAGTAAAATATTTTATCCACGAAAATACATTTTAAAAATATAAGCAAAAACACTAAAAAAATATTTTACATTCAGAAATATATATATATTCCTGATAGCTATTGTTTAATCTGTTTGATAAAATTATCATATATTAGGTCATCATCATCACTTGAGTACACAGTGCCTCACAGGCCTTTCCTTGAAGAAAAAATTGAATTAATTACTTAAAACTAAATTTTTACAATCTATGCCAATTGCATAATGATTTCTCTTTTTTGTGGCAACAAATTAGTTCTGATCATTTATGTACTAGTAATATTCTAACTTTAGTTTAGAATATTTTAAACTATTTATATAATGTTGAAACATTATCTTATCAAAAATTGACTTATAAATAATATCTTTTTCAACACAGAAGTATTTAATTGTATAATAAATTTGTTAGTTTTAGAAGGAATATATATCTACAAAAGGGTATATGAAATTAATCAAAGAATACTACAATGAGGATTTTCAATAACATTCAGTGAATTATAATATAATTAGGAAAATTTACATTAAAATAGGAAACAGAAAATATATCTCACTAGAGGCATTATAGCATTGATGGACAAGTGAAAATGTCTGATGGGGTGATTTCTTTATCTCTTTGTTTTATTGTCTCTAATTCGTTTTTAAATGTATCAATATTTCTGGCATTACCATCGTAAAGCTAAGAACCCCTTGTGCACCATAATGTACATAATGTAAATGTTGTACTTTTTATTTCTGCAAAGCAGGCATTCGGAAAAGGCTTTATAATTGAACTTACAATGAAATTCTTTTTCTGATAACTTTTTGTAGTATAAGATTAAGTGTGTTGCTGATCTATGGCACAACTCACATATAGTGTCATTGTGAAATATGTTTCTCTTATATCTCATGAAATATATAGTTGATAATGGCCACATATTTATTTTGAGAAGAAAATCAAAAAATTTGCTCTCGAATATCCAATATTTAAATCTATAGATTATCTGCTTATTATTAACACCTAGCATTGGTGAGTCTAAGTTATCATTTGTATTTGTGTATAGAAGTACATATGTATTCCAGTATCATCACTTGTCTTATGGGAAAGTTATGTTAGGTTTAGATATTGATATAATATAAAGTTGTAGGCAGGTATTTCGTGTATGGAGGAGGTTTGTCTGTAGGTATTATTTTAAAAGTGATTTCTAAATGTGGGTATATTTTTGTCATGGATTATATAAGATAAATAGTTCTTTGACTTGTGAATACATGAATAGAATATAGTCCTAATCAATTTACGTTGACATGATGATGATTTTGCCTGAGTGAGATGCCACTATTTTTATTCCCCGTAAAAGTTTTCTACACAGTGAATAAATCTTCGATGTAAAGATATTTTGTGAGAACTATAAAATGATAAACATATTTATGATACTTTTGAATGTAAAGAAATATATGCTTTTGAAAGGGAAGATTTGGTACATTCTGTTGTTTGAATTAGTTTGTTGTGTATTTGTCATCACATAGCTTTGAAACTCAAGTGAAAGGAAATCCTAAACAGACTATAGGTTTACCTAAAATCCATTTGTATATGCTTTGTCTGTGTATATACACCAGAAACATATTTTATCAAGGTTAAATTCTAGTTCAAGTGCAAGTGTATTCATGTAAAATATCAGTTAATGTTTGTATTTGTTTTTTATTTGTTAGAAAAACTGTTATATCCGTGTAGGCAATGCAGATTATGTTACAACTAAGGGTGGATATACAGACCACTGTGAGCCATTTTTTAGTGTTATTAGGTAGTGGATTTATGTATAGAGTGAGTAGCAATGCACTAAGCAGAAACCCTTGTGGAATTGATTGATGTGGATTAAAAGAGACATTTTCCTATTTAGAGTTATATATATATGTCTATATTTATTTAGTAAGTTTGTGAGAAAATATGATATTGATTTTGGTATTGTTTATTCTATTGTTTTTATGAGTACATAAATTCGTACTGGATCAAAAGTAGTTCATATATCCAGTTTTTGAATATAAAAGCTGCTCATCTGCATTTTTTAGCAAATTGTACCTGCAATAACAAAGGTATAACATGTGGTTCAAATTTGTTTTTATTACTATTTCAAATAATTTAATACCCAATGGGCTTATGGATATTGGCTGTATATTTTGCATTATACAGAGTGAATATTGTTTTTTCATGAATGACTATTTCTATAGGGTATATATTCTGAATATGATATATCCTTTTGACAGAAAGTTAGTCGTATCCACAAGATAAGTAGAAATGAACAGACTTGGGTGTGCAAAAACAAACTTTGGTATACCCGGTGGTCCTGGTAAGCATAAATCTGACATCTCTAAATTTTGCATAAAATCCTGAGATTTGAATATTTCTGAATCAACTGACATTTCTAAGTGGCTAAAAAATGGTTTGAATATTGACTCACTTTGAAGTATGTTTTTAAAGTGTTTATAGACTATTGTTAGCATATTATCACCTGTGACAATTGCATCTCCAATACATTTGTTACACTCATTATCACATATAATTTATTATAAGTATAAATATCTGACCAAAATGAAGTTCATAATTTCTATTGATATGAGGATTTACAAATGCTGCAATATGGATCAGCATCAATTATGCATAATGTAATGAACAATATATCACTTAATCCTAGCTTATTCATTGTTATTCATTAGCAAACTCTTTATTTTCCTTATTCCTATGCAATTTAATGTAAACTACATGCCTGGTGGTAGTACTTAATAAATGCTTATCAGGTGCTTTTCTATCCAAATATCGAACTAGTTGTCTATATAAAAAGTATGGCCTAAAGTTGATGGTTTTTTTCAACTTATTATTAAGTTCCTGTGGATTACTTGAAATATGATTTGTTTTCTGGTCAATTAACATGCAGTTTTGAATGTATGACAATTGTTATAGTTGGTTCCTTGTCATCATTATTTACAATGTCAATTGATAAAATCATGATATCTGCCCCAGCACAATTCTTTATTGAAAATTTTTATGACTTTGACATAATACAATTGATATAAAAACTACTAAACCTCATATGATCACCATTCTCTGTGCTTGCACAAGCTGTTATAACAGTGGCAGAATTCTCCACATAGAAGTGCCATCCAATGTAAGCTAGAGTAAACAAACAATGAATGCAAAAAGGAGTAGACATTAGATAGAAATTTTATGCACAAACCTACTTGCATCCATTGATTTCTCTCACTTGCACTGGTTACTACTACTGTATGGAGAGTTTTGCCTTTGTTACAATTGGCATATATTCTTCATTGCACTTAGTAAAATATCTTTTTGTTTAGAATTTGGGCTCACAAAATATATATGAAGCAATTGAATTTTCAAAGATCTTTTGTTCATATCTGCATGTCATCAGGAATGAACCTTCTGATATTGAATGCCATTATTTTTCTTTTCATGACAGTAGTTGCACCTTTCTGAGAAAATCACAAATTAAAAACCTGGATGCCTTGTCATTGGAACATTAATTTCTTTATATCATATACATGAGTAAATAATTGTGAATATAGCCAGAAATGAAATTTTTAGTAAATTCATCACTGAATTTTGAAATCTTTCTGGTTTCATGGAGTTACATGAGTTTTCAGAGTGTAACCAGATTCAGACAGTAGATAACTCTTAATTGTCATATTAATTTTCAAAGAGAAATAAACATAATCAATGCACTAAAATAAGTTAAATTGTCACCATGTTTAATCTACATGGAAATTTATATGGGATATATTTAATAAGCATTGTCTCTTTTTGATACCAAGGAGTTTTCAAGAGCATCAGTTTGCTCCAATTTCAGAATTTTTCTTACAAATCTGTCAATATATGTTTGTTTTTGAATTTTCATTTTAGAATGATTTGTCATTTTTAAAACATCAAATAAAAAGTTGTTTTGTTTCAAATATTGGGTAATGGTTTTCACTAATATATATGGTTGTATATATTTTGGGAACTATCAATATTGGAATAAAAGTGATGGATAAATATTTAACCGAGAATGTGGTCAACTTAATCTGTTTTCATTAACATTTGCCAATTAATTAATTTTTTCAGGAGAAATATCTTTAATTTATAAATTATAATTATAAATTTACTTAAACGCACATTGATTACGTAAATAATATTCATTAAGGCTGTAGCACATGCGTATAAAATGCGATAGTAGGGACCTCTTGTGGTTTTAAGACCTGTAGAGGTCCATACTATCACATTTTATACACATGTGCTTGAGGCTACAGCCTTAATGAATTTATAAATTAGTTATTTCCTTTTAATTTGAACTTGGCCTTTCTATTACAAATTGTCCAAACAATCAAGTATGGATCTTTCTATATAGTTATATACAATAAATCAACAACTTCATTCCTATAAATCTTGGGTCTTTTTATCATATTTTTATTATTATTATTATTATTTCATTTCTGAGTTACAATATTGAGAGAAGAGTATACCCCTGAATGTTATAAACCAAGTTCTGTTATCATCAAATTTTTGTTAATAAAAATTAAATATTGTTCAACTGTAAGACATTTTTTCTTTTGAATTTTAGCTTACTGGTGTATTATTGTCAAGATTAGATTTGTATTCTCTACCTTTACTTGTATTTTTACCATTATCATTCTTTATTAATCAACTGTTTAGAGATTTTTTTTTGGATAATAACATGATTTCTTGCTTAACATATTAGTCCTTCTCTGCTTTCTCCATCTTTAGCAGTACTATTTTTCTTACTTCTCAAGCTTTTATGTAGTTTCCCATTTCATTATATTATATGGATTCCTGTTTGTAAATCATTTGGAATATAGTCAAGTTTTTCATCTTTTTTGTTTTGGATTTTTTCATATCTTTCAAACTTTCTTTTATTTTTTTTTCAAAAGTTTTTGTCTACCAAGTTTTGATTCTCTGCTATTTCTTTTTTTAACATCAAGGTTCTTTAATCATTTTATCTTTTTGTTGATACTACATTTCTTATTTTTTTTGTTCTTCTTTGGAATTTTTCCAAGTTTTGCATTCTTTGTATTATTTGTAAAATCTCATCTGTTTTTATCATTTACAATATAAAATTTAACAATTTTAATCTGATAAATTTTAACTAAATTATAATCCATTAAATGTCACTGAACCCATGATTTTATCATGCATCTGAGACTTTCACTGCTTTTCCTGCTTTATTTATTAAGATTTTATGGTCATATTTTCCTTTTTTAGTTAAATATGTCTCTCTTTTCTTTTTACAGTCTTTGACTAAATCAGTATTATCATTTGATCTAATAATTTTGTTATTCAGTTTATTAATATGCATATAAGAATAAATGATTTTTCAATTGCTTAATTATATCAGTACATCTACTAATTAAAATAATAACCTATAAAACTTGAATTCTATTATTAAATATTAATATTTTAGATAGTAACTATAATAATTTTCTAACATGGTAGTAATACATATTCTCACTGCCTATGGAATAGTGTGGTTTGCGCAGTAAGCCTTAATTTTTTTTAATAACAAGCAAGCTCAGATTTTATTTTCAGACAACCAAACAATAGATAATCTTTAATAACAATCCAACTATGATCAGTAAATGGGTTTAACATGCTAATATGTTAAGCATTGCATTTGTAAAAAAAATAAAATGATAGTAATATGATGCAGCCTTTATCGTTGGATATTACTAATTTCAACAGCATGTAAATAATATTTATTACTGCTTAAGTGTGTAGCATTTAGGATTGTAATATCATCATAGTTCCAAATATCATACTCAGAACTATATTGCAGGCAGATATAATGAGCCATCGGGCATTGATAAGTGAGAAGTAAAATTGTAAACTGAAATCGCTGCCAATTATAAGTTTTAGCTTTTCAGATATCAAAGTTGATTTATGTACAATATATCTGTTTTGAGGTTAGATGAAGGAAAATTCTTCTTTTGTCAGACTGAGTGAATAGGCATCGATAAATGAAAAGTAAAATTGTATTCGCAAGTTTATTAAAATGACTCGTTATGAAGCTGCCTGCAAAATTGCCATGAGTAACGCATTTGGAACTAAAGTGTTCTGTGATATGATCATTGAATATATATGTTCTATATCTTTTTAGAGGAGGGAGGGAGTGCTCGGCCAGTAGTTATTTTTACTTTCTTTAATTTCAAATTGAATTTTAGGACATCTCGGGAAAAACTACGTAAACAATATTAAAGTTGTTATATAAAGTGATAGTTTAATTTATGTTGTTATTTATTTTGTGCAAAAAATAAATTACATTGATTTTTATCTTTGTTATTTAATTATATAAAACAACTCATAATTGTTTAAAGTATTTTAATTTTTTAAAAAAAAATAGAGGAAAATAAACAGAAAATAATTATATTTATAATTGAAAACAAATCTGTCATTTGATGAATATCACATAAAATGAAATCAAGTAATAAAAAATCAATAGTTTTTTTTTTTTTTTTTTGATGAAATTGGTTTATAGATTTAAAACTATGAAACACTTTTAGTAATTTGATAAATAAAAATACAAAGTCGTTTTAAAAAATATCTACATATATAAAACAAGTGATTTTTTTCTCCAAGATAAATTTTATTCAGTACTCAATGGTTACATAGGTTTCATAATGATATTATACAGGTTATATGAATAATTGCATGTATATACATAGGATTATGTACAAATTGCACACCTAAAAAATCGCACAAAAATAGACTTAACTTACCTTGAAAAATAGGGGATATGGGTTGTAATTTTCAGAATTCGCATAAAAACAAAACAAGAAGGAAAAATTACTTTAAAATTCGCATTAAAAAAATAAGGAAATAAAGTATGACTAATAAAAAATATCAAATATTTGAAAAAAATTGATACAAGACAAACTTTTTTTATTTTTTTTTATTAACTACAGTATTTAATTTGGCATTTTTTCATGCGTATTTTAATCATTATCGCTATTAGAATGTGCAGTTCGTTTGTAAATTGGTAAAAAATCAGATTCGTCGATGTGATATGATGTAGTTTCTTCTTGAATGAAGTCAAGAATCTCTCAGCAATTATGCCCAGAGAAACTTGTTAGCCACTTTATTTTTCATTCCCCATTCTAATTTTTACCATATTCTGCTCCATCCCATTTACTCAACTAGTGGCAATTTCAGTCTTGTGCTGTGTTAATGGTTTTCTGTTGACAACTGATTTTTACTACTGAAATAAATTTTAAATGTTCACATTTTGTTTTTATATTAAAAAAAAGAGGATCGCAATCAAAACAAAAAGATTATACATTATCATTAAAAATATTATTTTCAGTTTATAAAATCAATAAAATCTTCGTTATATATTTTAAAAATCTACATTATTTATTTCTGTTATACCTAACAAAATACATTTTAAAAGTTTAAATTTTTTGAATATTTATTGCTATATTTTTATATGTAAGCATAAATCTATTATTATTATTTACTCATTAGTATAAGTAGGTTATTTATTCTAAATATAGCTTCAGGCCATATTCATGTTAGCTGCTAATATAACGTTATATTTTTGAAAGAAAAAAAAAGTATTTCAAGTCAAAATAAGTTATTAATAATTTAAATTTCTTGATATCTAATAAATATAGTGAAATATGAAAAATATTAAGAAGAAACATGAATCGCATCACTTCAAAATTGCATTAAAATAATACGCATAAAACGAGACCCAGGTGTATATAAAGTCTGTTACTCAAGTATGAACTATGCCAATGATTATAAATAATTCATCATAGAAAAAATTATCACATTGTTGGGATGGTTACATATTTTGGAGTACTTATATAATGTATAAATATAGTATCTTGAAATTATCAGGTGGATGTTTTATGTTAACTAGGATACCTGCTCCACCAGCTATGCATTGTTTGTGGACAGTCCACAATAACCCAAGTAGCTAAATGTTTCTATGATTATATAATTAGAGTTTATATGGCATTTGGTTTCTCCCATAAAGAAGATATGGGGATGGTTTAATCTAACCCATTGCTCGAAAACTAGTGATTTATACCATCTATTTTTGACAAAAGAAATCAAAGATTTTTTAAATATACAAATAACTAGATATGTGAAACAAATTATTTGATTGACATTTGCGAATGCATAATAATTTATGTGATGTAAATGACAACTTTAATTTTATTGTGAATATTGGGGATGCTCATATCTGATATTAGATTTTATATGCACATGCATTATTTCTACTTCACATTAATATTAACAGAAAGGCGAGACATAAAGTTAAAGAAATAGTGTAAATTGAAACACTTAAAAAATAAAAAGTATAGCTGCTAAAAGAATTTGCATAATAGATTATTTATACATGTTTCTGCTAAATAATTAGCCTATGGTATTATTCTTTTTCATGGTGCATAGAAATTAAATTTATGTGATATTTGTTTAGTGAGGAATATTGATTTTTGCACCAAAAGTCATTGATATATTTTTTATATTCTTTATATTCAATAAATATTGTTTTGTATCACTAATTTACTATATGTGTTTCATTTGAATGTCTATTGATTGAATTTCAAATATTAATATGGATCAAAGATATATGGATTACTAAATTAAGAGTTTGTATAAACCTAATTTAATCCTAAGAAAAAAAAACATTTGTGGTATATGCAGTTTTGCTAGACAATAAGAAGTTATATTGGGGAAAGGGGAAAGTCTCATATATAAAACATTCATAATGACTAAATAATTGAAAAGTTTAAAAATTTTAGAGTTATATTCATACTAAAACAACAAATTTTTGAAGTTTTCATGAATGAAGTAAGAATGAAGATGACAATTTAATTCTACTTTTGATGTTAATGTTACTCTTGTATTATAGTTGTGCCTATTGAATACTGACAAAGAAAAAATTGTTATTTGAACTGAGAGTGAAGATTAAAATTCAATTATAAGAAAAGTGCTAACCCTTAGAGAGACAATCACATTGTAAATTTTCATATACATCCTCATTTCAGTACTAGTGAAAACATAGACTGATTGCTACAATATATATCATTAAAAACCAGTCACCACTTAGACAATCCCAATATTAATATTAATCAACAATTTCAAACTGTTGTCAAGGCAACCTCCATTATAGTTAAGAAAAGATTGCCTTGACAACAGTTTGAAATTGTTGATTGTTATTGATAGTGGGATTATCTAAGTGTTGACTGGCATTTAATGATTATTTACAAACCCATTTAGCCTTGAACATTATTACCCTTAAATATATATATATATACAAATAAAATATTATCCAGGTTCATCCTTATATAATTAATTGTAGTAAAAAATATATACCAATTGTTTTCATTCAGAATAATAAAATATCTTGTTTTATCATATGATGACTCACAAAATACATAATTGCTACTCAATATAAATGCAAAATGTTAAGAGCCATATTTGTATTTTAAAAATGAAATAATTTTTCATTGTATAGCAACCAAAAGTCAACTTCTTGATAAAGAAGCCTGGCTTGTATAACCAAAAGGCAGAGATGGTCATGAAATGAATATTAATAATATATCTATTAGCAAACCACATTGAATTCAAATGAACATGTTGCACAGGAGAAAAGTTGTTTCTTCCATGTTTATCTAAACATCAACTATCAAGAATGAATGAAACAGATGAACCAAATATTAAACTATATAAATTAATCTTCTGTGTTAACCTACTCATGTAATCTTTATCAGCATAGCTTAATATTTATGAACACATCCTTAATAATCATTTATGAAAATAGTAACTCCAACAAGCCAAAGAAAAGTCTTACTTATTGCATTATATCTAACATAAGAAAAGAACATATAGATGACTAAGAATTTCTTATACTTAATGTTGGTCATTGGATATTTTTAAAAGTGTCCCAGAACAGTCACCTAATTCATAACATCTAAAAAAAATTCTCTCAAATTTATAATTGTTTTTGTACATATTTATAGAAGAAAATGAGAAGGAAGTGAAGGACACATATAACACAGATTTTGAGAAATGCCTTTATTATTTGAACTTGGAAATTAAAATGAGAGAAAGTGGTATAAATGCAAACCTTACATGATCACCATTTTTTATGCTTGTTCATAACTGTTACTAAAACAGGTAAAACTCTCCATAGAGTAGTGTCACTCAGTGCAAGCCAGAGTAATCAATGAATGCTAGAAGGCTTGTGTATAAAATCTCTATCTAGTGCCTACTCATCCAATATCCTCAGACTAGTTTCTAGCTTGTGGTTATGAACAAGCATAAGAAATGGTGATCATGTGATGTTTGGTGGTTTAATACCAATCCTGCATAGTAGGATAATGGTAGTTATGGTTATTAAAGAACCAAAGACATCAAAATGTATGGATACTGAACTGAGTTCAGACCTATGTATTTATATAAGCTAATGATCTTAGATTGAAAATATTGTGTTTTTAATTTTATTCTCATAGTTTTGTAGTTAAGTAGATATAAAAGGTGGCTGCTGGAGAGTTGCATTATATCCTAAGATCTAGATGCAGTGCTCTCAGATCCAAGGCTCATCACTGATGAAGGCCACAGGCCAGAAACTAGTCTGGGAATAATGAATGAGTAGGCACTAGATAGAGATTTTATGCACAAGCTTTCTGGAATCCATTGATTACTCTGGATTGCACTGAGTGGCACTATTTTATGGAGAGTTTTGCCTGTTCAAATGTAAACATTGTTTGAAATTTATTAGGGAGTGGCATTTGTGTATGCATTTCTAGAATATTGGTCATTAAAGATTATAATGCCACATGCTCAGTTGTATTTGTCATATTTATATTTTTCTGCACTAATAAATTAGGCATTCACAGTTATTGAAGACAAAATGATTATCTTTTATTGTATGTAGATATTTTGCTAGGTAATCCATTCCTGATATATTCTCTGCTATATTAATCTAGAAATGCAACTTTTAGAAATGTTAAGAATTAAATGTCTAACAATAAAATCTTATAAATTTAAGCATTTCTAAAAATTATTGCCAAATGATACATTAGTTTACTGTATTTGGATCACGATTCGGAGACATGTTGTTACTTGAAAGAACTTATGCTAATATATTCTAAGCCTGTGATTAGGAGTAGGTTATAAGCATCAATTTTTTTGTTGTTGTAATGACAAAAGATCTTAAATGATGATGAATGTGTTAAAGAGGATAAATTATTTTATCCAGTAAAAAAAAAAAAAATTAGTTAAATGAAATTATTATGTTCATAATATGATCAGAAAGATTACTTGTTATAAAATGAATGATAGATACAATATCAAACATTTTCTTAAAAAAGTAAAAAGTAGAATTTGAAGTAAGTAGTTATATCCAAGAAGAACATGTTAATAACTAAATACCTAAAAGAATAGAGATAAATAAGTTCATATACACATATCATTTTCAGCCACTTTGAGTTCACTGCAGGATGAAGCCTTTTTATTTCACCCATCCTTCTCACTTTGTCTGAATATAGAACATTAAAAAGTGTTGGGATGTCCCATTTAAACCTTCAACTGTCCATATGTCACAATACCTTCTAGCAATATGTTTAGACCACTTCCAGTTTAGTCTCATAATTCTTTTTTAATGATGTTAATAATACCTGTTTCATGTCTCAATCATGTATTTAATTTTTAATCTCTTTTTGTTACATGCCTTTTCATATTTCATCAAGGAATTTGAGATTTTTGTATTTCTTTTCTATTAAGGTTCCAAATCTCAGATTAATAAGTATGAAGTAATAAAATACATATATTAAAATTTTCCTTTTTAAACACAGACATAATTTCTTTTGATATTAAATTATTTCTAGTAAAAACAATTCATTCAAATTAAATTTTCTGATTAACTTAATCTATTATTATTCTTTCTGTATTAATAATTTCATTAACATGTTTGTAATTGTTTAGTTTTTCTAATTCATCGTATCAATCTTTATTTTCTTCTAAAAAAAATTCATTAAACATTATTTTAGTTTTTTAATATTAATTTTTAGTCTTATTTTTTTATTTTTATGTGATAACTCTTGCAATATTTCCTTAAGCTCTGAAACATTATTTCCAAAAACAATCACATTATTTACAAAATGTAAATGACTTACATAATCTCTATTTATTTTTATTCTCTTAGACTTCCTTAATCCACAACGTATTTTATGTAATACTGCTGTAAAATGTTTTGGAGATATAGATAATAATATACTGAGTCTGTATGTTGATGATCCAAAGTTTTAATCACAGTCAAATACCTTGTCATAATCCATAAATCCAATGCATAATAGGAAGTCATATTCAATGGGCTGTTTCACAACTTCTCTCCATACTTGTATGTAACTCATTGTGTAAAAAATACATTTTTAATCCAGCTTCTTTTTATTTATTAAATATAATATATAATAATATTCCAAACTTCAATATTTTGTATATTTTAATCATTTTATGTAATTACATATAATGTATTAAATCAAAGAATAGGAACCTCTAAAATTGGCAAAACCATTTAAAATGAAAATAATATTTAGTTTTACTCTTTTTTTTACATATTTTTTGGAAAATGGTGTATAGGTGTAGAAAATTTGATTTTTTAAATTAAGATGTGTGCTTGATTGATTCTATAATAATATACATAGTTGTTGTGTTAATCGATTTTGTAATTATGATATTAAGTTATTGCTTCTCTTCTGATGTACATTCTATACTAGATCATATACATATAAGTATACACAATGTTTGTCTAATTATCTGTTCTGGTTGTTATTGCTGTGAAGACTAAAATAAATAGAGATTACAAGCAGGGAATGGTGTCAAAAGGACATGGTGTTGTGATGAAATTGGTTCATTAAAAAATTATAGGGTGACATCTTCATAGAATTATTGTACTTATTTTTAAAAAGAAATTAAAGTCTGGTTTTTGTTTTTGAACCCTTCATATGTTGGTATGTAATATTGATAGTGTAGTTTTGGCTTGAGTTATTTTATAACCAGAGACAACCTGATGAGAAAATAAAATCCTGCTCCAAAAAGAGGGCATCTGTATAGTGGACCTTAAAAATATGAGGGCCTGGAAATTATTATTAATCTACATAGATACTAAAAATGTGTAGTTTTTGTGAAATATGAATGCCTAATTTTTTAATATTAATTATGAATCTAAAGTTAAGTAATCTAAATATAGACTTGCACAAAAGCTTACAAAATAATTCAATTTACACTACAAAATAACTACTTTCTGTCCATATACTTGTGGTTAATCCTGGAAACATTTATATACTGTAATTTTATCATAATTTTATATTATTGTCAAAATTCTATACTATAAAGTGACATAAATTTACTTATCTATCAAGTCTGATTATTATTTTTTGTTTGTTTCATCATAAGCTATTTCTAAAATTAATCATTTCTTTGTTTAATTATTTGAATATCTTGTTTAGCATAGCTAAACAAAACTTATTTTTTGTCATGTTTAAAAAATAATTTTAACCCATCAAACATGCAATATATTAAATAATCATAATGGAAAAATTGTGGTCATTTTTATGCTTTTTATGTTTAAAAGTAAATCTTTATTATTTATTAAAAACATGACATTTTTTATAATACCAATTAAAATTATAATATTAAAAAACAAACAAATTAATAAAATAATCAAATGAAATAAATAAATCAGAATAAAAAATTATGTTTTTGCATTTAGATGAAAATGTTTTTAAATAAATAATAGTTTTTTCTGCACCAAACTTTTATTTCTAAGAAATGTCAGTAAATAATACATTCAAGTAAAAAAATATAATTTTTGAAGCTTAAAAATTCAATATATAATTAGAAAAAAATAGCAAAAAAAAGTTATAAGCTTTTTAATAAGTATTTTTTAAGTCAGAAGTATATTCTCTTATTTTTCTCTTTCACTTTCTTTGCATATCTTCATATAATCATGTATATATTTCTTATAACACTTCTTTCCTATACACATCAATGCAAACAAATTTTGTTAACCTTCTTTATTTTCCTTACAGTTTCAACTGTCTAGCAGTCTTCATCAGAGCTCTAATCTTCTTTTTAATTAATCTTCATTTTAATTAAAGCAGTGAAGAAGATTAGAGCTCTGATGAAGACTGCTGGACAGTCGAAACTGTAAGGAAAATAAAGAAGGTTAAGAAAATTTGTTTGCATTGATGTGTATAGGAAAGAAGTGTAATAAGAAATATATATATTTTTTAAGTCATCACTTTTTGTTTCTTTGCCTTATTTTCTGATAAAAACAAATATGTTCAAATAAAACCTGAATGTGAACATCATATACATATAAAAAAATAATTAGTTTTATTTTACAAAAATAAAAAGTAAACAGATTGTGTGGAAACTTTCAAAATATAGAGACTGATGTTATACAAATGCAATACCAAGACATTATTTTGTAATACCTGGTGGAAGTTTTTAAAAATACTCAACCATTTACCTTTATATAAAATCATTCTTTTATATTAAAACTCAATAAATTGAGTTTAATTTTTTAAAATTTAATTTCAAAAATGAAATATATTCTAAAAAATCATATTTAAACTTTACAAATATTGAAAAAGTAAGTTATAAATAAGAACAAAGGACTTAAAGCATCATACTATACTGTGAAAGTAAATAATATTGAGAAAATGAATGATTTTTTTAAGTATAAACAAATGAATGTGAATTTACAATAAATCTGATATCTGCTTTATAATTATTACTGATTTAAAAAGAGTCTAACAGTTTATTAATTCTGACAAGTAAATAACAAATGTGGTCAAACTTTGGCATGATTTTCTTTGTTATCTATTATGGTTAAGTTTATTAATTTCTATTTTTTAAAGTAAATGGATAAATAAATGTGTATTATTTTTGTTTTAAATAATTATCAGCTATTAGTAAGTAAAAATAATCAGAAATATCTTATAAATAAGCAAACAAGTGTATTATTTTAATTTTAAAAATTCTGCATAAAAATGAGACTACAATAAAGAAATGATGTGGAAGGATGGTTTTTTGTGGTTACCAATAAAGTCTTTTATTTTTGCTGACTGTCAATATCATAATTAAATCTTCATACATTTCTTGATTTAATAAATCAATAAAAGCAGCCTCAGAGAAAGTGTATTTTTTAAAAAAATCTCTCGTTATTATCAATTATAATAATGGTAAAACAGAAATCTAAATCTACAGAACTGTCATAGTATTTCTACAGTAAACAAGCCATGAAAACAAATGAAAGTTAGCATAAATAAATTAAATCAATTCCTTGAATCAAAAACCCATTCTGTTGACTTTTACTTTTTCTTGGATAATATTAACATTTAACTACAATCTATACACTCTTCTATGAACTCATTTTTAGCAAAAAAAACTTTTTATTGTACATATATAAATACACAATCTGATGTTTCAACTGTCCTGTAGTCTTCTTCAGAGCTATGATATAATGAACAGCATAAAATACATAACTATATAAATAATACTATAAAAATGTAAACACTAAAATTAATAAAATAATAAAAAAACATTTAACTATTTTAATTTGAATTAATATATATATATTAGTTTAAATTTTTGCTGTCCATCAAATGAATATTACAGAATAGCTCGTGAGCCACTTTAGTACCAATTGTGATACAATTGAAGCACCAAATCAGATTTACAAGTTTAATTAGTAGTGTACAGAAAGTTATGGTATTATTAATTGTTTGGGAAACTTTCAATGATATTTTGCTTTTTGGTGTCTTTCTAACATAGACAAATAATTTTTGTTACAAGACTTATTACTCAAAAAATAATTTTGGTAGGCCATTACTTTGAGTAATAATTATTTGGTTTTAAATAATGAAATAGTTTATAACACATTGATTATTAGGAATAATTAAGATCACCTATGTGCTAGGAATAAATGTAGATGTATTTATTAAAAACAAGATAGGTGAAACGAATTGTTTACCATGTCTTTCTCTTTTACATTGAGCCCTTCTCAATTTCAGATTAAAGAAAATAAATAATAACTAAATCATTTGGCCTGTTTTTTATAACATGATGCTTCAGCAACACTAACGTTCATGATCTGTTGATACTATATTATATATAATAGATGAGATCCATCCAAAACATTAGTGCTATCAGGATAATAAATAAAAGTAACATTATAAATGGAAGAATTAATCCACATGTACATACACGTATATATATATATATACATTTAAAAAAAATTATTTATGCTATAAAAATGTAAGTTTTATTGATGTTAAATGTATGAACCACATCTTCTATGCATCAAAAATTGTTAATGGTAAATTAGAATTTCATTTTTTTTCCATATGTCATAGCATCTGCTGGGAGGCAAACCCACAACCGTCTGCAAACAACTACTTGCTTGCAAGGCGGCTGCGCTGACATCTCGGCTAACAACGCTTGACTAGAATTTCATTTTTAAAGAAAGTATTATACATTTGTAGAAAAAGCAGCAACACTAAACTAGTTTTAAAACAATTTTCCAACATTTAAATTTATTAGCTGGGAATAAAAAGTTAATTTGATTTAAAACGTAGTCAGGGAACGATGATCTGGAATTGAATTTTGCTTGAGCACGAATTTTATTTCATATATATTGAAGTTTTTCAAACAATTGCGTGATTATTTAAAAAAAATACCTGGAATAAAAATCAAATCAATTATCCTTTTGATAATGATTGATCAAATCCTGCATTTCTATATGACTTAGTTCAGCATTAGAATCGCAAACTGTGTAGGTCAGGGACCATCTATTACAACCCAAATTTGTCATTTTCAGTGTTTGAACGTCTTAGGCAATAAATCATTTGATTATTTATATATATTTGGTAAATAGATATATAGCTACTCTTTGCTGAAAAGCTTTAAGAAAATCTAATTTGGGCAGATGAATATAAATTTGTAGGAAAAAGACATGAAATTTTTTACATGACTGATAAAAGCTGCATTATATGATGCAATTATAATTTTTTTTTGTTTTTTTTTAAACAATGTACCATCGTCAGCTCATATTAATCGGGATATAGCAACAATAAATAAAATCATATAATAATAACAACAATATATGATTCATAATGATTAATCTCTCGATATTTAAAATGTTAAATTAATACACACAGAAACATTTGAAATGCTCTTCACTTGATAAGATAAAACTCTATAGACTAAATGGCCAAATATGGTTTTAATCATTGTCCACATGTTCATAAATTAAACAAACTTATATGTGTTTGAATTGACTAACATCATCATATATGTGATATACATGATCAGATCAATGTAAATGGGCCACTGCTATGATTTCTGGAATGGGAAGTTATATGTCTTCAATTTCTGGTGATAACTAATGTCTTAATGTAATTGATATGAAATTAATTGTTTTTTGTTTATATATACAAGCGTAACCTCTGATTTTGTTGACTGGTTTCCTTTGAGATTGATATGTAAATGTCCTTTTTGTAAATGATTCTTATGGTTTGTGAATAAAATTTCCTTTTGAAAGATAATAATATGAATGATGATGATGATAATAATAATACAAATAATAATTATTATTTTGTTCTTCTCATTGAAACGACGTTGCTTTTGCATTTTTCCTTTCCTAAACAAGTTTTTTTATTTCATTTTAGATCAATATTTTAAAATATTTTCCTGATTTTGCTTATACCGGAATCTACTTTTTATAATTTCTATTACAATTTTCTTTTATGTTAATCCATTTTTTTCCAGTCAATATTTATATGATTTTTATAAATAATAAACATCTTTTTTTATTTTTAAAAAAAAATGTAAACATCTTCCAAACATTTTATATAAATAAATAAAAAAAAGAATTTTATTTTCTAATATTAGAAATCAAAATCTTTTGTAGATGTTTACAAAAACATTTGATATATATATATATGCAGATAATTGAGGAAACTTTTTAAAATCAGATATGTTATTACCACAAAAAGCTAATAATCCTTGATTTAATGATAAGTCTGTAAAATCATACATATTTGAAGATAATAAAAAAAAAAGTACTAGTTTGCAATTATAATGATTATAGTATATTAGTATATGTAATACTTCAATCTCATCATGACAACAATATGAGTTTTTTTTTATGTGTCATAACATCGGCCGGGACGCGAACCCGCTAACCTGGGACAACTGCTTGTAAGGCAGCTGTGCTGACCTCTCGACCACCAACGCTTAAGTTTTAAAACCGAAAAAACAGATTTTTTTCGCAAATAGATTTAGGAAGCATTCCCATAATCATTGCAGTTAAAATACAGTTTTTATTATTGGTAAGCCTATAAGTATATGCTATTCTTAATTATAGATTACAAGACAATTGCAAAATATAAAGTCATCGTTAACTGACTCTGTCTTTTTTCACTCTTCCTCTTTAAAAGATTTTGAAGAGGTTTCACGACCTATCACTAAGATAGATAGAGATGTTGAATCTTGTAATCATTTTGAAATGAAAGATATACTTTTATGAGGTATAAAGTTAATAGCAAAAATATAAAATTCTTGACATTTAAAACAATTTCTTTTGTCTATATATTTTAAACAATGTAATAGTTATATATCTACATAACCAGAATACAATATCCATATTACACAAAATAAAAGACTACATTACAAATAAAGAGATATACATCAAAACATTCACATAATTTTTTAAAATAACGTATGTTTTTTTATATATTTTAAATAGCCTATGTTTGTAGAGATATTTAATATTCTTTCATTACATTTATTTTTTAATATTTGTAACTTAATCACTAATATATTAATATATTTATTCCAAAACTCATTTATATTTTAGAAAACTTATGTCTATCAGAAACTTTTGATCTGTATTCCATAACTCTTTTTATTATTATAGATTTTAAAATTATATTATAGACAATTAAACATGTTGTTATAATCCAGCTAATTCTTTTGTTTTACTTTATTTTTAGTTGATTACATTATTTATGTGTTTCCATCACAAAAAATGTATTCCTGCTATACTGATGAGATCTTTCATGAATTATAAAGATCCAAATGCTGTCATTTTAACAACCACGGATAACAACATAAAGCTTTACAAATTTCCAACTCAGGTTTTATTCACATTATTTAAAGAATATAGCATTTGGCCTTCAGTGTTTAAGATTTTATTTCTTCCAAACAATTGGTATATTGTGATACAGTTTAAGAATGCGGTTGCTAAAGAAGCATTTAGAAACAATCACAAAACACTAGAAGGTCATTATTTAATCTCAGTTGATATAAATCGTTCAACATCTATTGATGGATTTGTACGCAATTGTGGTATTAACTTTGACAAAACAGAACTACAAAGAATTCTCAGCTCCTATGGGAAAATAATATCATTTGTTTATTCTCATTTAAGAAACATTGACTGTGAAGTTTTTACAAACACTGCTTTTTTTAAAATTGTACTTGCAAAAGATATTTTTCCATTATCCATTCCAGGGCTTATTCAATTCAATGAATCTCCCATCATAATTAATATGCGTGGAGTCACACCACAGTGCTTCCATTGCTCAAAAAGAGGACATATGAAAACATGCCCTGAACGTTCATGCCATCAATGTGGTCTAATAAAGAAAAAGTTTCACAAATGTATAATTAAAGATTTTGAGACTTCTTTATCATCCACAACTCTAATTCCCCAGGGAACGTCGATAAATTTTGAAGGAAATTTATGCAGCAATCTGAATACAGTTTCTTCAAATACTAAATTAAAATACACTGAGCCTTTAAATGACACAGCTAACATTTAATTTTCAGTCATCAAATCAAACTGAAGCCAGTGCTGGAGAGAAGATAGCTGATTGTCCTGCTGAACTTCAGTCTGAATACAGCCTTATTGATTCTAATAAAGAATTTCAACCCAAAAATTCCATTCACTCTCTTCCCCCTCTCCGAAAGCACAAAAACAGAAACAGGAAAAATAAGTCACATCAGTCAAACTCTTCCTCTTCTGCAGAAAGTGTTGTTATAGATGATATCCTTAACCTTAATCACAATACTCGTTTGGGTCATACTTCTGGAGCAAAAAAATTAAAATGTGAAAGCCCTAGTCTTTCAGAAACACTAATTGATCTAAGCATGACAGAAACCTCTTTGAAGACTATATCTACAGATCAGTATAATCATAATGATTGTGAAGAGGTATTACAACTGGAAGATTTCAGTTTGTCTTCTGCCCTTGTTAATCATGACTCAGAAAAGGATATCCTCCATTACAAGAGTGACCGGAATTTCAATAGCCAACTCCAAGTTGAAGTTGATTGTCAGGATGCTAATAATTCAAATAAATCAGAGAATGATTAATATTGTATCTGTCAATATATGAGGCTTAAATTCTCGTGACAGGGCATATGCTTTGTCACATTGGTTTCATTCTCCTAGACCTGATATTTTATGTCTTAGTGAGACTAAATTACATTTGCAGTCGAAATCATGCATAATTGATATGATACATAGTTTTGGATATTTTCACTACTCTTTCTCTTATTCAGCTTCTGGAAGGGTGGCGATCATAATCAGCAAGAATTCACAAATCACATTGTTCAAAATACTATTCATTGACTCAAATTGCCTAATTGTGACCATACAATATCAAAGCTGGTACTTTAATCTGGTAAATATATATCTTCCTAAATCTCAAGATACTGTTACAAGAGTGATTAATATAATTAATTCAACACTAAGAACTAGCCCTTTTGAAACGATTATTATTGGAGATTTTAATCATACATATCAAGTCTTTCAAAAAAAATATATTGGTTACATAAATCAGTCTCTGTGCAGTGGAAAATTCTTCTTTGATGATGAAGCTTTCTCTTTTTATACTAAATTATCATGTTCACTAATTGATTTACTTTTTTTTCACCTTCATTATCATCACAAATAGAAGCTCATCTGTGGCCCATTACGTTCTCTGATCATTATGCTCTGGAGATTAAAATAATCCAAAGAAACATTCTACAAACTATAATTGAGATGCCAAGGACTATTCACATGCTTACAAAGTTTAATGCCACTATTAAACTGATCTCAGAAGCTTATATCATTTTCCATAGAACAAAAATTTTAACTCTCCCTGTGGTAGATGCATGGAAGACTTTTATTGAGACACTAACAAAGTTAATAAATTCTTGTACTGCTAAAACTAAAGGTCCAGTTATTCTTCTCAATGATCTGGACTCCATAGCATGTGATCTCAAAAATATTTCATATGAAGCACAAAATATTCCTAACATTTTAAATTTAAAATCCAAATACAAGGCTAAACAAAAGGCCATTGCTGAGTACTTATCAATTAAAAGGGCCAGACAATATCTTCATCACCAACATTGCTGGACTAGGGGGTACATGAGATGGGCCCTTGGCTCTAGCAGAAGTTCAAAGGCACCTGGGTCCATTGAGATACAAGGCAACTGCTATACAGGTTCTTCCATGCTTCTCAGAATTTGGAAATATTATGCAAAAAAATTCCAACCACTTGGCATTTCTTTTGTCAGGAAATGTTTTGTTTATGAACATTCTGATCAACACAAAATTACTGAAGCAAGAATCCTTTCAAAGATTTCATCATTCCCTGACAGAACTCACCCTGGATTACATGGAATACCAACGTTTTTATTACTTCATTTATGCGCATTTTCAGTCCCCATTATTAAAAAAATATTTAAAAAATGGTAGACTTCTTGGCTAGTGGCTGCTGAGAAACTAATGGGTTTTGCCAAATAAGCATGGTCTCGCTTGTTAAAAAACCTGAGGGTCAAAAAAATCTTGATAATCTTTGGCCTATCTCTATGGTGCCATTGCTTATTAAAACCATTGAAGGCCTTATTAGAGAGGATATACAAACAAACATTATTGGAAAATTATCAACCTATCAGTTTGCAAAGAAAGGGAGCTCTACTGCTGATGCTGTCAGTCGATTTTGACTTCTAGTCGATTATGTTCACAGGAAAAGGATGCCACAGCCAGTTGCAGTTCAACTTGACTTTGCCAGAGCCTTGATTGTGTCAGGGTTGATGTGCTACTTGGTGTACTGTAGGAACTCCAAGTGCCTCTGACATATCTTCAGATGATTGAGAACCTTCTCCTTAACAGAGAGGTGTTTCTCTCACTTGATGGAAGAGTTGCTCCCAGCTTTCGGCCTTGTGTATCCATCCATCAGGGCTCGCCACTAAGTGCACTACTCTTCACAGTCTATGTGAACCCATTGCTGTTGAGCATCGAGTCTTTCCTTCCTGGGATTTATATTCCTTTATTGAGAGAGAACATATGCCATATTTCCTATATGGATGATGTGGTTGTGTTTCTCTCATCTCAGGATGAGTTCTCTAGACTTGAGGAACTCCTAGACCAGTTTGCATGTGAATTTGGCCTGGCAATTAATGGAGCAAAGTCAGAAATGTGGTCCATCCTGACAGGGAAGCAAATATCTGGTAGACTAAAAGCTCCCCCACAGAAATTTCTTGATTTTAGTATTGCTTCTTCTCCAGCAGCCATGAGAAAAGAACTTGAAAATTCATTAATTTTAAAGATTGAAAAGACTGTTAATTCACTATCTAAAATTTATCTTTCTCTGTTTGGAAAGGTTGCACTCCTTAATTCTGTGATTTTACCAAAAATTATTTATTATCTAGCTGGTTTTTCACCAACAATTTGTTTCATCCGCAAGGTTGAATCTCTATGCAGAAAGCTGTGCTGGGGAGGGAAGACACCAGCAATAAGTCTTAATATTTTGCAAAAACCAAGATATCTTAATGGTTTAGGACTGCACTCGATTAAAATTTTTCTGATACAGAGGACTTACAATGTCCTTGTTAAAATTTTCAAAGACAATGCAAACATAGAAAGTCCCTTACCTTTTGAAAAAATAATCCCCACTGATCGTCCACCCCCTCATAAAAAAAATATCTGGATGCAACAACAATTAACTATTGTCTTTAATAGTATCAAAAGCTCTAGCTCCATGTTTGATGAAAAAATATCATACTGGAGTTCTTATCAATTAGTTCACTCTGGTAAATCTAGGACAGATAATCTTCTCCCAGTTGCAATCCCTCATCTCATAAGGCTGACTAAGTTCCTGAAATTGGAACCAAAGTTTGTGGATTTTTTGGTTAAGGTCAACCTTGGAGCCTTGCCTACTGGGATGTTTCTTTGTAATCAGAGGGGACACAACATTGATACAGTGTGTACTCTTTGTAGAAGATTTGATGAGTCCATTGAACACATACTCTATCAATGTGAATGGTGGACTCGGTTACAGAATATTGCCCTACAGAGGATTACAGGATACAATTCTTCAAATGTCTACCTTAATGATGCATTCAAAAGTGGAAATTTTGGCTCCATCCACCTGGCCACTTTCATAAATTTTATCATATGGAAGATTAGATGTAAGGTATTATTTGATAGAGAGTTGGCCGGTCCTATTGAAGACATTTTCTTAAAGTTATTATATAAAGCTAAAGAAAGTGATCTAAGAACATGCCTGCCTAGTCTTGCTGAGCAAACATGGAGTCAATTAAATATTTAGCAATGGCCATGTATATTATTTATTCATGACACTTAAACTTTACACGCCATGGGATTTATATGCCAAATTAGATCACCCCTGATAAGTAACATAACATAAATTTTACTTTTAATCCTGTACTCATCATCTAATTTAATAACTAATTAGTCTTTAATGTATCAGACATGATTGTAAACATGAACTCTATATTACAATGTATATTTTACTTTTTGTGCAAATAAAGATTATTTTGAAAAAAAAAAAAGAATTTATTTACTTCTCAATGATAATATTTAATGTTGTATTTCTGTTTACATGAGTATAATCTCTTAATTTTTATTCTTTATCAAATTAAAAATCCATGAAAAAATGCAAATTAATACATTTGTCATATCTGTATTTTAGAAAAATCACAGTTAACAATATTTCAACAATTATATCTATTAAAAATTACTAATTTATATATTAAAAATACAAAATTATAAACAGAGTAGCTAAAAGTCAAAAAACATTATTCACAAAAAACAATTTGCCAAGCGCTTTCAGTACTGTATACCAGAATCATGGTGACATATTGGAACTGAATGGTTTAATATTCCAGTGTATGTGCAATGGGACACTAGTGTTATGCTGATTGATAACGTTTTTAGACTTTGCAATAAACCAGCCTCTTTCAACTTCATTTTCCTATCATTTGATTCATTGCACACAATAGTGATATTTTGAGGATAAAACTCATGTCCATGACTATTTTCATGATTTGAAAAAACAGAATTAACCTGTAAATGACTTTTAGTTTTTTTTTCACTGATAAATATGCTGTCATAATCTCCATTACCTGCAAAGAAATTGGTTGTAATGCTATTTATCACAGCGAAATGAAGGCTAATGTTTAACATGATTACAACAGCATATTTATCAGTATAAAAAATCTAAAAGTGATTTACAGGTTAATTTGGTTTTTTTTCAAATCATGAAAGTAGTTGTGGATATGAGTGGGTGCAATGAATCAAGTGATAGAAAAAAGAAGTTGAAAGAGATTTTGTTTATTGTGAAGTCTAAAAATGTTATCAATCAGCATAATACTAGTGTTTCACTGAGCATGCACTGGAATATTAAACCATTCAGTTCGAATATGTCACCATGATTCTGGTATACAGTACCGAAAATGCTTGGCAAATTGTTTTTTGTGATTAATAATTATTTTTTAATTTTAGCTACTCTGTTTATCACACTTTATACAGGAAAAATAACTTTCATTATCTGCTAAAGTTTTTGTATTATTTATTAAAAATATAAATAATTTTAACTTTGTAAATAATCATATGTTTCATTATATATATATAACAAAAGTACCTAAACATATAATTAAATGTAAGTATATATTTTATAAGAGTGTGTTGACCATTAATAATTATTATGGGATTAAAATTTAAAATTTTTAATTTGTCATCAAGACTTTTGATGTTACGAATCTTTATTAAAGTTATATATGTAAAATATTAAGGATTTTAAACTTCTCCCTCGATAATTTAATATACAAATTAAAAAGCGTATGAAACACTTGAACGAGAAGCTATAAAGATTCCAAAAATTATTATACATTAAGCGCTTTCAAGGCCATTTGCCTCATATTCATAGTGGTAATGCACTATGAATATGAGGCAAATGGCCTTGAAAGTGCTTAGTGTATAACAATTTTTGAAATCTTTATAGCTTCTCGTTCAAGTGTTTCATACGCTTTTTAATTTGTATATTAAAGTTATATATGTATATATATATATATTGTAACGATATATAAATATGCCATTACATTAATTTAAAATAAAAACTTTAAGTTCCAAATAAAAATAAATTTATTAAAAACAAAAAGCTAAAAAAATTAAAGAGTTGTTAAACGTGTATATGTATATATATTCACACAGATCAAAACTTTAAAAAATATTTTCTTTTTAAAAAAATATATATTTGAACGTACTTTTTTAGAAAAAAGTACAAGATCTAAAGATAAAATATTTTTGTAAATGGAAATGATTGTTTTATAAATTAATTGAAAAGCAAACTAGCCCTTGGGGCTCTTATAGAAAAAAGGGTCAGTTGAAAGATATAGATAAGAGAATAAAAAATAAATTATATGTCAAATATAGAAGCAGCAATGAAGGCCCGGACCATAATGAAAATGAGTGACATTTTGTTCATTGAATCCAGGGAGTACTGTAAAAGGAAAAATATTGAAATTAAGAAGTTCCAGCTTGATTTTTGTGAGAAGAGCGATAAGATGCACTTGTCACTCTCTCTCACTTATTTCAAATAAAATGACTAAATATAGCTTTACTTCTCAGTATATGTAAAATATATAATTGTTAATTAGAGAAGATATTAATTAGTATTAAAGTTTATCGGCTTAACGTTTTTGAGGATCCATGCCTCATATTCATGAATATGAGGCATGGATCCTTGAAAACGTTAAGCCGATAAACTTTAATACTAATTAATATCTTCTCTAATTAACAATTATATAAAATGACTGTAATACCAGGATTGAACCAGCTTAGACCTCCTCCTGAACAACAGACCGGACTTCAAATAGAGACATCATGGGAATTGGCACCAGGAACCATGATTCTCCTTCTGTAAGACATGAACTATCAAATTTAAAAATAATTAAGAACTTTCGTTCAAACTTTTAAGATTCAGCTAACCTAAATTTAAAAATGAACTCTTATCTGACTTTCAAATTTTCAAATTGATAATTAATGTTAATATTATATATATTTGAGCTTGCTAAAAAAAAATCATTTCCATTTTTATTTTTTATTAATATTGTATAAATTATTTAAATGCATTAAATTTAAGTTGAGTATTGATGCTTGCATGGATTCGTTCACGTTTAATTATGTTTTTGTTTTCATATTTGATTGGAATATATAGACATTCGGTAAATAATGATATCTTATGTTGAATATCTAAAATGTATTTATTTGGATGTCTTTTTAGTTATTGGTGTCAATGTGGCATCTTATGATGAATGCCATTGGGTTTCTTGTAAATTCCCTCTGCAATTACATCAATGACTTTATATTTTGATCATTTATGTTTATTTTGAGATGTTTTTGAGCGTGTAATCTGTGTAATCGATCTATACTCAACATTAAAAAACAAACTTTTATAAATCCATCTGTGTGAACTTATATAAATGTTAAATTTAAGTCGGGTGTGAATGGCTATATAGATTTGTAAAGTATATTAATTAATTATGGAAGGGTTAATCTTAGGTTATTTGTTTCATGGTTAAATTGGGTCAGTGGATTGGATATATTGGTGTAATTAGTAGATGTAGTATGAGATTCACCACATGCAGGATCACATATTACACTGCACACCCCCTTTTTGCCTATGGAATGGGATCGTAAGTCGGCAAAAAAACCGCAATCCCTTCCTATGGCATTTTTTTATTGTTCTTCTTGCCATACAGATGTAACATTCCTGTATTGGACAAGAGTCAATGTCTTCTCTAACCATGCTGTTCAGATGTACATTCCTGACAGTATAGTATTTTGTGCTGTTGTATTTTCATGCTACATTGAATACATCAATGTATCAGATGGATTGACGCCGGTTTGACTGTGAACTTTTGGCCTAAGGTTAAATAAGGGATAGAATGTTTTCTTTTCAAATGCAATCTATGTAGTTTATTCATACTCGACAATCCTAAAATAAATATAAAATTTATCTGTGTGAATGATTTCAAATCTTAAAATAATAATTTAAATTAAAAGTTAATATTAAAATCTGAATAATAAATGTTATTCCTCAAATTCTAAAATGATTATATATATGCATAAATAAATGTTGTTTGTGTATTAATTACTGGCAGTGGCTTATTTTATTCTTTTTTAATATTAAAAATAGTCTTAGATAAGAATTTATAATAAAATATTAATTTCCGCTGTTCCACTGAGCTAGTGTCATTGGGCTAACAGTCTAAATATAAAATAAAGTGGGATCTTAACAGCATGTATCTGCCTATTCTATAAATTTTCTAGGTTCAAATGCCTAGATGGTGCCCTTGTAGTGTAGAGATGGTAAGACTCTATTGATCTCCAAAACCCCGACCGTTATAATTGGCTAGCTAATGTGAGCCAATTTTTAATAAACCATGAGTGCCCTGAGAATTTTAAAAATAAATCATGACAGTAACATTTTTCTTTAAAAATGAGTATATATATTTTTGTATTAACGTAAAGTTATAGGTTGAATTGTGTTTTAAAGGTACTGCTGGTAAAAAAAATTATGCATACATAGGAATAAATGCGAGGAATAAAATGTAATAATTAATATAAATCTTTTTTTTTTTAAAAAAAAAAGTCTTATTTAAAACCCAAGTGTTTAACGTGCCTAAGTAATAGTTAAAAGTAGGGGAAAAGAAACTTGGAAGGGAGGGGGTAGAAATTTAGCTGGTAGTAAAGAATAAGCAGTCAACAATTTTTTTTTATCATTATATTTGTGTGTAATTACCATGTTGTCTTTTAAAAAAAAATAGTTTTGTCCTTTTGAAATTTTCATATATAATCAATTTGTGTAACGTAATTACTAACACTAAGTAAATTCTTTTTTTTTTAATGTTTTTGTTTTTTGAGGAAGTTTACTGATATGTAACGATATATAAATATGCCGTTACATTAATTTAAAATAAAAACTTTAAGTTTGCAAATAAAAATAAATTTATTAAAAAAATAAAAGCTAAAAAATTAAAGAGTTGTTAAATGTGTATATGTATTCGCACAGATGCAAAACTTTAAAAATTATTTTCTTTTAAAAATATATATATTTGAACGTACTTTTTTAGAAAAAAGTACAAGATCTAAAGATAAAATATTTTTGTAAATGGAAATGATTGTTCTATAAATTAATTGAAAGGCAAACTAGCCCTTGGGGTTCTTATAGAAAAAAGGGTTAGTTGAAAGATATAGATAAGAGAATAAAAAATAAATTAGATGTCAAATATAGAAGCAGCAATGAAGGCCTGAACCATAATGAAAATGAGTGATGTTTTGTTTTTTGAATCCAGGGATTACTATAAAAGGAAAAATATTGAACTTAAGAACAGTTCTAGCTTGATTTTTGTGAGAAGAACGATAAGACGCACTTGTCTCTCTCACTTATTTCAAATAAAATGACTGTAATACCAGGATTGAACCAGCTTAGGCCTCCTCCTGAACAACAGACCGACTTCAAATAGAGACATCATGGGAATTGGCACCAGGAGCCGTGATTCTCCTTCTGTAAGACATGAACTATCAAATTTAAAAATAATTAAGAACTTTTGTTCAAACTTTTAAGATTCAGCTAACCTAAATTTAAAAACGAACTCTTATCTGACTTTCAAATTTTCAAATTGATAATTAATGTTAATATTATATATATATATATTTGAGTTTGCTAAAAAAAAAATCATTTCCATTTTTATTTTTTATTAATATTGTATAAATTATTTAAATGCATTAAATTTAAGTTGAGTATTGATGCTTGCATGGATTCGTTCACGTTTAATTATGTTTTTGTTTTCATATTTGATTGGAATATATAGACATTCGGTAAATAATGATATCTTACATTGAATATCTAAAATGTATTTATTCAGATGTCTTTTTAGTTATTGGTGTCAATGTGGCATCTTATGATGAATGCCATTGGGTTTCTTGTAAATTCCCTCTGCAATTACATCAATGACTTTATATTTTGATCATTTATGTTTATTTTGAGATGTTTTTGAGTGTGTAATCTGTGTAATCGATCTATACTCAACATTAAAAAACCAACTTTTATAAATCCATCTGTGCAAACTTATATAAATGTTAAATTTAAGTCAGGCATGAATGGCTATAGAGATTTGTAAAGTTAGATTATTTGTTTTGTGGTTAAATTGGGTCAGGGGATTGGATATATTGGTGTAATTAGTAGATGTAGTATGAGATTTGCCACATGCAGGATCACGTATTACACTGCACACCCCCTTTTTGCCTATGGAATGGGATCATAAGTCGGCAAAAGGACCGCAATCCTTTCCTATGGAGTTTTTTTTTATTGTTCTTCTTGCCATACAGATGTAACATTCCTGTATAGGACAAGAGTCAATGTCTTCTCTAACCATGCTGTTCAGATGTACATTCCTGACAGTATAGTATTTTGTGCTGTTGTATTTTCATGCTACATTGAATACATCAATATATCAGATGGATTGACGCCAGTTTGACTGCGAACTTTTGGCCTAAGATTAAATAAGGGATAGAATATTTTCTTTTCAAATACAATCTATGTAGTTTATTCATACTCGACAATCTTAAAATAAATATAAAATTCATCTGTGTGGATGATGTCAAATCTTAAAATAATATTTTAAATTAAAAGTTAATATTAAAATCTAAATAATAAATGTTATTCCTCATTTTATTCTTTTTTTAATATTAAAAATAGTCTTAGATAAGAATTTATAATAAAATATCAATCTCTGCTGTTCCACTGAGCTAATGACATTGGGCTAACGGTCTAAATATAAAATAAAGTGGGATCTTAACAGCACATATATGCCTACTCTATAAATTTTTTAGGTTCAAATGCCTAGATGGCGCCCTTGTAGTGAAGATACATTAAGACTCATATTTTCATCCTGATCATTATAATATATATATATAAAGATGCTGTCAAGAAAATTTCATAGAAAAATGAATCAATGGCTTAAAAATATTGAACAGTTTTTTAACAAATCAGATTATAAACAAAGGCAAAACTCTCCATACAGTAGTGCCACCCTGTAGTAACCAGAGTAATCAATAGATGCCAGAAGGCTTGTGCATAAAATCCCTATCTAGTGCCTACTCATCCAATATCCCCAGACTAGTTTCTGGCTTGTGGACATCATCAGTGAGGAGCCTTGGATCTGAGAGCACTGCATCTAGATCTTAGGATCTAATGCAACTCTCCAGAACCCACCTTTTAACTCTACTTTACTACAAAACTATGAGAATGAAATTGAAAACACAAAACTATTTACAACAATTATGTGCTAGTATGAGAAGGTGATCATGTGATATTTAGTGGTTTAACACCAATCCTGCATAATAGAATAGTGGTGGCTATGGTTGTTTAAGAGCCAAAGACACCAAAATGTATGGGTGCTGAATTGAGTTCAGACCCATATGACTATATAATCTTTTGAACTTAGATTGAAAATATTTTTGTGTTTTCAATTTCATTCTCATAGTTTTGTAGTAAAGTAGAGTTAAAAGGTGGCTGCTGGAGGGTTGCATTAGATCCTAAGATCTTGGTGCAGTGATCTCAGATCCAAGGCTCCTCTCTGATGATGGCCACAAGCCAGAAACTAGTCTGGGGATATTGGATGAGTAGGCAATAGATAGGGATTTTATGCACGAGCCTTCTGGCATCTATTGATTACTCTGGTTAGCACAGGTGGCACTACTGCATGGAGAGTTTGGCCTTTGTTTACAACAATTATGTGCTAGTATGAGAAGGTGATCATGTGATGTTTAGTGGTTTAAATCAGATTATGTTTTAAAATAAGATGTTAACCATTCTGACATTAGCAAACCTTTAAATATCTTAATAACTCAAATGTACATATGTTTAAAATGACCCAACCAGTTAATGATTTGAGTTCTGGTATTATCAAACTATTTATGTCCATTTCAGATACATCAAGTAATGTTACAGTGTTATCATTAAATCTTCCTTATAGTAGTATTTATTTGGAATTCATATTACTATTAACTCTTCCATTTGTATTAAGTACAATATTCCAATCAGTGAAAAGTTATATATATATATATAAGACATATTTTGCGGTTCATGTGTGTTAAAAAATTTAAATATTGATATACTGAGGTTTTGACTTGATCACAAAAGTCATCCACTGGGTGATAAAAGGTTGAAAGATGATTGTAGAGGCACTACAATCACTGATTTGAAAAAAATGTTAAAGTTCCAACAATAGCAAAAATGTTAAATTAAAAATGTTTTTTAAAAACCATCTTTCTATCTTTAATCACCCAGTGGATAACTTGTGTGATCAAGTCAAAACATCAGCATATCAATACTTAAATTTTTTAACATGGATGAAACCACAAAATATGTCTCTTATATATGCAACCCATGAAAATCTTCATATCAACATATATATATATCTTGATTTAGTTAAAACAATATTATTCATTATCTAACATAATAATTACTGATGAAAAATGTTCATTACTAAATGAAGGTTTATCTTTTTGCCCAATAGGCCAACAATAATAACAAAGGGATGAATTTAAAATATATCAAGATTTAGATAAATTTTACTAGGCAACTCAGTTTAAAAAATTTTTTTGGAAATATTACATACAACACCATTAATAAAATGCAATCTGATTGGACACCACCTTATTAGAGAAACATTTTACTTGGTACATATAGATAATATTTATTATTATATTATTAAAGCAATTAAATTTAAACAACATAATAAACGTAAAAGAAATTTAACATTAAATGAAAAATATGCATTAGACTACTTAGGAAAAAAGAGGACATTATTATAAAACTAGTTGACAAAGGGAGAGTAATAGTAATTACAAACAAAGATTATTACATAAATAAAGCTTTACTCCTTTTTTTAAATGAGAAAATTTTCTATGAACCCATTATTCAAGCTACTAATAAATAAATTATTTAAAAATGTATTTTCCACATCAACAAATATGAAAACAAGAGGCCTATTTGGCAGGGAAGTATATACTTTTTAATTATCAACCAAAAATCACTCCAGAAAATTTTGCATTCTGTTCAAAGTCCACAAACCAGACTACCCTGATAATCCTATTGTGACAAACATGGTCTCATATTCACAATATTCCATTATCATTCAGGTCTTATGTTAAAGATACCATAAGGCTTCTACTTTAGAAAACATTAAATCTCAGTTATAAATGTTTTAAGTCACTTTAGATATTACATCACTGTATACTAATATACTCATAATGATGGAATTGAACTGTTAACTGTGCTTTACAAAATGGTAACTATGATTAGTACCATATTATAACTAGTACTGAATTAATATATTTAACTTTAAGGAATAACTATTTTATTTTTATTTCTATTTATTATTTACAAAAACAAGGTACTGCAATGGATACAAAAGTAACATCAAATTATGCCAATATTTTTATGGCTGGGAGTCTTCTACAATTAGAAATGCTAAGGTTAAATCTCTTACTTGACTTAGATATGTAGATGGCATCTTTATGATATGACCATATAATTAAGAAAAACTTCATAATTATTTTGATTATGTAAATAATTTTAATAAAAATATATAATTTATAATGAATTTTTGAAATAGTAGCCATTTTCTTGATACTGAATTTGTGCAGTAATAAAAATTTTAAACTTTATATATATATATATAACAAATGAATTAGCCATAGCTATCTACATTTTCAGACCAACCACCTTAAACAATTAAAGGCTAATATCTCCTACAGTTAATTTTTAAGAATTAAAAGAATTTGCTGTGATGAAAAATTTCTTCAACAAAATAACAAAGTCTCATATACAAATTTATAGATAAGAAATATTCTAAAACATTGTTGGACAAGGCATTAATAAAATCCTCAGAAATTGATAGAAAGAAACTTTTATGTAAGAAAAAAATAGCCAATTGGAAGTTCCAACATATTAAGATCCTCAAATTATATAAAATCTTTTTTTTTTCTCAGCCAATCTAAAATTCGTATTGAATACATAAAACATTTTAGACTTATAAAAACAAATTTTATTTTTTATTATTTTTTTCTATGATAACAATTAAAATTTTATTACTAATGTTTTACCAGAAAAAAGTTTTTCATGTGACAATAAAAAATGTCTTACATGCAAACATAGATATATTACAAAATGGTCCAAGATAATATCATTAATAATTTTAAATGGCATATTCCCAACTGTCTAATATAAAACTGTAAATATAATATATGTAATACAATATAGAAGAGGGTTAAACAATAACAGGTGTAATAGCAAACTAAATGCATACAAAAATAACTAATGAAACAGACTAGTTTCTAAACACTTCAGTTTATCAGATAATTCAATTGTTGATTTAAGAGTGGTCATATTGCAGAACATTTCCCCCAAAGAGAGAGAAAAAACACACAAAAAATTATTTATTTATAAATTTAAGACCTTACATTCTTATAATATGAACATAGGCATCATTGCATCCTTGAATTATCTAGTTTCTTAATTCTCTATTTTTCATTCATTCATTATTATTTAGTATATATATATGAGAGTTAATATAAATTCATGACAATTTTTTGTATGTATATATATATATTTTACATTTTATATATAGTTTTATATTGAAATGATATTTATATATGCTTCATGTATATAAGTTGAAAAATTCAAAGGAATTTTAGATTAAAAGTTTTTAACAAATTTTAATAAGTGGAAATTATATAAATAAGTATGTTCATAGATAAATGCATATAGCATTACTAATTTGAAGTTTATTTAAAAGTAATTTAAAACTAAATATTTCTTTTATTAACATTTGTAAAGATATTTTACAATTATTTAAAAATATATTTATTGACATAATAAAATTGTACAGATGCATAATAAATACACTTTGTTAATGTTGGCTCATCCATTGCTGGTGTTGGTCTGGAAGATGTATTCCAGAGCCATTCTCTGCACTAGCAGGTTGATATATGAGTAAATACGTACTATTTTGTTGGTATTGCCCACCCCTTTTGAGGTTGACCCAATAATGCTAACTTACCAGCTGGGATGCATGTAGTGTGAAATCAATGCCTCTCTAGTAGAATCTGACATGTTGCAACATAGACTACTTCTACGATACCCTACAATGTGGATATATCAGGTCCAAAATTAATGTAGAGTCTGTGGAGCATACCAGTAGGCTCCATGTATTATTAAACAAAAATCTAGAGGATAGTATCTTGTCCTTGTCTTGAAGAGCTTTGAGCTTATCACAAAATCTTACAATTATGTGAGTGGAAATGGCATTATTTTAGAAAATGTAGTTAAATTCTGATAAACATATCAGCTAATTAAGCAGATAAAAAATGTCTGTTATTTTCATAATCACTCTCAAAGTCAAATTTTTATAAATGCTGCAACTGGACAAAAAAGTTGTGAATTGTAATTAAATTTAACAGTTTTTGTGCTCATTATGCCTCGATTTTACATTAACTATGCATTCATTATACTATTGTGCCTTGTGTGAAAATATCATGGCAGAGTAGAGAAACCATCATCTGCTCCACTCTGCCAAGCTAGCAGAGTGCAAGTCAAAAGTCCATAGGGAAGTACGGAGAAGAAGCTGTCAAATAATATAGATACCTCTTCTGAAGCATTATGTCCAGTATCTGTGAACTATATGCTGCCTAAGCTTCAATATTGTCTATTGTTTTAGAGAGAATCATCAATCAACAAGGAAAAACCCATCCAATGCTGACCATTAAACAAATAAAGTAAGCATGTGTTAACAAAGACCACTGACATAATCAAGACCAACATAATAAAAGCTTCACCAGATATATCTATATTTATAGAGATGAAGTCTGTTAAAAGTATATCGATAACTAAATTCAGAACTTGAATTCTTAGTGATGAAAGGGTAATGTGTATGAACTTTGAATCTATTTTATTATAACTATCTATTACTAATATTAAATACATAATCTTTTAAATTGAAATGTATACTGAAATTATTTTATAAATTACTATTATTGATTTTGTATAAAAGTAGATCTGTTTATAAATTTGTCTGGCAAGGTATTGCTATTATTTATAAATCATACCATAATTCAATTGGCATAAATCTAAAGAGAAAAATATTTTTGAAAAATTAGCTTATTAGTGCAAACCCTCCCCATTCTCTTAAAAACTTATTTTGTATGCTACAACCAGATTTAATAAAGATCAACATTTCCATTACCTTAATTATAGAAATAATAAAAATAGTAATTTAAACATTAACATGAATAATGCAGATTGATGATCTCTGGTTATTATAATATAGACTGCATATATGGATTTAATAAGCCAAGTAAGTTTGTTTATGTCTTTTTAATAGTTGTAAAAGTTTACAGTTTAAAGCTAAATATTCTTCAGGCTGAAGTATATGCAAGCATGGAAAAAGATAATTAAATGTCTTAAAGTTACTTAAGATAGTGATGTACTTTTATTTCTGGTTGTTTTGCCTGTGTACAATGTTATTTTATATGTGTTTTATGTATTCATAAATGAGTGTAATATCATTTGTGTTGATTGGTCGCTTATATACATGAACTTACTTTGAGCAATAGTATACAATAGATTGACATACCTACTGTAAATCAGATGCTTTGTTTATATAGATTTTCTTTGTGTGATATTGTTGAGTTTGCAAGTCACTCCACTTAGCACCCTTACTTCGAGCAGTAGTATATGGTAGATGTGCATTACAACAGTATATCAGATGCCCTGCTTTATATATATATGTTCACAAATGAGAGTAACCTGCTTTATATATATATGTTCACAAATGAGAGTAACACAGATTCCATTATTCTGCCTCTTAAATTTTCTTAGTTATTGTTTAGTTATATACCAGCATTACAGCCTAAAAGTATTTCTGTTAGTCCAATTCTTATACTATAGTTTATTAAACAAATTTAGCATATCCTCAAACAGTCAGTTGAATAAGACTTAAAATCGTATCATGGCCATTTGTATTAATAATTAATAGAGATCATTGGTCAGTGCAGTGAATTTATATCTGTTCAAAAACAATTAAAATGTATTGTACCATATATTATCTATGCATAGGGATACTAATAGAATCAATAAATCTTTAACCTATTCATTTGTATTCAAAAATTGAAAGGGCAGTTAAATAAAATATGTTATTATTTGTGTTGTAATAATGTAGATATGTAAATACATTGTAATAACCCATTATTTTTAGCATTTGTCATTATTTGCAATCAATAAGGTTAAATAAACTATGATAAAATCTCTTATATATAGCAGATTTAGCAGGCTATAAAAAGTAAAAGTATTTGATCATGTGACGTTAAAATGTGGAGATCCCATGCAAATTGGTCTTGAGTAATTTTCATGTGAGTTGTATATTTTAAACCATTGCAGGGCTCTTTTTTAATAAGTAGTGCCTCAACATGGAGGCCAATGAATAACTATAAAACATGAGATTGAAAGTCGAAGTTTGATTAATTATTGATTTAAAAATACTTGGAGATTAAAAATGCTTGGAGAACTTTATAAATAAATTCATTTTTTCTTTTTATTTGACATGTTAAAGTAGTGAAATAGATTTTTTGCGAAAAAAACAATTTATATTATAAGTTCATTTTTGCATTTAGAATTAAATATTGATTGCAAAAATAGATGTTTGACGAGTTATTGCTAATAATGAAAAGAAAAAAAACTGTATAGATATATCACGATACATATTAAGAATTATTTTATTGCAATAGTGAAGTTTAATATTGGCAGTACATAGATAAATTAAATTAAGCATATACATACATAACATCTCTAATATATATATATATATGTAAATTTATAAATAAATATTAGAAAATACAGTACTTAAAAGTTTATAAAAAAAGATATCTATAAACGTCACTTAGGAGCACTTTCAACTATCCTTGTAGGTTTTGTCAACTATTATTTTGAAAGGTTAACTTTTCCATAATTCCATGATGTCAACTTTCCCATAATTCCGTGATCTTAACATTTGCTGCTTGCCTATTGATTACATTTTTCTTGTATTTATATATTAATATAGCTTCCTTAATTTTTCTTTTAATAATATTTCTTTCAGTTTCCAATATTTTTACGTTACTATAATTAAAATTAAAACCATATATACATGATTTATTATGATCATAAAAAATGGAAGCTGATAAATTATCACTTTTTATAATTTTGTTTTGTATTTTGAACCCTTTTTAATAATAACAAGTGCTTTTTTTTTCCAATGTGCATGTCAATTCACCTATATATACACTGCCATACCTACACATCCATTTGTAAATGATACAATTTTTATTTGTCAATAAGGTTTTATCTTTTGAGCTATTTATTAATTTATTTAATGTAGGTGGTGCATAAAATGCAATGTCACATATACCTTTATAAATTTTCTTAATGAAACTTGCCTGTTGATTCAAAATATATGGTATCCTAATTTTTTATCAGAAGAATTAACATTATTATTAATATTATTTTTATATTTAGAATTAAAATTTTTAAATAAATTAATAAATTTTTAAATAAATTAATAAATAGCTCAAAAGATAAAACCTTATTGACAAATTAAAAATTGTATCATTTACAAATGGATGTGTAGGTGTGGCAGTGGATATATAGGTGAATTGACATGCACATTGGAAAAAAGAACAAAAGATCACTTGTTATTATTAAAAAGAGTTCAAAATACAAAACAAAATTATAAAAATAGTGATAATTTATCAGCTTCCATTTTTTATGACCATAATAAATCATGTATATATGGTTTTGATTTTAATTATAGTAACAAAAAAATATTGGAAACTGAAAGAAATAATAATAGAAGAAAAATTAAGGAAGCTATGTTAATATATAAATACAAACAAGATTTAATCAATAGACAAGCAGCAAATATTATGATCATGGAATTATGGGAAAGTTGACATCATAGAATTATGGGAAAGCTGACCTTTCAAAGTAATAGTTGACAAAAACTACAAGGATAGTTGAAAGTGCTCCTAAGTGATGTTTATATATATATATTTTGTAAAATTTTTAAGTACTGTATTTTTTAATATTTATTTATAAATTTATATATATTATTTTGAAGAAATACAGACATCACTTTGTAATATTATTTATATATATAAGACCATTTTTAATTGGACATAATGGAAAGTTTAATAATAGGCACAAGGCAATACCAACAAAGGATGTAATGTGGGTGGCAGATGAACAGCTTTAGTATGGAACAGCATGTACTCATATTAAGGCATGGTGAGTGGATAATCAATGCATAAGATTAATAGTCAAAAGTTATTATAGAAAGCAAAAATTTAAGTTTGGTTTTAGAAAATACAGATGATTTTTTGTGATTTTTTTTTTGTTTTTAATATGGAGACTGAAAAGCTCACAGGTATGCAAATGCTTGTCAGTAAGATCATACAATGTCAGCAAGTAATGATACAAGAGATTAAACAAGAAATTAAAGAAGGTAAAGAAATTAAACAGAAGTTAATAGGAAGGATAGATCAAAGTCAACAAGAGGTGAAAGAAATGATCATGCAAAGTCAATAAACAATGGAGCAAAAATTAAATCAAAGTCAACAAGAAATAAAACAGGAGTTAATAGATAGGGCATATGAAACTCTGCATGCAATAAAAGCATTAGAAAAAAAATTAGGATGAAATATTGAAGTAAAACAAGAAATAAAGTGAGAGATAGAGAATAATGATGAAGTGTAAGTGTAGATAAAGAAAAAGAAGCAGAATGTGTAAAAAAAGTTTTCTATGAAACATAGACCATATAAATAATAAAAGAAAAACATGATAAGTACTATCTGTACCAAAGTATAAGAAATAATTTAGGGCTTACTAAGAAATGAATAGTGAACTTTTGTGTTTAAAATGAAAATTTATGACATTCAAAGAGCAACAGAATGCAGATTTTGTCAACTATTATCATAATAGTAGTTAACTCTGTCCACATAATTAAAGAACCAACTATTATTTTTAAGATATATAATTTTAGTAAAACCCTGAGCAGCATGATAGATTAAGGTCAAAAATTGTGGTATGAGCAAAGAGAAAATTTTTGGAAATATTTTCTCATCAGTAGTAAAATATATAAAACTAAGGAAAAGATGTATCATAATGTAATGTATATGGATAGTAAATTATATGTCTAGTTTGACCCAGCCAGATAAAAATATAATTTATCATAAAATTATCAAGGACTTCTCAAAGAAACTTTGTAATACAGAAATAGATAAAAGTCTGGGTGTATTAATAAAATGTCATTACATTACATTGACAAAATGGAAGAAAAAACACCACACAAGTCAAAAATTCAATTAGGTCTTATGTGTCAATTAAGATCAAGAGAACCAGATTTTGATATGATTGAGAATTTTTGGGGTATTATAAATATTTTATTTTTTGTACAAACTAATTTTTGCATGTGTTTTTAAATTTTTTTACTAACCAAGTCAAGTCATTTTTTATAGTGTTTTTTTTTGACAGACAGTACTGATATAAAGTGATATTCATATATACTTCATATATGTAAGTTGATAAATTCGAGAAAATTTTGATTAAAAGTTTTTAACAAATTTTAATAAACCGAAATTATATATATATGCATAGATAAATGTATATGACATTATTAATTTTAAGCTTATCTTAAAAGTAATTTAAATCTATGTATTTCTTTTATTAACATTTGGGTTCTACAACTTCGGACAATCCACACTGCATGATGGTGCTGTTTCCATACAAAAGCACAATATGCCATTTACAAGGCTATTCGTATAGCTTACAGCTGGTAAACTGTTCAAACACTTGATGTTGATGAAGCCAACACTTCCACAACATTGCTATGTGTGAACATTACCATCAATGTGTTATAACAGTCTGTATAGACATTAGTATTGAATAATCAACAGCATGTCATATGAGGGTATTTGTAGTTGTAATGATGAAAAGTGTAGCAATACACAATTTCAACTTTTTAGTGTTAAACGTAGTGTAATTTGTATGAGGTACTGCAAATTGTAACATTTTGCAAACATCCCTACTTTCCTTGTTAGCTGGCCCAATTTAATAAATGAGGAGTGTAAATCACAATTCAGCAAACTTCACATGAAAGTCAAGTGCTTTGGACGAACTTTGCAAGATCAAAAAAGGAAAATGGCAGTAGGAGATTCACCATTCAAGTTGTTGGATTTGCCTGCTGCAGAAGTAGACACAGTGGCCTTCCTTCAGCCAAAAACATATTTTACTCACAGAGAAGAACTGTATTTGTGGTGGGATAATGACATTAAGGTGCTATAAAAGATATGAAATGGAATGTGAATCATGTCAATGCCATTGAAGGTCTGATCTACATAATGGGACCTGTTTTGAGTGAAATGTTTTGTTTGTGTAGATACGAAATCAAAGAAAAAATTATTTTTCTCAAAATAAAAAATGTAAATACAAAATATAAAAAATTACCCACTGAAAGTGATTTACAAAAAAAACTGAAAGGTTTTAATTAAAAAAAAGAAGAATATAAATCCAAAAAAAATGTTTTTTTTTAAAAAAAACAAAGTCATGTCTATTTGTTTACGAATTAAAAAAAAGGAAATGTTTTACAAAAATAAAAGAACAAAGTTATATCTATTTGTTTTTGAATAAATAAGAATAAAAATGTAAAAAATCTAAATCAGCCCCAGTAACGTTATATGTATTTGTTTTTGACTAGATCGCAGCCGCCATGCAAGCAAGTAGTTGGTTGCAGACGGGTGTGGGTTCGCGTCCCGGCAGATACTATGACATATGAAACAGTGCTATCAAGCAGTGTGGATCATCCTAAGTTGTAGTACCAACATTTGTAAAGGCATTTTATAATTAGTTGAAGGGAAGTGGCACTATTTTAAAAAATGTATATATATCTGATGGAATTAACTCAAAGTGTCCATTATTTTGATAATCCTTTTCAAAACCAAATTATTGCTGTAATTGGACAAATAAGCCATGAACTGTAACAAAGTTTAAGAGTCATCTCTCACTGATAGATAAATGGATTGAAATTTCTGATGATGGAAATTAATTTTGCTCATAAGTCAACTCAAGGGATTAAAACTAGGGATTATAACATATTGTGCACATTATGCTTTGCTATTTATCTGACTGTGAATATACTGTGCTTTGTGTTAAAATATTATGACAAAGTAGAGAGTCTGTCATCTGCTCCAATCTTCCAAGCCTTCAGGGTGCAAGCCAAAAATCCATCAGGAAATATGGAGAAGAAACTGTCAAATAATGTAGAAATTTCTCAAGGAGCATTGCTAAACTTCAAAAGTTGTCTATTGCTTTAGAGAGAAACTAACTGTTAATCAACAAGAAAAACACCAACCAATGTTTCTCATTAAACAAAAAAACACACATGTTAGTAAAGACCACTGCTGTAATCAAGACCAACTTGATGGAAGCTTTGCCAGACATAGCTATGTTTGTATGTGTGGAATCCACTAAAAGTATACCAATATCCTAATTCAGAACTTGGAAGTCTTAGTAATAAAAGGGTAATGTGTATGAACTTTAAATACATATAATAACTGTCGATTACTAATCTCAGATATTTAATTTTTTATATTTAATTTTTACTGAAATTATTTTATAAATTATTATTAGTGATTTTTTGTAAAGTGCTGAACATATTGAAATTATTGGAGCTCAACTTCTGATCTAATAATTTTTATCTCATAAAAGAAAACTGCATACAAAGATATTAAGAAGAAACATGAATCTCATAACTCCAAAATCGCATTTAAAAAATCCGCATAAAACGAGACCCGGGTGTATATGTCAATAATTGAATCAAGATATGCTTCTAAATGTAAAACTATCATTTAAATTACATCCTAAATAATTCAAGTCTGTTATAATTATCTAAATTATGAAATCAATTGATTTCTTAATAGAAAATTTCATATTGTTAAATGAATTTTAACAGTATGTAATAATTTTTTTTATCCTAAATTAATATATACTTACATATTATTTCAAATATAAATTACTGAATGATCAAAAATAATTACACTTGGCATAAACATAGAAATTATTTAATGTGGGTAAAATTAAATAAAGAGAATTTAAATAAAAAAATGAAATAGGAGTAGAGGTATTTTATCTTAACCATGACATTCTTTTTTATTATTTAAACTTAAGAAAGGGTTTTTTTTCCAAGATAAATTTTATTCAGTACTCAATGATTACATAGAATTTGTAATGATATTATACAGGTTATATAAATCTGCATGCATACACACAGGATTTTGTACAAATTGCATATATATAAAATCTGTTTCTCAAGTATGAGTTATACGAATGATTATAAACAGTTCATCATAAAAAAATTATCACATAGTTGTAATGGTTACATATTTTGGAGTACTTATGCAATATATAAATATTGTATCTTGAAATTATCAGGTGGGTGTTTTATGCTAACTAGGATGCCTACTCTGCCAACTTCCACATTGTTGGTGGAAAGTTCACAATAATGCAGGTTGCTAGGTATTTCTATGATTTTATTATTGGGGTTTATATGGTGTTTGGGTTTTCCCATAAAGAAGATATGGGGATGGTTTAATCTAACTCATTGCTCGATAGCATATGCTCTGCTGATCAAATTTAGTCCATGAATATTCAGACCAACATATTTATATTTTATAATTTTTGGTGTTGGTTGCTTGCACCTACTCCAAAACAGACTAATGAAAGCCATTAATATTAAAATAAGTCATTTACAAATATAGTTTATTACTCATGACTATTGTGTCAGATTCTATGGCAGCTTCTTCACTATCTGAGTTAATTAATCTTGGCTGCTTTAGATAGTTTCTTGTATATACTTTGTTACTGGTTATAATTTTGGTTAGTGTGTCAGTTGAAGATTGCAAGAAAGCTGGTTTGTTGCCATCCTCATTTGTCTTGAGTTTCTTTTCATGGCCTTTATTTTGGCTAATGATTTATTTCCATGCTTGGGGAATTTATTAGGGTATTTATTTTTTGTGCTTTTAATGATATCCTCCTCTGTACTTGACTTATTAGTTCTATCAGAAGTTGGGTTGTTGATATCCTCATTTGTCTTGAGTTTCTTTTCCATGGCCTTTTTTTGGCTGATGATTTATTTTTATGCTTGGGGAATTTATTAGGGCATTTATGTTTTGTGCTTTTAATGATATCCTTGACTTACTAGTTTTATCACATTTTCTCTTTTTGGTGTTTGTTCTTCCATCTAGGAAGTCCATTGATTTTTCATTCTCAAACTGGAATTGTTATGGTTTATATTTCCCCCCTCATTTTACTTTTGAATAGGTTTGCCTTATTTTGGGAATTTTTGTTTAATGCACCAGTTTTAGTATTTGGCTACCATTGCTCTGCTGAGTATTTAAAAATTCAGAATCTGGATCTGCTAGAAAGCTGTTTGTGTATATAGAACTGAAAATTTCTCTTGCTGAATCTAATATCATATTTATTTGTGTGGTGGTAGCTATATTTGCTTCATGTTCAATTTTGGATATTTCTGATCATGGGCGTCTAGGCTTGATTGGTAGGCTTTTTTGATTTATCAAGTTGGAGTGGTCATCTAAGACTTCTCTAGTATTTTCCTTCTTTTTAATACTGTGTTCAGTCTCATTCTTCTTAAGACCCAAGTTATTGCAAGATTCTTGAGAGGTATTGATTTTTGTGGAAGATTTTTGAACTAGTATTTGAAATTCATCATTGTTGTGGTTAAAGGATGAAGCTGTTTCTTGGTTCTCTGTAAAATTGGTGTCTTGGAGTTGGATTATAAGCTTGTGGCATTTGTGGAAGTGGATTCTTTTTATTCCACACTTAAGACAGATTTTAGCTATATAGTATTTGACTAGGTGAGTCCTTTGATGGCAGAAGAAACATTGAGGTTTGATTCCTCAAAATGATACTATCATGGGAGAAGATTTGTAGTAAGTGACAGTTGCTATATCATTCGGGGATACATTTTGTTTGAGAGTTAACTTGAAGATTGCAGTGTTGGATAAAATTTGTCCTCCTATTCTTTTTTCTGGTAAGTATTTGAATCTAGAGACTTTGCCATAATTGATCATTAGTTCTTGCAAATGATCTTGATTAAAGTACATTATGCAATTTTTTATCTTGCCTGAGAAAGAGAATGATTTTGTTAGATCAATATATACTATAAAATAATTGTTTTTGAAATAATTTTTTGATGCCCAGTCATTGAATTCTAAAGCCAGGTAGTGGCCATTGGGAAGGATTAAAACCCTGTTTATTTCCTGTTCTAGTTGTTTTTCTTTAATTTGGTTGAATCAGATTTGTATGGGAAACTTATACAGTGAGCAGTTGGTACCTGTTACTGTAGAATCAGATTTTTGTCACTGTAGAAGTTTAGTACTGATTTAAATAGGTTTGTGGGAATGGTACTATTAAATCTGTAATTCAGATCCTTGTATTGCTCATCCTTATAATTATCAGTAGAAAAGGTATGTGTATTTTTGGGTATTCAATTGGGTCATTTATATGCTCTGTTTCAGGATCCAAAATATCAAGTAATGAAATAAATTGTTTATTTATTATGGTATTTTCAGGATTCATTTGTTGGGTACTATTCTTAACTATATTAGCATAGGTATTGATTATATTATGTTGTTTAGCACTTTCTTTGATTTGTAGTACTTTGGTTGTTTGCATTCTATCATGGTTGTTATTTATTTTTTGATTCTCAACAATTGTAACATTAGAAACAATTTCTTTTTTATTTTTATTCACTATAACATTAATTATATGATTTAGAGCCTCTATCGGCGATACACTTTTTCTAATCAAATCAGAGTTATATTGAATTTTCCTAACAATGTATGAATCTTGCTTATTTTTTGGAATTTCTGGCAAAAAAATGATGTGTGAAGACTAAAGTATGCTTGATCTGTCGATAATTATTAAATTTTTTTCCGTATTTTACATTGGGCTCAAAACCGCTACATAATGTAAGTGAAGAACTATCATTTATTTGAGCAAAATCAGCTGCTGACTGTATGTTAATACGGGGCCTTGATAAATTACTATTTTGCAGGCCAACTAATTTGATTATATTTTTTTTTGCTATAGGCATCTTATATGAGGTTTCTGAAATTTTTTCTGGTTGATTGTGAAACAATATTATTTAGCCATCATCCCGTTTCACCTACTATATTCCATAGTAGTATCTTTTCCCTAATTCAAACCCATCCCAGTCCATGTATTTAAGCTTCTATGGATTTATGTTTATATGAAATAGTGTATATTTATGTGTATGTGCATATATTTGGATAAATGGGCACATCCAATAATCAAATTAATATTTGTGTGTGTATAATGCATACGCATTTATAAATTTAAAATTATATAATTTAAATTACGTGCATGAACATTGTTATATGTGTGTAATTACCTACATATATAGCAAAAGAAGCTGTAATTCCATAGATTTAAAAGCATTACAACTCTTTTAAATTAATTTAAATTGCATTATTATTAGTTAAAAACTCTTCATTTAAAGACTTTCATATATAAAATTCAATTCCTGTGGTAGTCTCACACACATCTATACTAAAATGTTTACAAACTTAAACTCTTTTTAAAAAAAATAGATGTTTATAAAAAGTTGTATCTGATAAAACCATCTGCGGGTAATTAATCAAACTTGGAGACAAGATTTTAATGTCTTTTAATAATAAAAAAACTGAAAACAAGGAGTTACCTGTTGACCGTTATTGTTTTAGCCAAAGAAATGACCAAAACTGTCATTTTTATGCATTTTAAATTACTTATAAAAACTTTGTAAAAGTTGTAAACAGGTCACTCAGATTACCAATTCTTCTGGTATAAATAACTAAGTTTTGCTTGAGGGGGACTTCACTCATTAATTCTTTTATCATGAGAACTTTTGGGTAATAGCAATCACTGCCTCACTCCCTTTGCAGAGAAATTGGTCAATGCTCAATCTGGAGTTCAACCTCATAGCCTGTTCAGCAGAAAGCATCAGAAGACATCAAAAACATCAGCCCAGCTGAGAATGATGATTATCAGCTACCTAGAAGCCTCAACAAAGAAGATGCGGTGACCATTTTTCTTCGGAGCTCTTTAAAAATAACTCTAAGAACTTATAAATGAATCTCTAAAACTCTTAAGCTAGCTAATATTAATTGTGCATGAACTCTTAAACTGTAAAATGTTTAAAATAAATTAAAAACTGAGTTAATTTGTAAAATATGATTTAAAATTATAATTTAACTTCTAAAATAATATCTGTAAACTTGCCTATTATAACTTAAAATATAAAACTCTAAATGATTGTTAATAATAACTTATTTAGTTATTATTCTATCTTTCTAATCTGCAGTCATGCCTTCTTGTTTGTTTTATATTTATTTATCTTATAATTTATGCTATGCCCATTTCAGAATGGAGATTGATTTTATGAATAAAGTTTGAGGGGGAGAGATGATTAGAGGCTCTCTGAAATAAGTAATGTTGCTCTTTAGCATGCACACTCAAATCTCTGTTCTGAAAGCCTAAATATTTTCATTAAGCTATTATGTTTAGCTTACTATTACTATTGTTATTATCATTAAGTTTGCAAGTCAATAAATTAATTAGTTAATAAATGTAAGAGTCAGTTATAAAGCATATTATATATATTTCTTAAGTCCCAGATATGATTTAACCCTTTTTCTAGTTATATGATAAACTGTGTAGATTTATTAAGAACTTAGATTACTTTAAGTATTCCTTTTAGCATATTTAAGAATGCTAATTATGAATTGGAATATGGTAGTTTCATGGAATAAAACTAGAATTTTGCATACTTTTAGTTATTAATTAATATTGTTTTGTGTATTGAATGTGTCTTTAGGAGCACATATGTGCATATATGCCTTGCTGTATATTTTATATGAATGGGTTTCTGGTTTTAATGGCCACCCCATCTCTTTAATTCAGACAGTTCTTCTTTAGAACTGGAACATGAGAGTCCAGATTGTTTTTATAAGCTGCTCCAATCACCAAACTAATGTGTTCACTTTATTCACTGCAAGTCATATGGTCCACATCTCTAGTAATATATATATGCTGTAGTATCTGAAGTCATACTACAAAGCTCCAGTTCACCCCTCCATAATGTAATATTTCAGCATTGATCTGAACTTGTAATCTGATTTGTACATATATGATCTGCATAGAGAGCTTATTGCAGCTCATCAAGTATTATTAAATGATTTTTATCAAATGTTATAATGATAAATAATCATTCTTGCACTGAGTTAACTGTCACAAGCCTAATTAGGGCATAATTAGAAAACATAGATTATTAAAATTGTAATCAACTCTTTTGAAATATAGTGCATCAGATGAGTTTCTGTTATTTGCTCATCATTTACACCTGCATGTGTCCTTCAATGCACTCTTGTCTTTTATTTATATTTATTAAATAAAATATATTAAATTATTATGAATGTGTCGAGTTTCATTCATAATCCATCCCAAATCTTAGTTAAATATCTAAACCCCAAATTTTAGTTAAGTTTCATAGTGTTAATTATTAATATATGCATTACCTAGCCAGCTGTGGATGTGTGTTTTTTTTAAATGTATATAATAATTTAGTTAATATTCCCTGAGTTTTTTGCTCCACTCTTTTCTACTGCCAGCATGCGAACTAAGAAATTTTGAGTATAGCCTCATATATGTCATTCATAGGGTAGTAAGTCATGGAGTGTTGGTGAAAAAGCTGAGGTGTGGTCAGATTCGAAGTCCCAACCCCTCATCTAGATCAGCCTTGGTATAATTTGCCAGGACACTAAATTTTGTTGTGTGAATGTACAAATCTGACCATTATAATTGTTAAGTTGCTTATTAATTAATGTTAGCTCAGACTGAATGATATTTTTATTTTCTATCCATGCTAGATCTATTTTCTCTAGCACTTCCATTATACATAAAGGATGATAAAAGCTTACCTTAAGATCTCCTATGTTCAGGCTCTCCAACTTTCTCCTCCTTTTGCTTTAGTTTAGTTTTGTTGGAGCTCTAGATTGGTGATGTGGACAGATCAAAGGCTCAGGTTTTTTTATATGGGTTATTTCCAGTAGTTTGTTCCAACTTATTAATAAAATTTATAATAGTTTAGTTGCTTGTAGTTTAAGGCTATTTATATATGTGTGTGAGTTCATACAATTGCATTTATACAATACAGAAACTTTATCTTCTTTGATTTTTAAAAGTTTTAACTCTTAAGGAGCTTCCTTTATACTATAGATATAATCTACATTAGTCTTGCCTGGAAAGTAATTTGTGTTAAAATAAATTGTCAATAAATTCCTATTGCATATTATAATTATGTTGAATATAAAATGATCTATTGACAAGTAATTATACTTAAAATGAGATTCTATGAGCAGATTTGTTTTTTGTTGCTCATGAAAAATAAGCAGCTGTTAAACCCAAAGTCTTGTACCTGATTGTCATCGGAGGATTGTAGAAATCAGTGACATCTTCCATGTCTTTGCTTTTATAAGATATGACCTTCTTCTACTAATATGTACTATAAAATGTATTAGTTCTGAAATTAATGAAAGATCTGAATCTTACAGTTTACAAAAGAAAACTATTTTCAATAACAAAACAACAAAAATAGAATAAATAATATGTGATAACAAATAAAACACATTGTTTTAAATCATTAATTAAATCAGAGAATTTGGAAAACACATATTATTAATTTACTGTAACAAAATACTTATTTTTTAAAATGCAAGTCTTTCGGGGGAAAACACTTAAAATAAACAATTTAAAATTAATTTTAACCAAAGGAAACATGTTTGTAAAATTGTCATTATAAATCTATTGTTGTGCATCTAAATTCAAAAATCAAAATTAAAAAAAAAAGACTACTTCTTTTTTTCTTTATACACTTGAAATCAAAAATAAAAGAAAAAAAATTAAATTTATATAATATACTAGTACATTAGTACATTGTAAATACTGAACTTTAAGACGTAATTAAAGAGGATTTGAACTCAGACTTTCAAGCTATCTTCAGCTACCCATTCTATCTCAAAAACTGATACATATGACCACATACATGTGAAAAAGATAAATGATCTCCAATATGCATATTTCATGCTGAACCAGCACTCATTAGTTGGTCCAGATCACCTCCCACACACATATATAATCAGTGCTCATTTTATATTAAGATAGCAAATCTTCAAACTTTAAAAAAAAACATACTTTAATCTGCTCCACTTTCCAACTTTTCAGCATCCATACCATTGAAAATCAAAAAGGATTTGAGCATTCCATCATCAGATTTTCAATGGTATGGATGGCTGAAGTGTAGGAAGTTGGAAAAAATTGAAGCTGTCCATTGAAGTTTGAAGATTTTCTATCTTAATATAAACTGAGCACTTATTATATATATATATATGTGTGTGTGAGGTTATGATCTGAATCAATTGTAGAGTGCTGATCCAGCATGAAATACATATATTGGAGATCATTTATCTTTTTCACATATGTGTGATCATGTGTATCAGTTGTATGAGATAGGGCTAGCTGAAGATAGCTTGAAAGTCTGAGTTTCCTTTAATAATATGATAAAACATTTTAGAAGAGTTTATACATCAAGAATTTAGTTTGTATATCATTATATGAATATCACCCTCGCATTTTACAAGTTAAAAAAATTAAATTTTATTTGATATTAAGTGATATTATGAATGATGCACCCGAAGTGTCTTAACACATATATATATACAGTTAATGAGCGAAATTAAAAATATATTAGTATGTTTAGGTACTTATTTGTCAAATATTTATTACATCATTTATATGATTCCCATATACACACATATAAAGCAATCTTTAACATCAAATTGTGTTTTATAAATAGTGTACATTAAATTCAATTTATTGTTTTTATTAGCTTTAAAAATTATTACAATGTAATTAGTATTTTCTTTAAACAATAATATTAACAATTTGATCTAACAGCTGTGATGAAAATTTTAATTTTAAAACTGCAAAGAGTCAAAATATATTATTCAATAATATGAATTGAAAAATTTAAAAAATCCAGATTTGTAATAAAAAACATCCATGTTTATCTACTTATTTTTTTTTTTTTTTCATATCCATAGCTAACAACGCAAGACAAAGAAATAAAAATTTATTTTATTAAATTTAGAATAATTAAGTATTGATATTAAGTCATAAACTAATGTCATTAAGATATAGTGAATTTCAATTATAATCTAGTTTTAGTAGAATGTTGTTGTAATTATATCAGTTATGCTTAAATAACTTAATTTTATAAAAATAGTTTTATCTTTTATTTTTAAAGGTGAAAAATATTTTATAAAATTTATAAACAAACGAGATGTTTATATATATTAAGGAAGAAAGCTAATGTTTAAAAATAATAATCTTCAGGAATCAGATGATAGAATTTGCAGTAAAAAATAAAATATTTATTTTATTGATTATTAAATAACTTTGAAAAGACAATTAAAAGCAAAATTTATTTTTAGTTTTCCCATATTCATAAGATTGTTAACTTTTAAAATACTTATTAAGCTTCTGCCATAAAATAATCGTAACATTTCTTTCATTAGATAAAAGTAATTTTTTAAAAATGTGCATTAATTTTTAAAAATAAAGCTATTTTAATTTTCAAAGCTTAAATTTAATTGCTTGCCATTAATATAGACAAAAAAATATTTTTAAAGAGAAAAAACAATTGATAGTCACTTTTAAATTGCATCAAATAAATCCAATTAAAATCAACAATATATCTGAAGCATTTTGAATAGTATTTTAATATGTGAATTCATAAAAATATAATATATTAATCATTATGCTGATATTAATAATATATCTGTTTGACATATAACATAAGTTTATTTTAAGGTAATAAGACATTAGAAGATAGTTTTTTAAATAGTTACCAACATCATTGCTATATCTACCTGCAATTTAAGATTACAAAAAGGATAGTGTTTTGCTCTATCGTGTCAGCCCCTTGATGGCATTAATGATAAGAAAAAGCACATAGATATAACATTTCTGGGCCAGCAATTCTATAGAACTATTGACTTTATTTTGGGATAGGAAATAAAAGTAAATTATATTACGATTTCCATAAAATTAAAAAATTCAAACAAAATATAAAAATATAAGCTGACTTTTTGGGACAGTAATTTATCAGAGACTGGCTTTTTTTTGTGTGTGTGTCTCAATAAAAAATTATGTTACTTTCAAATAGCAAATAATAGTACATTAGAGATGTTTTTGGATAGTAATTAATCAGAAACTGCCTTTTGTGTGTGTGTATAAAAAGTTATGTTCTTTTTTAAATAGAAAATCAGAGTAAATTTTAGCCTTTTTGGGACCTTAATTAATCAGAAAGTGTTTTGAAATCAAAGTCAATTGTATTATGACTTCCACAAAATTTAACAAATTCAAACAAAGTTTTACAATGAAAGCCAACTTTGACCTTTTTGGGACAGTAATTAATCAGAGAGTGGCATTTGTGTATATGGGTGTGTGTGTATCCATAAAAGGTTATGTTACTTTTTTTAACAACAAATCATAGTAAACATAGCAGAGACTTATTTGGACAGTAATTAAGCAGAAACAGGCTTCTTTGGACATGTGTGTGTGGATTGCAAAAGTTACGGTACTTTTTGTAATAAAAATTAAAAGTAAATTTTACCCTTTTTTGGACAGTAATTAATCAGACACTCTGTTTTGAGGGGATAAAGTAAATTAGATTGCAATTTACCCACTAAAGTTAATAATTATAACAGATTATTAAAATGAAAGCTTACTCCGATGTCTGGAAATTGCCAATTTTCAGAGTTCAAAGCAGCCATTTTTCTTGTCTCGGACAATTTCTCATGGATACATTACTTTTATCAGGATCTTTGAAATAGTGCTATGCCACACCCTAAAATCCAATTTGAGAGGGTTACACAGTCCTGGTGTAATAGTGACAACACTGTTAAAAATGTTAGAAAGTTCCAGTAGGCCAGTTCACATGAAAAAAAAGTTGGACCTGAAAAGTTCACTTATTTCAACACAATGCAGTCTACACACCCTCACTTAATACTGTAGTAAAAATAGACAACCCAATATTATGATAAAGTGCATATTAAAAGCAACTATGGCAGCCAATGAAGACATTTTTTCATGCTTTTAGCATAGAAAAATCGACAGCGGTAGCTGGCAGCCGAGTAAATGGACTCTTTCTGTGTTTCATTGTAGAAAGAAGGCTGTATGCTTAGCTGCAGCTGTGGAAACAGAATATGTCTAGCAATTTAGCTAGAAATACTGTTGTCAAGCAGCTAACATGATAGAACAGAACACTGCCATAAAAAGTAATGCTTTTTCCTTACCTTGTTTAAAAATGTAATTATATTATCCTGAAAATATTTAGTGTGTGGAGTTATCTATTTATAATTACTTAATTAGAAAATACTTTATCTAGAACAGCAGCTAATGAAAGCTAACTGCCTCAAAGTTAAAAGTGAAAGCAAAACTGCCAGGTTAATTGCATTCAATAATTACATTTTTAATTATCTTAATGTTAGCATTGATTAAACAAAAAAGTAAACAGTTTATTGATCAGGAATTTATAAAAAGTTCAAGCATTAGAAATAACACAGCTAAAGCTATGATCCATAAAACTTACTTATTGATTTATTATGAGCATATAAATGTGCTGGAAAAAATGAATTGTACATCATAACTTTAGAATCCAACTTTTTAACTGCAAAAGCTACAACATGGTTTCTTAATGTAAATGCTACATGTGGTATATCACACTGTTTTTCATGAAAAATTTGTTTTTTTTATTACAAGCTTTATTTACATTATGTATTATAATATCTGTATAAAAAATAAAAAATATATAACCATAAAGAAATAAAATTTGTTTTATTTAGAATAATTTTTAATTGGAATCAGTTAATTATTTTTCCATAATCAATTATTATAATGAAATAAATTGTCTTTTTATTGCTGCAAGCATTATTTACAGTATTTTAATAAACTAAAGATCAGCCTTTCAAGCTAGTGAACATGCGCTTTTTATGAATATTAATACTAATAAATGAATACTTTCATTTCCAACACTATTTTGTCTAAAAATAGAAAAATATTCATAATTTACCAAACATGGAAAAAAATCACTTATGTTTATATTATAACCTGTATGAGATACTGCTGATCCTAAAAAAAGGGGGCATAAAATTTATACTAGTCAAGCATCATTAGCCGAGAGGTTATCACACCTGCCTTGCAAGCAAGTAGTTGGTTGCAGATGGTTGTGGGTTCACGTCCCGGCCGATGCTATGACATATAAAAAAAAAAAATTATACTATACAAGTTAATTCAAACTAATTTGATTTTTGCAAAATACAGATGTATCTGAAAAGGTAATGAATTTAAGACATATGAACATTTATAGCAGTCTCTCATACCAGTTGTAGCTATAGTGGATTAAATAGTTTTTTTAGCATAGAATGTGAAGATCAAGGTAGATTTTAACTTTATTTAAACAAAAAATTGATTTAATATTTATCTTCTAACTGGATTTTGCAGTCAATTGTTTTTTTATTTTTAGTATAAAAATCGTTCAGCCATATTTGAATAATATTTAAATATTCTCTACAAGTTATAGTCATAAAAGATTCAAACACTGCTAGAGAATATACAACTGCAACATATTTAACATAAGCATAAAACGTGCAATAATAAACAAGCCTTTTCAGCAAATGTAAAATTATGATGTTAAAATAAATTGCATTACTTGTTTGATTTTTAAATTATAAGTATTTGAAAAATAATGTGCATACCCTTTAAAAACTAACACTAGAAAATTGTCTCATTTAAATTTTTTGATTAAAAAATATGCTTTTATATAAACGATTTTAGATTGAATTTAGATAGTTCAAAAGTAATTATAGACTGAAGGCAATATTTTGAATTAAACAAACTGTTTTTGATATAAGAAAATCTGAAATTTTTTTTGGTGGTTTATTATATATTTTTTGTACTTAACAATAGTTATGAAAGAGGTATATATAGGTTAGATTAGTTTGAAGTTAAATGAAAGAATAATGATACATAAAAGTAGGATTAAAAAAACATCTTAGTTCTGCTTTATATATCCATAAAAAAGTTACAGGCTACACTATTAATATTGATAAGGCTAAGGTTGTCTTTTTTGAGTGAAATGAAATAAAAAGAACAATAAAATAATATTTATTATTAAAAATGTATGATGCTAAAGCAATTAACTTATTTAAAAGTTATTTTAATATTAAGGGTGTGTGGGGTGTACATGTAATTGTGGGTTATGTTTAGTATAAATATCTTGTTATTTTGTAGTTCTTTATCTTTGAGAAGTCTGATTGTAGGAGTGGAACCATTGGTTGTGTTTTAGAGTCTATATTTTTTGGCCAGCCTGGTTGAGTTATGAATTTGGGGTAATTTTGATTATATATATATATATAAGTAAAAATTTTCAATAGTAAAAGATATGAACATATATTTCAGTTTCATTTGAGTAAATTGTATTGAATTATCCTTATACTGATTAATTCCTTTTAATCACACTAATTATTGGCTGATCTGTAGTAGACATTCATAAATGCTGAAAGATACTCTAAAGAAAAGTATAAAATTATTTATTTTAATTTAATATTGACTTAAATATTTGAGTTTATGTTTTATATGTATCCATGTGATTGACATATTTTATCTAATAAAATTCAGAAATACGATGTGCAGTAAATATGATATATATTTGTGTGCAAATTATTCAAATGAAAGATGATTGTTGTCCACTAAATATCACAATTCACTGTGAACCAGAGGGCATATGATAAGGTAAATAATAAGATAAATTTAATCTAATACTATAATTGCATAGATGTTTTATGAAATTATTTAAAATGGAATTTAGTGTAATAAAATCATCAACTTTTTTGATATAGGTTGATTGTTTAAAAATTTTGTTTCTCTAATTATTCTTTGGTATTTGGTAAAATCTATTTTACATCCAAAAAAGTAAAGACTCACTATGTTGAGCCTAATATTACTGTAATAGTTTGTTCACATCTTCTAGAACTGTTGTGATGGTTACTCACATCTATATTATAAGTTATCTGACAAATTATATTATAAATCTCTAAGGTTGCTAGAGATAGTAAAGTCTTAGGTTTAGTTAAGCATTGCTGTTTTTGATGATTTATTGTTTGGTATTTCATAACGTTAGAACACCAGAAGTAACAGAAATGGAATGTGATTTATGAAAGCTGTTTATAAGTGTTTGCCATTCTTCCACTTTAACAGCCACACAAGATATTTTTTGGCTAATGGTTATATTGGATCAATGATATAGTGCATTAAAGTATATTCCATTCTGACTATAGTTTCTTATATATAAGACCTAAAGGTTGGTTATATCTTATATTGTATCAATTTGTTATTAAAATCTCAGGAATACAATAAATTTCTCTTTCCAGAAGAACTTTATCTAATAGAAAAAAATGTTCTTGTAAAGAAAGAATTTTGTTACTGAGAATATTTCTGCAGGAAGAAAATGGGAAGATACTTTTAAATCTATATGGCTTCTCTCTTTGACTTTTGTGAAAATTAAATCAATCAATAATTACTATTTGTTTTAACTACAAATAGATCCAGCAAGAAAGCTGTTCATTAGTTTTTTTTAATTATAATTTGATTTTAGTGTATGTGTAAAAATCAGCCCATGTTTGTGTATATTGTACAGCATTTTATGAAGAAATCATCAACAAATCTAAGCTCAGTATATGGATTATATATATATCTAAACCCAGAATTCTGGTTTCTAGATTTTCTACACACAATTAGAAAAAAATCTAGAAAAAAATGAATTTATTGGAGTTTTGAATATTTGCTTTAAATGTTTGCCTTTGAATACAAAACAAGAATTGAATTTATTTTTGCATGATTTTTTTTACAGTACAGGCTTTTTCATACCTTCACTCCAGGGGGTTTGAACTCAGACTTTCACATGACCCTCAACTATTCATACTATCTCACACTTTTGACACACTTGATCATACACATATTGAAGTGATAAATAAACAAGAATTGTTGATATAATTTTTAGGTAAGAAAAACATGTAGCTTGTAAAATAATCCAGACAAAATCCATTATGTACTACTTCATCAACTGGAAACTTTGTAAACAAATATCTGATTTTATGGATGGTATGAAATAACCTTACTATATATCTTACTAGAATGTGTTGAGATATTTTAGCACTGAGATTGGGTAAAAAAGAATTATTTTTATATATTTTTGGAAGCCTGTAGAATGTAGTTCTTGCTGAAATTTTTCACTTTTATTTTTTTATCAACCACAATATTAATAAGTACCCTTGTAGTTTTATTTTTCTCTATAAATAGAATATTCTTGCTCATTTTCATATATGCTTTGGGTTTGAAATGAGTTAAATTTTTATATGGCAAGCTGGAATGATTCATAAGACTAAAATTTTTCATATCTGGTGGAAATAAATATTTGTTGATTTTGTTAAAATTCTAATGGATTTTCCGCCAAAAAAAAATATTTTAAAAAGATAAAGAAATGCTAACATTATATTAAATGATTCAATTGTCAGATTTCCATCAGATATAAAAAATTCTAGAGTTGACTCAATTGTTATGTTAAACCTACATCTATTACTTAACAACAAAATTCATCTCTTAGCTCAATCTGGTTTTGACTCATTCCTAATCAAAAAAATTACTGTGGATACAGTTTAATTACCTCTGAGTTAAAAGAATAACTTATATACTCTTTCAGAAAAACAGTTTACTTGGATAATTCATTTTATAATCTGTTTTATTAAGATTTTTTCTAAACATTAATTATCTATATTATGAAAAAATAATTTTACTATTGTTTTTTCATATAGATATTTTAAGAGAAAAATTTGCACTCAATGCAGCTTTTAGCATCAGATTTATTTCTGCAAAGGCTTTCACATATTCCCATTTGTCATTACCCTATTTTATACCATGTTTGTTTTGATTTTATTGTTCAAAATATATCAGTTACATGCATAAAAAAACTTATATGCTAAATACATTATTTAAATTAATACAATTTTATGATTTTATTTACAGTGTTTCTTCAATATCCTTGAATACTCATTTGATAGTTAGTATTATCCAATCAAAACATCCATCAGTAGCAAACTCTCCATTCAGTAGTGCTACCTAGTGCAAACCTTAGGAATCAGTGAATGCAAGATTTGTGCATAAAACCCTACCTAGTACCTATTAATCCATGTAATACCAAATGTAACAACAATTCAAATATGTATATGGATTAATATTAAATATATATTGACATACATAAAGACATACCCATTATGTAAATATATATTTCAGAATCATTTTTGGATAACTAAACCTTCTCATAATCTATCTAACAAACTTTAAATGTAGAATGATAATTTTCATATACTTCAAACATTTTTTTACAAATATAAAGTTGAATTTTATCTAAATTGCAATTTTCTCAATATATAAGCATTAATGAGTTTTTTTTATAGTGTAAATTATTGTAATGAAAAACTTCAAAATATATTAAAGAAATATATAAAATACATTGTGCTTTGATATTATATATAACTAGTTTTCTAATTTAAAAAGACAAGAAACAGATATTATATATCATAAATCTTTATTAATTGCAATTTAAAGTTTAATAATATGACAATTCAGCTATTCAAAATCCCGAAAGAGCAATTTAAAAAAGTTTATGAAGTTTAAAGATTTAAGATGTATATTTTTCTCTCTCTTTAAAATAAGATTATTATTTAAAAATAAAAGAAATTATTTCTGAACCATTGATTATTAAATATTTTATTAACTACTAAATTATAATTGCATGACTTTATGAGATTAAACTACAGATAATGAGATTAATATTTAGAAAACATATTCTTTAATAGTCAAAATAAGAGTCACATATCATATGACCCTATCTCTTAAGCTTGTAAGTTATAAACAATGAGGATTGCCAATTCCTCTACAAGCTTTATGATAAATGTTTAGCCAGAGCCATCACTTAAAATATCTCTGTCAGGAACCCCTCCCCAAACCCCTGACCATGGTTTTGTGCTTTGGCACTCCTCAGAGAGGTTGTCAAGGTAGGTTCAGACACTAGATCTAAAAATACCAACCCAAAGCCAAGCACTTATCTAAAAGTTATCTATTGAGTGGAAAATCTGAAATTTTAAGACATCTATATGTATTCAAACCCAGCTATCCAATTCAAATAGCTATATGGGGCTGATAGATCTTCAGCCATACCATATACTAGTAGTCTTAGCAATATGAAATTGCATAAGACTTATGGCAGAGACTATAAATAGTCATAATAAGTTATATATCACATGACTCTATTTCTTAAGCTTGTAAGTTATAAACAATGAGGATTGGCAATTCCTCTACAAGCTTTATGATAAATGCTTAGCCAGAGTCAGCACTTAAAATATCTCTGTCAGGAACTCCTCCCCAAACCCCTGACCATGGTTTCATGCTTTGGTGATTATAGCTTCACACAAAGGCAAAACATGTTGCTAAATTTTAAAAATTGAAACTAAAGTTAAATTAGAATAAAAACATTCATTAAAGAATTTAGATCACCAATCCCACATTATATAAAGGTATAATTTATGACTGAATACCTCGTAATTAAATAAATCTATCACAACATAACTATAATTTTAGTGAATTATGCTCAGTTTAAAATTATGAGTAAACAAACTTTATTTACACAAAACATTCAAGAATTATAATTATTTATTAAATGCACTGGAAATATATGAAAATACTTTTAAGACAGGTTTAAACCTTAAATGGATATATATGTATTTGTTTGTATGCATAGCTATAATATAAAATGTTTTCCAGAAATTAAGAATGTATTTAATATAAAGCTATAGGGATAGCATATAAGCATATAGAATATGAGAACCATCAATTTAGAAATGTTAATCTCACTGATTTTAAGAAAGTCAAGTAATAATGTATCATTTAGTATAAAAACAAGCATAAATAATTGTATATTTATCATAATAATAATTTTATTTGAAATAACTTTCTATGTAAATTGTATTATAAATATGGCTGATTTTACTATCAGAAAGAGGATAGTATCATCTTGAAGGAACTTGTTGCTAGGCCTACCTAATGAAAATATCACATACAAAGTACAATTGAATGAAAAAGAAATTCGAATTTGCATCACTTTCCCTCTACATGTTCTGCAGCGTATAAACAAGTATTGGCAAAAAGCAGTGTTCTTTTCCTGTTATTTTTTCATTTTAAAAGACTCTACTTAATATTGTCATTTTAAATTTATTATACAGCTTGAAACCATAATGTCCAGCTAAAAAGGGAAATCATCAGGTGATTGTCTTTTAGGACAGATACTGATCTTTTGATAATCATCACCATTGTTAAATGATTTACTATTAAATACATAAATAAGTATTTAATAGCTGGAGCTGATAAACTTTTTAAAAAATTGCCATTTGAATTTTTTTTTTAAAACCTGGGAATTACTTAAATTTATAGCTGAAGACTCCAGTCTTTTAAAACTACAGGATGATTAGCCTGCTATGCTTAATGAGCCAGACTTTATTGTGTTTATCAATTTTATGCAAAGCATCAATTAAATGCACATGTGAAATTTCTGATGCAGTTAATAGTCATGTTTTTTTTCAATTTATGAAAGAAATCAAAATTGTTGGAAATATTAAAATGACATAGTATTCCTTGCTAGAGCTTTAATTCAAATCAGAAGTTAATGTATTCACCTGAGGAAACCCAACTTATTAAAAGAATTTATGGTAAACAACATAATCATTGCCTTTAAATAAAAAGGAGCAACATTGTGTCATGAATGAATGGATGAGATTAATGATATTTTTTTATCTCACCTATGAAATGAAATCTTTAGAAATGGATAACAAAGAATCTGCTACTTATTATAACAAGAAGTTTAAAACATAATAAATAATGATTAAATTTATCTGAAGGAATTTTATTAAAATGAAATCTATTGGAAGGGATGAAATATGTACATCAACTTAGATCAAATTAATCATAAACTTTAATGCATAATGATAATTATACATGTGACTTGTTTATATATATATATATAATAAATGCAATTGTAACCATTAGAATTAATCAATGTTCTCATCAACAATAAACAGATCAGGTAATATGTTTTTCTTTTATTCAAACTACTGTGATATTTGAATGTATTATGTTAAAAACAGTTGTTCCTTTTATTATTATAATTGTTAAATAATAGTATTTTTAATTATCCTATTGGGTATGAGATTCTCTGGTTTTATATACCTCATATTTTATTACTGTATATCCCATAGTATCGCAGTGGATTCATGTTAATATAAATTAATGAATAACATTTTTATATATAATTGAAATGTACTTATAATAATAATGCTAAACTTAATAAAAAATAATAATTCCATAGCTGTAGGTCAAATAGAATGTTTTTCCTGAAATCTTAATGTTGTATAGATAGGCGATGTAAATATTGTGCTTGTTAGAGAAAAATAAATGTTCCTAAATAAGAAAATCAATAAGATGATCACATTTTAACAGTCCAAATACAGAAAATATTGGATATCTGTAAGACATAGAATAATATTTAATTTAATTTAATAAATCTTAAGATAATAAGAATCTAATAGAAATCCTATCTATAAGTGATGTTCTTTATTGGTTTGTGTATTTGTATAAACAACACTTCCCATTACACATCAGTACATCTACCTGCAATCTTTTTTTAGAACAGTGCTTGTATAATAAACTTTGTATGTAAGAACATTGTGAGAATATTAACATCGTTATCTTATATATATATATATTTGTTTATTCTATTGTATGTGTTTATTTTTTTAATAAATCAATTGATTATCATTTTAAAATGGAAGCCTTGGTGTTTTAATCATTATCATCACTTACACTTTAATCTATACATGTGACCATATTGGTATAATCTTAGTATTAACTTTTCATTATACTTTCTTACAATTCAATAAGTGAATATTATTTATATTAAAATTGTGTTTGAGCTCATTCATACTACTTTCACAGCTCTATTTATATACTATAAAGTATGTGCTGGATACAAACTCAACATACCCATTTGTAACCTGTCATAACTTGAGAAATCATATTATATAGGTATTTAAGAGTCTTTAAAGTATTAAAAGAGTTGGAGAAATAATACGTAGGTGAAATATTACTTTGGTATTCATGATTTTATGCTGTCCACATATATCATGTTTTATTATCACATGATCGCAATACTGTATGGAGAGTTTTGCTCTGTTTATCATGTTTTATTGGTAGTGAATATAGATTTATTAGCATATATAATATTATAAATTGCTGGATAATCCCTGAGTTTTATTATTAATATGGAAGTTTGCATGTAATAGTACTGTAGCAGATACTACTCATGTGATAGGTATTTTTGCTTTCTGATTTTATTATTTTGAAAAGTTAAGGTAAGATTTTGTTAATCACCGCTTGGTTGGTTATCATTTGTTTAAGGGAAGTTTGACTATTACAATAACTAATGATAATGTTTTATAACAATAAACAATAAGTAAAAAAATGTGATTTTATGTTAAAAGTTTAATTTAAAACAAATGAGAATAAAAAAGTATGGTAATAGTTTTAATGTTTGAGTATTATTATGTAGCCAAGATGATATAGCAAAATATTTATTCAGAATTGTCTTTTACGAAAAATTTGAATTGTTAATTATTTATGACTGATTCTCAACTGTGCACAAAATATAAAAACAAAATGGTTAGAGATTTTTTTCCAAAATGGCAATAAAAAATCAAAGTCAATCAGAAAATTATTTGATTATTTTTACGTTATACTACAATTTTCGAACAGCATATACAAAACTTTCATTATACGTTTTTTATACATATACAATAAAAAAATGTTTATAATCAAGTAAATGTAAATAATTAATAAATTTAAATTTATTTTTATATTATTTAATAGTTTTATTTATCTTTTCAGCATATATGTGCTTGAGTGTATCAGTGTTATTAGATAGAGTGGAGAGTGATGGGTAATCTGAGAGTCTGTGCTCGTATACCCTATATATTACATATATAGACACAGGTATAGAATAAGCCTGTGTTTCAGTTATTAATAGTTTTAATGTAATATTCAGTAGTATATTATGTTTAATTTTGTTTAATCATTTCTATTTAAATTTTATTTCTCTTTAATAATAATATTTAAACAAGTGTAAGAATATTTTTTTAAGAATTTTGTCTCATTCCTGGTCACTTTTAACCTTTGCCACAAGTTATGAAGCAACATAAATAATGGCACAAGTTTCAGTGTTGAATTTTTGCTGCAAAGTAATGCTAATTTTTTCCTGATCAAACAGATAAAAGTAGTTGATGTATGTTTATTTTATGTTTATTAAAAATAGTGGATTTATTAATTTTATTTAATTAACTTTTTTTTCCTCATGTGTCATAGCATCGGCCGGAAGCGAACCCACTTTCATAGAATAACTGCTTGTAAGGCAGCTGGTTGATCTCTAGACCACCAACGCTTGACTATTTAATTAATATTTAAAACAATACTCAAATATATAATTAATTTAACATATAGGTGCAATTTAAATATAACTTATTGGTTTATATTTGTATTTAATTAATATTTAAAGCAAATATAAACCAATAAGTTATATTTAAATTACACCTATATATTAAATTAATTACATGCATATATTTGAGTAATATTATTTTTTCAAATCTCAAAAATATATTAAGAATTAGATGTTTTTGCAAATACAGTGATAAAACTATTATTAATATTTTCAAGTTAACTCAATTATTATCCACAACACTTTTTGGATTAATGATAAAATGCAATAAGACATATTATGAAGTAATTCTAAGATTACTAACATCAAAATAATTTAAGATGATTATTTTATCAATGAGGTTTTATTTTAAAAAATTTGAGTACTGTTTATGTATATATATAAGATTGAAATTCTGGTGCCTTTTATGCTATCATTTATTGTTGATATTATTTTTTAGTTTAAACTAAATATTAGCATATTTTGAATTTGTTTATGCCAGAATGGTTTTAGAAGAAAAGTTACACCTTTCTAAAATTGTAGAAATTTGGAATCATTTTATTTATTATACAGACAGTATTTATCTTTTTAGTTCAATACATAATGGCTAATCAATGAATATTATATGTTAGTATAAACCAGATCTTATAGTAGATTTCTGTGCTATATAATTACTATCAGTACATCAATACTTCCTTTACTGCTTCAACAGAGTGGTTAATTTATTTTTATTCTAGCCAAATTAATTATCTGAAGTTTTCAAGATCTTAAGATTTTGAATTTAGACTAACTATGAAAACTAGAATGTGAGATTCTGCTAAAATATTATTGATTTGGTGTCAATTGTTTGGTGGGTGTATGTTATATTCTTTGTAAAGTAATATGGATAATTAGGCAATTTATGAAAGTGTAATCAATAAATATTTGATTTTTCACTTTCAGTGACCCATATTTTTTCACATAATTGATTCTAGAATCATCAACCATTATTAATCCACTGTAGGATGAAGGTCTCTCTAAGTAAATCCTTCTTTTCTCATCATTAGTTTTTCTTTTTCACAGCACCCCTGCACACTTTTTTATTTCATCCATCCATCTCACATATGGTCTCTTTCTGGGTCTTTTACAATCTCTTGGAATCCATTTTAATATTTCAATTGTCCATCTATTATACTAGCAATATGTCCAGCCCAACTCCACTTCAGTCTTTTAATTTTTTCAATGCGGTCAGTAACACCTGATTGTTCTCTTATCCATATATTGAGTTTTAGATCTCTTCTTGTTGCTGCCAACATGCATCCCTCCATTCTTTTTTCAGTGGTCTGAAGTCTCTATATTGCTTTTCTATTTAGAGTTATTTCAAATTTTAATAAAATTATTTCATAGTTAATATGAATTCTGCAATTGGAAGAAAGAAAATAGGATTTCTACTATTGATGAATTTAAATAATAAAATATTTTTATTAATAAAATATATGCTTCAGTGACTGGTGGTAATGGCTTACGATTTATCTCTAAAAATGCTAAAAATAAATTCTGTTAAGAGAATAGCTAAAAATAACAAATTCTTATTGACAAGAATCAAATGTTATTACTTGGTCAATAAATTGTTTTATAATTTTATCTTTTTTTTATTCTCACACTCTGTGAGGATTTTATAGCACATGTAATATTAAAAATTTAATATCAGTAGTGAAAGAAATTGTCAAAACATGCTAAGTTGTTTGCTGGAAGATATTTTATGTAAGTATCCATTTTTGCTTTCATTATTCTCATGTGACTATTATATATAATATATAGCAAATAAAAAAATAATATTATTATGCACTTATAATCATATTGGAAAGCTAAAAATAATGTGTTTTTTCCTCTATTTATAGTATAAATTCTTTATTACCACTAATGTATACATGTATAAATGTTTTTATCATAAGTATTTAATTAATTACCAATTTTTCAGATAAATGAATATAACGGTATTAAAACTATTCTCATAATTTAAATTTTATTTATTAATCAGGTTTAAACTTTATAAATGCAGTTAAAATTGATATAACAATTAGTAGCTTAATAAATAATTTGTGATAATCAATAATACATTTAAAAACATCATTGTCAAATGAGTGCAAACGGATCTGAATACAGAGCAAAAAAAAACTCATTTACCTGAGACTTAGGCTTACTAAATATCATTGTACATTGTGAATTTTATTAAAGAATAATCTGTCTTTTTATTGAATACGTCCACATGATGTCATTAATTCCACTTTTTTTTTCTTTTGTGTATATCTTATATATATATTCTAATGAAAAATGGTTAGGTTTACAGCCATGGCCCATATTGGGCTTCCAAAGTGTAATAGAAATGAGTGCAGGTATGGTATGGTTTGAATGTACTGGCTCAAAAAATATAACTTGAATTGCCAAAATCTATTACAATTTTATAAGAAAGTGGAATAAGGATTTAATGCCATATTTTGTAAATATTCTTAATGATTATTCTCAAACAGATGATATATCTCATCTTTGTACAAAGTCATTATTGCAGCTTATTGGTTTTTCATGGGTTTATAGAACACCAGAATTCTGACATCATAGCAGATGGTTATACTAGTTTATGAGATTCATTTATTGCTCAGTTCTAATCTCAACAACAAGCATGACTCTCCTGACTCATATACATTTTGTTGAGAAATTCAAAACTTAGTAAGTTTGAGGCAGATGGAAAAATAATTTAGAATGCTATAAAAAGATTTAATTATATAGAAAGCAATCAACCTTCCCCACTAGCTCTGTTAAACAGTGATGTTAAAACTGCAAGGATATGCTCACCCCAGCCACAAGATAGAGTCTTTTAAGAATATAAGTGGCCATCTTAATTCCAAACGCAAATGCAATTATATAGGGCAACCATCAGTGTCTAGAAGTGAGAGTGTGAATATATAAATCATTCATTTTAAAACCGTTTCTTATTTTAATACTCTTATTAGCAGTTCTTAAATATTAAAATTTACTTTGTGCCAATATTAAATGATGTTAAATTATGTAATATTTGATAAATTAAAGTTGGTTATTCTGGGGTCATGCTTGATAAACAGATAAGAAAATTTAATAATAGACATAAATGTGATAGAACATCTAATTCTAAACCATGGATTGATTCAAAAATAATATTGATTATGAACAATGATTTTAATATTGGTGTTAGATGCTTCTTATCACTAAATATACTTATTAACAATTCCAAAAAAATAAGATTAACATGATGATAAAGCTCAGTTGGTATCTAGCCTGGATTGTTAATTTTGCAATGCCAGATACTATGGAGAAACACATGAAAACTTAAAATTAAGAATCACTCAGCATGCTCATTTATATAACAGAGCTAAATGCAACCATGCTTATAACTCAGTGTTTGTCAATTTTGAGAAAAAATCTGATAATTCATTTAAGATTGCTGTTGCTAAAAGTATTTTCTTAGCAAGTAATAATAAAAAATGAAAAATAAAAGTAGTATGGCTCATAATCATCTAAAAACTCCATAAATATAAGAACTAATAGCATTTCTCTCAGCAAGCATTGGTCATTCAATCCAATATCATAGCCAACTGCTTAGTCAATTTACATATGATCAGCTATGCATAAAAATATGCTAATGTATTTTCTAATATTCACTATAGTTGTGCTTTGACAAAGATACACCGTATTGACTACCTGGCTTAGCAAAATAATAAATATTGTTTTGTGCCCAAATATATTAAAGTAATAGTAAATAAGACATTTATTTTATATAGCACTGTGTTTTTATAAACTGTAATATTAATAAGCCAATAAGCTAATGCACCTGCGCTTTGTAGATTTAACTATGAATGAATACTCTCACTTTATCTTATGTACATGAGAGTATTCATTTATAGTTAAATCTACAAAGTGCATGGGAATTAGCTTATTGACTTATTAATATTAAAGTAATAGTAATAATATAGGGGATTTGAACACAGACTTTCAAGTTCCCTTCAGCTATCAGCTCTATCTCATACAACCAATACACATGACCACACACATGTGAAAAAGATAAATAATTTCCAATATACATATTTCATGCTGAATCAGCATTCATCAGTTGGTCCAGATCATCACCTCCCACATATTAAGATAGCAAATCTTCAAACTTTAACGTACAGGTTTCACAATAGTTGATAATTGTCTAAATACTCTCATATATTTTATATACAATAAATATATAGATTTATAGAATAAGTCAAAACAATTAAAGTATAATAGTAATTAATTGAATAACAAAAAATAGTGTAGTAAGAATAAAAAATATTTATTTAATTATATACATTAAAATATTTATAATTACATATTATTATTCATTTATCATAAAAATAATTTCTAATAGTTAGTATATAAAAATTAAGTGTTTTTTCTTTTAGAAACATTAATGATATATTTAAAAGTTTTTAGATTAAAAAAAAAAACAATTATAGAAATGATAATCCAAAAAACATTTATTCTCTTTCAAGAAAGTTAAGACCCTTTCTTTTTAAAATTTCACTTAAATTTTTTGACAAAAACTAATAAATCTAATAATTGCATTTTATTTTTTAAAGATTAAAATTGAACCGAGTAGTATTTCTTTATAAATATTTTCAAAAGCATGCACAATTTTTTTTTACTCACCATTAATATCCAAATATTTTATTAACATAATTTAGTTGTTAAATAAAAACATAATAAAATTAAGGAGCTCAATATATACATACATTAATATAATTTAATATTACCGGTAATTTTAATACATCATGGATTTTATCTTTTGCTTTTTTCCTGTACAGTTGTTCAGTTAATAATTTTTTCATTAAAGACATTTTGACAATAGTTAGTAGCATCTTAGGTTTCACATTTCTGTTCCACAGTTTTGACTATTTAAGTTCAGGTTTTTTTTTTTATATTACGACAGCCATGCTTCTAAATAGAACACACATTTAAAATTGGGATTAATGCTTCTTTCAGGAGTATATGCTTCTTCCTCTCACACAAATTTGGTGAAGATATGTACATGAGTAAATCAGTACTTAACTTAAACTGTTGAAAATTTCTACATCATTATATATATTAAAAGTCATGCTTAGTTTGCAGAATGATTTATTATTATTTATTTTCATACTTTAATAATTCTTTGAATAATTATTATATTATCTTTTGGAAATATCCTAGTAATTTCAGCTTCTATGATTCTAAATTGTAGATTAGCAAGGTTAAAATTTTATGTTCAGAATTATACCAATTTTTCAGCAAAATGAGCAGCATTCAGACTGATTAAAATGTAATAAATATGCCTTGTTTAATGTATCCAAATGCATGACCATCTAAAGATCATTACTTTGTCTCTTAAATATTTTAAAAGAATTCTTTAATCCCAAATATGAGAAGAAGGAACACTTAATATTATTTTTGTTACAAAAACAGCAACAAGAATCCATATCATTTTTATACTTCTGTTCTGATACCAATATATTATTGCAAGAAAGAAAACGAAGAAATGAAATCTTTATTTTTATAATCCTTCTATTAGTTTTATAATTAATAATTTGTATATTTGTTTAATTAAACAAAATTTAATATCACTTTTCTCTTTTTTATTTTTTTTTTTGTCACATTTACAATTGAATCTATTAATTTATACTTATAAAGTAAGCTTAACTTTCTTAAGCATAAAAAAGAATTTTTCGTCAAGCGTTGGCGATTGAGAGGTCAGCACAGCTGCCTTACAAGTAGTTATCCTGGGTTAGCGGGTTTGCTTCCCGGACAATGCTATGACACATGAGGAAAAAAAAGAATTATTCTCAAAATATATAAAATCTCCATCTTTTTAGATTCACTTTAATCATAGGAAAAAAACCATCAAAATAAGACAAATAATTCTCAAAATGCCTTTCAGATATCCATTGTTTATCAGTTATAGCTTCAATAATTTTTCACGTGATAACAGTCTGAATTCACCAACTGAATTAAATAATAATAATAATAATGATGATGATAATAATAATCAAATCCATACCAGAAAAATCACCACTTGGTGCTATATTGTTCATGACATATATTAACCCATTCATAAATAAAATTCAGTAGAAAATGCAAGAGATTTAAATCTTACACATCAAAGTATATATACCATATATCTAACATTTATGGATAATATCACTATTTTCCTTGCCTACCAGAAACAACTGCTTTTTCTAAAAATATATTTGATGATCACATTATTAATTTTGGACTCAAATTTAGCATAAATATATTAGCATTGTTTTCTTCACCAACAAACTATATACACAAACCTACCATGGCAAACCTATACTACTTTCTCAGATTTCCTTTCCACTTATGATCTAATGGATTAAGGCAGAAAATCCAAAAACAACCTAAAGATTATGCAGAGTGCATATCCATCTCCTTCTCCAAAACATATCTCTCACAATATGCAGAGGTTTATCTCTTCAACCAACTAATGACCACAAATATAACTTAATAGTCACCATTCACAAACTTTACCAAATCATTTACTTCTTCCATCTACTCACTCTACAGCTAGTTATTATGTCAAAGGAAGTCAATTTCCATCTCCATAAAAAATTTAAATCTTCACAAACCCAAAACAGACTAGGTCTTCACTCTATTAGAGTTTTTCACATACAAAAAATTATTAAATTTCTTACCCCTTTTAAGATTCTTTCAGCACTGAAATGCATTCCTTACATAACACCTACAGACAGACCATCCCTATCATATGGATATCTGAGGGTGCTCATAGGCCATTTTCAAAACATTCTCAACCACATATCCTTTTTGTGTGTTAATCAATATACTTATTAGAACATTTACAACATGCTATATCCAAACATACTCCCTCGGCCAAATGTTAAGATTAAATAATAGCTAGTTGATGCAGTATTTCAAGAAATGGTTCTTGAAACTGAAGTTTTTGATTTTTTTTTGAGGTTGAATCTTTATGTCCTACTCACCTCCTATTTCCTCCAATATTACCAGCTATATACCAATATTGAGCATTATTATTTCTTGTGCTACAGGAAGGAAGAAATGCAACACTACATATTCCACACTTATCTGGCCCTAGGACCACCCAAGTGTTTATGTTGACCATATATAGACAGGACAATACCACATTCAATAACATCATGGAAACATACAACAAAAGTTCAGTCACAGATGTTCATGCTGCGACTTTTTGTTTACATACCTTTTGGTGCACGTGATATACTTTTTACCTGAGTATTAACACCAGAAGGCATCCAGTTACTTTTTTTCACAAGCTTGAGCAGCTAAAGAATACAGATAAAAAATTGTCCACCCAGACATTTTTGTGGCTATGTGGTCACTACTAAAATCCAGCCCACATTATAACCTTCAATAATAACAGATAACTATAAAACATTTTTTCTCTCAGACACTGCATACATAGCACCAACCTTCACTGTCCAAGGACACATCGAGTTCTATAAAGTTGCATGACTCAATGATTTTTCATTTATAATACATATATTTTGTTTATTATATATATATAAGTATAGAGGATTTGAACTCAGATTTTCAAGCACCCTTCAACTATGCACACTATCTCATACAACTGATACATATGACCACACACATGTAGAAAAGATTAATAATCACCAATATACATATTTCATGCTAAACCAGCACTCATCAGTTGGTCCAGACTATCATCTCTCACACATATATATAATCAATGCTCAGTTTATATTAAGATAGCAAATGTTCATACTTTAATGGACAGGCTTCAATCCAATGCAACCTCCAACTTTTCAGCCATTCATATCATTGAAAATCTGATGATGAAAACTCAAATCCCAAGCTGATGCTAATATTATTGCCATGCTTAGGTTGACTTGAAGTCACTCTGACTCCTCATATATAGGACAGTATCCATTAAATACATATAAGAGGGATGGACAGGATACAAGCTTGATATGCAAATATTTGAAAACCAGGCACTCTTCACAAACCTGGGAGGTTGCAGTGGATTGAAGCCTGTCCATTAAAGTATGAAGATTTGCTATCTTAATATAAACTGAGCATTGATTATATATATATGTGTGAGAGATGATAGTCTGGACCAACTGATGAGTGCTGGTTTAGCATGAAATACGTATATTGGTGATTATTAATCTTTTCTACATGTGTGTGGTCATGTGTATCAATTGTATGAGATAGTGTGGATAGTTTAAGAGTGCTTGAAAATCTGAGTTCAAATCCTCTATACTTACAATTAAGCTCCCAGGTTTGTGAAGAGTGCCTGGTTTTCAAATATTTATTATATATATATATGTATCAAACTGAGATGGTTTTTTATCTTCCTATCTAAGTAACTGCTGATGTAAACTTTGTTCGCTAAATAAAGTTTGGTTTTGAAACATCATCATCATCATCACAATTATTATTATTTAAATAAATTTGTCAAATTTTTTTATTAAATTAAAATGTGAAATTATGTTGATTTTTTTTTTTTTTGCATTTAGAATTATGGATAGTCATTATCATTCTTATAATATTTTATTAATATTTAAATAATGTTTTCATTATTTGAAGTTCTGATATATATATATTGGAAGCATCACTAATATATTTATTTAATATGGCATCTTAAAACTGTTACTGCTTACTATCTTGTCAACACCTGATACCTTTCACCTTTACTTCATTAAATAATAACTTAATTCTTTCTTGTAAAAAACTCTCATGTTAGCTAAAGTTATTTATTGATGAAATAATAATATCCTTGTTATTTTCTAAAAGGGATTGAATTGACAACTGAAATGTTAAATTAAAGTTGAAGAAAACTAGGAGAAAAATATGTGTGAGATGAATGGATAAAAATATATTTTTTATTGGTGCAAAAACATGTCTTTAATAAACTTTGAATAATTTATATCAGAACTGTATAGTGATTATGTCATCTAGATTTTGTCTTTAAAAAATGTAAACATTTTTTCCAATAGAATTTTTAATTTATCAAGCCTAGAAAGATAAATGCTATCACTTTTTATGAGGTTTATATTACATTTTCATTTGTATACAGTATATCAATTATATCATCATCATCATCATCATCATAAACCATTATCAATCCACTGCAGGATTAAGGTCTCTCCAAGTTCAATTCATCTTTTCTTATCTTTAGCTTCTCTTCTTCACATCACCCCTGCACACTTTCTTATTTCATCCATCCATCTCACATGTGGTCTCTTCCTGGGTCTTTTAAAATCTCTTGGAATCCAGTTTAAAATTTCAATTGTCTATCTATTATCATTTCTTCTAACAATATGTCCAGCCCAACTCCAATAAAATTTCTACTGAGACTAATGAATTTATGAAGAAAAGAAGGAATATGAGGATATTCAACAATGATACATTAAAAAAGATTGAATATCTCAAATTTTGTAAAATGGTATGGAAAAGAGTTGAAAATGATATAAGAAAGTATAATTGTGAACTAGTAAGGAAAGCTGTAAAAGAGAGTAAAAGTCTAAAGAGTGTAAAACAACATTTTGGTATTGTTAGGAAATTTATATCTTCAATAAGAAAAAAAGATGGCATTATTACTAAAAAGAGAGATGACATCATAAAATGTGTAGAAGACTTCTATCAAGAATTATATAGTAATAAAGAACAAGTACCTCCTATACATATTATATCTTCCAAATTGTCCAAAATTTTGAATGAGGAAGTGAGGCATGCAATTAAACTTATGAAGAAAGGGAAGGCTCCAGGTAATGATGGAATTATAATTGATATACTAAAAGAAGCAGGTGAAGCAATAGAAAAAAATTAGCAAAGTTATATACCAAATGTCTAAATGAAAAAGATGTACCAGATGATTGGAAGATTGCAGTATTAATATTAATATTTAAAAAAGGTGATAAAGAATATATTAGAAATTACAGACCTATCAGTCTTTTATCAGTTTTATACAAAATTTTTACTAAGATAATTATAACTCGTCTACAGAAAACACTGGATTTCCACCAACCAAGAGAACAAGCTGGATTTAAAAGTGGCTTTAGTACAGTAGATCATATCCAGGTATTGAAAGAAATTATAGAAAGGACAAATGAATATGAATTGCCATTATGCTTAGGATTTGTTGACTATGAAAATGCATTTGATGCTATAAACATTTCTTCAGTGATTAAAGCATTGGATCATCAAGGTACAGATCCAGGATATTGTCATATTTTAAAGACTATTTATAAAAATGCAACAGCAACAATTAGATTACATAATGATAGTAGGAAAATCCACATTGAAAAGGGTGTAAGATAGAGTGACTCCATATCTCCAAAACTTTTGTGGATTAAAATAGGAAGCTAAAGGAGTGATAGTAAATGGAGATTATTTAAGTCATTTAGATTTTACATATGATGTAGTTGTTTTGCAAATAATGCTTTAGAGCTACAGGAAATGTTTCAGGAGTTATCAGATGAAAATAGGAAAGTAGAGCTAATGATAAATGTTAAAAAGACTAAAGTAATGTTTAATAGATTTTCTCAAAATAAAGATTTATTATGATGAGTTAGAAGAAGTTAACAGTTACAAATACCTTGGTCAGATTATTAATACAGATGGAAATATAATGGATGAAATTAATCATAGAATTATACTTGATTGGAGTGCTTTTGGTAGAAATAACTTGATACTAAAAGGAAATATACCTATGTGTTTGAAAAGGAAGGTTTTTAATAAATGTGTTATGGCAGTTCTTACTTATGGATCTGAGACTTAGACACTTAATAAAAGAGCAATACAGAGACTTCAGACCACTCAAAGAAGTATGGAGAGATGCATGTTGGGAGTAACAAGAAGGGATCGAAAACACAATGTATGGGTAAGAGAACAAACAGGTGTTACTGACCTCATTGAAAAAATCAATTATATATACAAAATTATATTGTCAGTATTTTGGAGAATATAATTTTCTTCTTCTTCTTTCTTTCTTATGTATTGATTTCTATATTTACATATCATACCATTTCCAACTTTCTTAAAATTTTCAACAATACTATTTTTTATATTAAAACTTTATTCTTACAGTTTCGACTGTCCTACAGTCATCATCAGAGCTACAATATCCAAATATATAATTATACAATTAATACATTTTATACTGTAAGAATAAAGTTTTTATATTAAAAAATAGTATTGTTGAAGTTTTTAAGAAAGTTGAAAATGGTATTTTGGATAATGATGTGATGTTTAAGTGCACAAACGTGTGGTTAAACACAATAATATTCTACAACTTACCAAGAACATTTTCTTAATATTGTTAATATAAAACTCAATCTAAAAAGGTTTTAACTCATTTTATGTTATCTGAAATGAGTAAAAAAACTGGAAATTGAAGAATTTAACCAAATTTTTTTTCCATGTATACTAAGAGCATGTTTAACAAAACTATGTAAAATACCACATATTCTTTTTATCTATAGTTAAAACTCTATCCAATATGACAACTCTTGTTTAACTTTTTCCAAAGTATTATTTCCACTAAACAATATCTCATCTACGGATTAATGTAGATCCTACATTTGTTCTTGAGTTTTGAAAACTCATTTAGGTAAAAATCCTGACTGAGTTTATTTCTGGTTATGCACAAATGGACATCTTGAATAATTTCTTTAAATATATGAATGGCAACAAATATACCCATTACATCATCCAAATAATTGATAATTCAAAGTTTTAGCTTAACAAATATGAAGGTTTGATCAGTCATGTTTTTTTTTACTTTTTATTTTTAGAATTAACAGAAAATTCTTACTGGATATATTTGTAACCACGGAAATCAATGTGTCAGAAATTAATGTTTATATTATGATTTATCATATTTTTGAGATATGAATGCAAAATGTGCTTCATTTAAATGATCCAGACAATAATTGATATATGCTATTGCTATTATATAAATATGTATTGAGATATTAGATTTAAAAGAGAAATTGTTCACTCCTAATTAGCATTCTTATGTAAAAAGTTGTTCTTTCGAATGGTTATTACTATGTCTTTTATACAGCTCCAATATGTTGGTTTTATAAATTCAAGTGATATCAAATTTGTAGTATGATAAAGCTTTGGTGTCTATAAGATTATATTTTTATGTACTATATGCAAATAGGAAATATATTTTAAAAAAATATTCGCAAACTAATTTCATAATTCACTTTCTAATTTTATACTTTAAAAAAATCAATGATATACATAAACTAAACAATATATAATTAATGGATTATTTATTACAAAAAATTAAATTTTTTTTTTATAAAACTGAACAAAAAAATAAATATTATTATAATTTTTAATCATGAAAATGTTAATAACCTCATCTTTTAAATGTATTTATTAATCGAGTTAGGTTATTTTTTATTACTTTATGTTGGTTTAGCTTTGATTTTTGTATTATTAAAAATTAAACATCAAAGCATGTCGCAATAATTTTATCATTGTATAAATAAGATCAAAGCGCCGTTTGTTTACGATTAAAAATTTTAAACTTACATATAAAGACAAATAAATTGAACATAATACCACCGCCATCCGCCTTGTTGTTTTTTTTGCTCCGATTTCAGCTGGCGCGATAATTTGATTTTTTTTTTATAGATGTGTCATTTATTTTTAATTAAAAATATTAATACATTGTACAGGCTTAAACCGGCATTTATATATGTAATATATGCGGGATTCGAACTCAGACTTCCACACGACCCACTACTCTCAGTGCCATCTCATACTGCTAACCCACCTGATCACACACATGTTGAAAAGATAAATAATCACCAATATACGCACTTCATGCTAAACCAGCAATCATCAGTTGGTCCAGACTACCATCCTCACACATATATACAATCAATGCTCAGCTTTATATCAAGATAGCCAATCTTCATACTTTAATGAACAGGCTTCAAACTATTCCAATTCACAACTCTTCAGCTTTCTATTTCATTGAAAATCTGATGATGGAACGTTCAAAACCCTTGTTAGTGCCAAGGTTGTCATCCTACCCATGTTAACATATTAGTCATTCTGACCCCTCATGTACAGGAGAATAATCCATTCATACATACATATGTGATGTATGGGCAGACCTATTACACACTATTTATATAAATTAATACATTGTACAGGCTTAAACCTGCATTTATATATGTAATATATGCGGGATTCGAACTCAGACTTTCACACGACCCACTACTCTCAGTGCCATCTCATACCGCTGACCCACCTGATCACACAGATGTTGAAAAAATAAATAATCACCAATATATACACTTCATGCTAAACCAGCAATCAACAGTTTGGTCCAGACTATCATCCTCACACATATATACAATCAGTGCTCAGCTTTATATCAAGATAGCCAATCTTCATACTTTAATGAACAGGCTTCAAACTATGTGATCAGGTGGGTCAGTAGTATGAGATGGCACTGAGAGTAGTGGGTCATGTGAAAGTCTGAGTTCGAATTAAAAATATTATAAATTGACTAAAATTAAAATATAACTATAACTTTTTTATTCTATTCATAAAATATAAAAATATTTCCTGATAGTATCATAAAAACATAAAACCGATTTAACAAACTCTACTAATAACATACTTCAAAACTACTGGGTATTAAAAAAAATATTTTATGACATTATAGTTAAAATATATTTCCCTATTTCTCCCTCTCACTTTATCTACTCATGTATATTATATATGGGTGTGATTGATTCTCGGTAGTCAGGAAGTTGTAGACAGAGTAGACATTAGGGGAGAGAGTAAGGCCATTAAAAACACTGGGGGAAGAGGTGTTTAGATATAAATAGTGTATAAATAATTGTAAAATTAATTTAAACTTATACATTCACAGACATTAGATCAAATATTTCTGAATATATCTAAATAAATGAATTAAATACACAATTTTTCAATGCATGTGTATTACATAAAGTATTTTCCTTAAGTAAAAGTCATCCTTTATATAAACAAATTAACATTTCAATTAAATACGTTAACATTTTTTTTTTAATTAAAATTAATTAACAATTACATTTACATGTAGAAGTGAAATTTTATTTAGAAAAATAAAAATGTTTTGACATTTGCTAATGGCATAATAATGGGAAATAATATAGAACTTAATAAGAGATTGTAAAATAGAGAAAAGATTAATTAAATTTAAAGCTGTAAGCAGAAATCTTTTGTCTGATGTTTACCAGATGTCCAAGAATTAATTTAGAATATTTTATTTGTTTATATATTTTGATTGTTTAAAATGGAACAATCTTATTTTTTTTAACTAATTAATTTGTTGAAAAATTTATTTTGAGTACTATAATAGAGAGGAAATTCTATTTACAATTCAATTTTGTTGAGTCCTGCTTCAAGAAGTCAATCAAAAATAGTCTGTCCATTAAAAGTCCGATTTTAAAATCAATGCACATGTGATATGAAATGAAAAAATAATTACAAATTCCAATAAAATGAGAGAATACCCATAATAGCTCAATGTTTTATGACTGAGTAGTTAGACAAAAGGGTATCTCTTTCTTTTATAGCCATCAACCCACTCGATATTAAGAAAATATTGCTTTGATTTGTTGAATATACTGATTCAATTCAATATAAATCAGTTATACCAAATTTTATTAAATTGTAAGTCATTATATGCCTATTTATTTTCATCAAATGACTGAAGTAAGTTTATTAAATGAATGTTAGATATTTGATTTCCAGTTATATAAAATACAAATCTTCTAGAAAACTATCACTTTGGGAGAATTATTTATCACAAGTAACAATAAGAGTTATAAATTTTATAAGATGTCTAGAAAATATTTTTTTAAGAATCATATGAAGGTTGGATACCTTTGGAAGTTGCTTTAAAATATATATCTATAAAATAAATTTATATCCTCAATAAAATGATAAAACAGATTGAGAAACTTGTAATAGCCCATTATATTTTATTTTTTATAATTTAAACTTTAAAAAAAGAACATTATCAAAGAAATTTAATGTAAATATTAGTTCAAAATTATATAAAACATAGGTTTTTTTTATTTTTCTCAATTGTAATATTTATGTAATTTTGATAGACCTATTTTTAATATTTGATTTAAATGTGTATTGTATAGCTTATTATTATATAAAAAAGGTTTTATTGTATATTATTAAAAAGGTTCAGTAGATATATATTTTAAATGTCAACTACTTCTCTACACATAAATTTGTATTGGCTTTAAATAAATAAAATAGAGCTTAAATTTAAACGTTTTTCATAAAATTTGATATGTGTCAATTCATCCAAATTTAAAGTTATAATCAAAATGGTACTTACATTTTAATAGAATTTAAGATAACCTAATGAATTGTTATGAACTTTCATGGGCCAATAGTTAATCTAGGATTTAAAGACTCAAATAATAGCTAAATTTAAATTAAGATATATCTTACTGATAAACGTTCACTTTAGAAAATAATACTTAATTAGTTACTATCGATATTTAAATTATGAAAAAAAAAATATGTTAATAAATTTAGATTTATAATTTTTATACATTAATTAATTTATTTTATAAAAGTATAGCATAGCTGACTGCATAAATATCCTTTAAGTGAAATGGCATAATTGGTTTAATAATATAAGATTTTCAGAAATGCCTAAAAATATTTGATCTCATAGTTATATGTATATTTTATTATTTATTATAAAGTTACATTTTTAAACAATATTCCAATTATTTAATGATATTAATAATATTTTTTAACCAGTCATGAATAAAATATTTGTTACAGAATAAAGATCAATTCAAGCTTTATTAATATTTTATATGAATTATTGTTACATTTTTATTTACAACTGTCAAACTTACTCTATTCATAACTTTGACATCTTCCACCTCAAATAAATACAGTCATGGTTATTACTAACCATTTACTAAACTAGAGATTATCTCTAGCAGAGATATAAACTTTAAACCTCAGTTGAAGATTAATATATCTGATTTCTTAATTTTAAACATACACACACATGGTGCTACTCACCTTTTTCTTTCCCATGTGTAATATCTTTATAGATATATTATTGATATTTGCATTTTCTTTTATACATTGCTGAATGTTATTTGTGCACTTGGAGTAGTTATCAAGATAAATATTTATGTTTCATGTTGTTTTTTTAATCCTCTTATGATAAAAAAAAAGTCAAAAAATTATGTTGCTGCTGCAAATTTATAATGTGAACTTTTATGTAATAAAATGAAAAGAATTGTTTTTTTTTTTTAATGTCATATACTGATGATGGCCTGATATTCAGTAAGAATGAATTGATATGAAGGTATGCCTTTTTAAGTAGTAAATGTATGAGACATTTAAAGTGAAAACTAGCATTTAGATAATAAGTTGTGCTAATAACAAGTTTATTGCTTTTTTTTTTATTCCAAAAGAACGTTTGGAATAGTTATAAGACATTCATTCTATTAAAAAAGCATAAAAAAAGAATTTTGGCTGTATTATGTTGGTGATTATTTTAATAATAGTTGATCAAAATATTGTTAAAGTTTTAAATGCAACCTATCCGGAAATTAATTTAATCACTAATGTTCATTACGTTTCATGTGCTTTAGGGATAAAATATAATTTTCAGAAATTTATGAGTTTGAAGATGATAAAACTAAGACATATAATGGTGATTATTAGCCTGAAGTATGGAACTGGTTTTATATCTAGTGGAATATTTCTTAGTAGAGAAATAAAGTAGTGGGGTAACAACTTCCATTAGTAATTATTGGAGCAAATTTTTAAAAAAACTGTGAATTAAAAATCAAGTTTAATCTTTATTAAATACAAAATATGATTAACGATGTTAGTTAAATAGAAAAAGGTTTTTGGAGATAAAAATATAATCATATGCTGTTTTACAATTATATGAGAAAATAAAAATTTAATATAATGGATGGGGAAAATATATAAAAGGGATTTTAAAATTTTGATAATACAAATTATAAAAAAAGAAATTAGAAGCAAGCTAAAGAATAATATCACTGTGTGAAAAAATAAATATTATTTTAAAAATCATAATATACTAATTAAAGTTATAAAATGTTAATCATCAACAAAAATATAATTATTAAATTTTTTCTTTTTCTTTTTTAAAGCATCTATAATAGTGTACACACACAAAACTTTTTCAAAACATATAGTAGAAATTGCTAGAAATATTAGACCAAAGAAATGCATTCCAATAAACCCTAAGATGGTACAAAAATTATAAAACACTCATTCAGTAGGTTAGGTAAAAGAAGAGAAGAATAAATGTTAAAACTTTAAAACAAAAATGCTAGTATATTTAGGTAAATAAAAACTTTCATTTGATTTTTAAAAAAGTGTTATATGTTCAAAAAATATATAGATAAAAATAGAAGAAATTATTATCAAATGACTATAAGGACATGAGTTAAGATCAATTCTGAATCATTGTATGAAATAAAGCCATCTACATATGCTTGAGCTACTAACTATTAACTATTCACAGTGAGAATACATATCCAGATTTGGTACTATTTCAACATATATCTATAATCAGATGTTATTGGGCCAACAATATTTTTTTGAAAATCATATAAATAACATTTTTATAAAATAATTTATCATCTAATTGATTTTTATGCTTCTCAAAGGTGATGCATCCAAACATGTCATGGTTGATCATTCCTTTTTTTTTCACTATCAAACATTCCAAAACTTATACTGGTTTCCAATAGTTATATCATTTTATATCACCCAAATATAACATTTTTGCTGGTAATTTGTGCTTTGTTTATCTCTATTCTGATTAAGCATGCATTAATTTTTTTTCTCATGTGTCATAGCATCAGCCGGGAAGCGAACTCGCTAACCTGGGACAACTGCTTGTAAAGCAGCTGTCACTGACCTCTTGACCACCAATGCTTGACATGCACTAATTATTTGCTTGTTATTTTCATTAAATTTCCAGAAGTCTTTGCAAATACCATAGTTCTAAAGCACTAATGTTATTCCTATCTTTTTTTTTCAGAACATATATTTTTTGTCCAAACAGTGTTACATAAAATATCATAACATCAACATGTCTATATCTAAAACTAAATTCCAACTTTTTTAATGATGACTCTGTCTAGTATTAATCAGTTTTAGATATTTTGGTTATGAATTTTTTATATTGGTTCATGTGAGAAATAAATTGTCAACCATTTCTATATAGACCATCAATTTTAAAAGCAACAGCAGAACTTATCACAAACATTTTAGGGGTTTCATATTTAGTAATATTTTCATTAATTTTACTCTTTTTTAATTTTCCAAGAAAACCTTGATGCCTTCCATATTTTCAATTATAAAAAGTGGCTTCCAAAAGCATAATGTCTTTGTTACATAGTAAATATGTGAAGTAAATAGAAAAAGTAGTATATATAGCTTTGTTTAATATATTTCTTAATGTAAAACTTGTATCTTTTATTGTAGCAAATTCTAACTATGTTACACATTTTTATAACTTTAATATCTATAATAATTTGTGAAAAGTTAAAAGATGGCATTATAAAATGTCAAGATATACATGGATACATTTGTAATTGATTAATTATTCAAAATAATTATCTTTAATATATTATGTTATTAAAACAGGCAAAACTCTCTATACGTATTGCCACTCAGTGCAAGCTAGAGTAATCAATGGATGTCAGAAGGCTTGTACATAAAATCCCCATCTAATGCCTACTCATCCAATATCCCCAAACTAGTTTCTGGCTTGTGGCCTTCATCAGTGAGGAACTTTGGATCTGAGAGCACTGCATTAACTACTCTGGCCTGCACTAAGTGGCAATACATATAGAGAGTTTTGCCTGTTTTAATAGTGGTTAAGGTCAAATGTAAGAAATAGTGATCACATAATATATTACATTCCTGACCATAGTGATTATGTTGATTAGAACACATAAATTATTAGAAAAAAAAAATAAAGACACAACAAAAATAAGAAATAATATTAAAATCAAATATAGTAAAAAATTCAGGAACTGTAAATTTATTACTATAATTGCAAAAAAAAAAAATAGTTTTAAATTATTGGAATTAGCTAAATATATGGTAAAACATTAAAATTAATTAATTTTAATTATTAAGCTGAAAATAAGAATTCTGCTCTAATAAAGATTGTTAAACATATAGTGTGCAAATATATATTGTAATAGAGGTTGACAAATAGGATTAAAGAATGACAGATTAATTCAATTATATTTAAGAAAGATGAAAAAAAAATATTCAAGAATGCATCAGCTATAGAATGTATGATAAAAGCTGTTGAATGCTGGTTTAGCATGAGATATGTACATTAGAAATAGTTTATTTTTTTTACATATATGTGGTCATGTTTATCGGTTATATAAGATGGGATGGAAGGAAGGTTGTGAGTCTGTGTTTAGATCACCCTTGATTAAAAATATGGAATAATAAATATTATTCAAATAAAAATAGATTAATTTTGTAAAAAAATATAATTATTTTATTGTAAACACATTTAATGCTTTGTATTGGGTATTAATGCTATAAAGCCTGGAAATGTTTTCTAACAGATATAAATATTTCAATTAAACTAACATAAAAATCTCAAATATTTAGTGGAACTATTTATGATAATAAATTTGTGCAATAATTAATTAAATTTACCACTTTTTCTGCATTATAAAAAGTATAAAACATTAATTTGCTTCTTAGTGACAACCAATTAAATTATCCGAATGCTGAATTCATTCTCAGTAAAAACTATCACTTCCATACATGTTGATTTGTCTCATAGAAAAGTCAAATATTTACATATTTAATTCCTTTATTATTAAACCAATGCTCATACAATAATTTCTTGACAGTTAACAGTTTTGATTGCTCCTGCAATCTTCCTCAGAACTTTAATCCTTCTTAATCTTTTCCCTCCACTTTCCTTCCTCACAGCTAAACAGTTTTTTCTAATATTATTTTCAAATATTATTTGCAAAACTTAAGCATGCCTAATTAAATCCAATAAACAGTATACAACATGACTTACTGTTTAAAAATAGTTCTAATCTAATAATCATTATGTAAGTAAATTAGTGAATTGACTTATTAGTAATCCATTATTGCATACCCTCAAATTTTCAGCTTGATAGATAATTCCCCTATTTTAAGTTAAAATTGTTACTATGGTTCATTGTTTGATTACATTTTAATATTTAATTAATCAATTATACTGTTATTCAAACATGATAGTTGTGAGTCTTATAAGTTAAAACAATTTCATTATTGATTATAACCTTCGCATAACACTTCTTATTGCTAGCTAAAGGTTAACTGTGGAGTACATAATCTTTTAGACAGGTTGATAGATATTTTTTAGCTTTATCATTCTGTGATTTGATTTTATCATCATATAGTATGGTTTATGTAGCCCTTGGAAATTGTGTTCTGTTTGGTTCATGATCATCTTTAGATTGGGTGGGGTCTTTAATGATGCTGAGCACTTTATAATCATGCCTTAACTTGTCTTTTTCTGTATTGGTATTGTATTCCCATAATTAGACTTCTGTTGTTTATTGATTGCAGGTACTTTGTATCTATCTACATTTCTGATACTCATCTCATAGTCTTATTAAACATACAATATTGTACTCTTGTCCCTATCAACATTTTTTTGCTTTCTTTATTTTTGTATTGTTTCATATCATCAAACTAGCCAAGTTTATAAGTGGCTTTATTCTTTGTGACATAGTTTATTTTATAATACAGTTCAAGCATCAGTGAGACTTAGAATTGATGTCACTTTCTGAGATATATCACTAAAGTGTGGATCTAGGAAATGTAATTTTTTATTTGTCCATTTCTTAGAAGACTGCTATATATCTCTTAGCACTTGAGACAAGTTCTCAGAAGTGATCACTATTCTTAGTTTTCAGATAATATATCCATTTCCACTTGAGAACTTTATCTACACAACTGGATGGCTGAATACAGCTCCAATTTAAATCTGGCCAATCCAATGGATTTATTTAATGTTTGGAATTTGAGATTGTTAGTGATTCACATACCAACAAACTTGTTTATAAATTTACTATATTAATAGATCATTTAATTGATTCCAGTTTTATAACTTTGTTCATTAGTTTGTGGCCCAATAGTTTTAGGTCAGTTCAACTTATAAATACATTTGAACATTTTTTTTAAGATTTATTATTTTTGAGGGTTAGATAACCTCGACCGCTGCCCATTCCAAGTGATAATATTAATAATATTGTGACAAATTGCTACATTCCCTTATGGTTTTATAACAAGAGGCAAATATATTGTTTTTCTAAATATTGTGAAACTTGCTCTTGCATCACCAAGAAGATGGATTTGATTATTTTGGTGATCTATAATTATCATTCAGTTTAGTTATAATAAAATCATGCTCTAAAGCTTATTCAGCCTACAAAGTTTTTATTCAAACAATAATATAAGGCTTGCTCAGGATTTGTTTTATATGAAAGTAGTTTTACATATTAAAATATTCAAAAATAATTAAAAGTATATTGGATCATACAAAAAATTAATATTAATTTTAAAATTGTAATCAATAATTTGTTAAGTGCATACTCAATCATTACATAAGTAATATATATTAAGACTATAATCTTAAGACAATTTACCTAGATGCGACAGTAGGGACATCTATAAATCTTAACATAACATTAACGACTTTAAAAGACAAGAGCAGCCACTATTATCTTTGTCCTATTTTCTAATTATATAGGTGAATCTAAAGCATTTTGATTTATGAGGGTGAAGCTATTAACTACTTCACTGATTAAGTCCACAATTTCTCTACAAGCTAATGTGCACGAAATCTTTCAATTTACAGCAAGTTAGTGTAAAGCTCTTATAATTAGAATCTTTTAAGACAATTTAAAGTTGTAATTAATAATTTTTTAAGTGCATATTTATTACATAAGTAATATATTAAGGTTATAACCTTAAGGCAATGTGCCTAGATGCGACAGTAGGGACCTCTACAAATCTTAAAACAAGATTAATGACTTTAAAAGACAAGAGCGGCCACTCTTACCTTCGCCCTACTTTCTAATTATATAGGTGAATCTAAAGCATTAATATTAATGTTAATTTTCTAAATTTTGTAATATATGTTAACTTTTTAATGAAAATAATATAAAAAGTTATCTTTTTCATAAAAAAAAATATTAGCATTTTACTGTTTATTTATATATATATAAAACAAATGTATTGATCACCAATAACATTTAAAAAGTAAATTATTGCTTAATTACAAAAAATCATCAATGTTTTCGTCCAAAAGCTTGGTTCTTCAATTTGATTACTCTGTAATTAAACATTAAGTTTAAAAGGATTACCTTTTGTTTTTGTCTGTCATGCCCCTTGTTTGTTATTTAGTTTCTTGTGTTTGTTTTTCTTCAACTTGAATAAGATAAAATAAGATAGTCAAGTAAAGTCTTCTCATTTTATTACATAATTGTTTAAAGACGTATTTTTAAATTAAAAAAAAATAGTTAAGCTATTAAAAAATTTTTTTTCTAAAGCAAATATTAATAATGTAGAAAATACTTAATTAAAACGTAGCAAATTATTTATTGTTTTAAATAAATTTCTTCTTATAATTTATTATTTTTTGTTACTTATCTATTCATTAAATCCTTAAAAAAAACAAAAAGAACATGCTAAGATAGATTTAATTGTCTTTTTGTTCTGGAAAAATTGTCATCAATGATTAAAAGTTAATATATCTAAAATGTAATGTCAATATATCTATTAAATCCCTTGTTAATAAATGTAACTTTCAAAACGTAATCTGCTTTAAAATAAATCAGAAGTTGGGTTTTATTTTTGCTGTTGAAATGTAGAACTTTCTTATTTAGAAAAAGATAAGGTAAAGTAGCGTTGTTAATAAATAGCCCATTATAGGACCAACGTCTCTTCAGCAGTCCTCTTCAAAAAAAAAAGAAAACATTAAAGGAGAAGACAGTAAATGCAGGCTTTTCAAGTGCTGGACAGGAATTTGAGTAGTTTTTTAATCTTGCTTTATCCTCTAGCTAAGAATAGCTATATACTCATTTGCTGACTATTGTTGGATGATTACTTGGATTGTCTGTACAGTATATAATGCAAATAAAAATTCCAGGCCTTTTGGAGAAAAAATTCACCTGCCTCAGACATAGGTATAGAAAAAGTTTTTATATTTGTAATGAGCGAATGATTTAAAAAGTGTGTTAGATGTGCATGTATGTGTAATATATATGCCTATATATATTTATAGTGCAATAAATAATGTGAATATATATATAATATTAAATATAATCGTTTTTGAATGGCATTATAGCAAATAATGCATACTTCCACTAATATTTTAAAATATAATAAAAAATGGTTCCATATATAATATTTATTTTTCCATTTATCTCAAAATTCCAAACGTGTTGTAACGCTAAAAAGAGAAGCTATAATAAATACTTATATGAATCGATAAAATGCTTGACAGCTGAGCGCTTTCGAGGCGTTTATCCTCATATTCATAGTCGTATATCAGAAATCATTTCTTCTGAAGTATAATTTACAATTTATAAAAACATATTCAGAACTGTAGTAAATATATTTATTACAAAATTATGCAAAAGGAATACTGAAAGTTTTTAGAAAAGATTTTCTGCTTCAACCAAAATTTTAATGGATCACTACAGAGAATAATTAAGCAAAACCACTACACAACTTTTCCAGTTTACTTTTAACAATTGTATAAAAATAACAAGTAGTTTTTTTAAATGTTAGCTGTTGGTATTAATCAGTCAAAAATAGTGTATTCCAGCCTTTTTTTTTTTTTTACATCTTTTATACTTGCTAAATTAATGAGTTAAAAATTATATCTAAGCCAACTTGTTTGTCAAATGTTTTTGTAGTGGTATTCTATTATTAGATTATAGCAAATTAGTTTAAATTCTAAACCTTATAGTGTTTGAACATTCAAATTATTAGCTTGGATAATACAAAGGGTAATAATGGCTGCTGAAAATGTATGTGCAAACCAATGCTCCTTACTGATGAAAGTTAATATCCATAACATTTAATATGGATTTTGTTGGCACTATTACCTAGTTCTCATAGTTAACCAGAAAATAGTATCTATTTTTGGAAGTACTGTGTTATTTTTTTTTTTCAAAAATGAAATAAAATCAATAATTCAATGACATAAAATAGACCATCCTAACGGCATTTTATTAACAGGTGTTTCCCATAGTAAATCTAATATATTAAAAATCAGCGATTTTATTCATATTTTCTTTTTTTAATATATGATCTATTTGTTTTTAATTAAAATATAGTCCCTAAATAAGTTATTTGTTCATTTTGGGTTTTGAGACTCAAGTTTTTTGTGTACTTTAGTGTGGGGAATTAATCCATTTTCTGTGGTCTGCCTATTATTAAATTGTCTATACCACTCTATTTGAAAAAAATTGGAATACCTATATAGTATTATTTTTTCATATTAATGACAAGTATGTTCTGATATTATGAACATTTGCAGCTCTATAATCCAGCTCCATTTATATTGACTTATCACTAAAAGGATTTGAACCTTACAGATAAATCAGCATCCCTAAAGCCTTTTACATTGCTTGTATTAATTTTATAGGGTTACTCATAAGAATTTTGAGACTAGTTTTTTACAGTGACATCTTATTGTTTGTTTTTTATGCAAGTAGCCTTTTTATACCCCACATAATTGTAATATTTGCAAACTATATACCTACATAATGTATGTCGATGCTCAGAGCATGTCTACTGCTGCTCAATGTGCCTACAGTGAGCTTTTTGATACTTGTTGATTCTTTATTTGGGTGGTATTTAAATATTTTATATATTAAGAACACATATTTTTATTTGATTAGATTAGTATTTATCTGAATTTTTGGCTCATTAATTTAATATTGACATCATTTTTCTTTAAGGGAATAATCTAATTAGTTATAGTTTCCTCTATAGATGCTTTGGAAACAGCAGAATCAAAAACAGCTTCCTTCAGATAAAATAATTTTTCAGTGCATCTCCTAGAAAGTCCTTGAAATTGCATTTCACCATTAATTTCTTAAGATATGTTACAAAATCGTTAACTCTTTCTTCATTTTCTCTTAGTAATATGGTGGTTGAAATTGAATCTATGTATTATAATTAAGGGTTAAAGATAGAACAATGCCTACATTAGGGAAGTTGCTTTTTCCAAATTTAGGAAATTGACTTGGAATGTAAAATATACATTTTAATTCCACACATATTTATAAATACCATCAATATTTGGGAAAAAGATAACTCTCTTCGTATATATGTATTAGCTAATTTTTTAGATTTCAGAGATAGAATACTTTTAATAAATCAAATTTAGACATTTTATTTTAATTTCTTTTTTACAATAGAGAAGGGAATAGTATCAATATTTTGCAAGAAAAAAAGAAAAGTAGATAGTTGTTTTGTTTTTTTTTCTAATCAGAGTAGCACCAATAGTGTTAGATACTGTCAAATGTTCAATTCATTTGATTGCTGAATTCACAGTTTTTAAGGGTGATGAAGACCTAATCAATCCAAATGGGAGAATTCAATTAGGATAAAATAAAGCTAGGAAATGTTTTTAGCTGATGGAAATAACTGGATATAAATGACCACAAAACCTTCAAATATTTTTAAAGCTATTTACCATAAAAATTTACATAAGTTTTCTGTTGAACTAACATGAGAGAGTTTATAAAATGATAGTTTTTTCATTTAGTAACAACTTTCCAGATTCAATTAATTCCATGACTTCACATCCAACACTATTTACCATCAGTAAATTTCTGTTCTAATCTTAAGTATGTCTTACTGGAAATAATGAAAACTGTGAGTTACTGTTTAAAAAATAATTCCAAACCAGTGATCTGTTGACTGAATTCATAATTAACATCAGTAACTCATTCCAATAAATAGTTATTCATCAAATGGACTACACCTTCTATAGGCAACTCCACTATTTTAATAAAAACATCATTAGATTTCATGAATTGTATCATTTGATTGGTTTTCTCACCTAACTGTTTTACTTGTTATTATTTAATTAGTTAGTTGTGTTGTTTTCTGAATCCAATTTGAGAAAAATTTGTAAGTTGAATAAGCATTATTAAGAGTAAGTTTTTAACTAGTTTACATGTTGTTTATTATTGACAGATATATATATATTTCTGATTTTTATAAAATACAATCTGTATATTAAAACAAACAACCCATTATTCATTTCAATTAAAAAAAATACTTTTTTTCTTCTAAGCAAAATAATATGCAAATTTGGTTTTAAAAAAAAAAAAAACTAAATTGAGATTCAAGAAAAAAACTGTTTTCAATATTAAAAAATCAGTTTTTTTCTGATCAGATTGGAATACTACTTTATTCAAATCCCAAAATTTCACTATACCTTAAAATAAAAAGAAGGGATACTACTAACAGTTAGCTAGATCTAATCTGGAACACATTAAATGACACTGACTGAAATGAAGAATTTGGGAAGTTTTATATTTAAAGAATAAGTTATTTTAACTAATCTGAATTTGTAAATAAGTCTTATTATTCTGGGTATTATTTAAAAGAAAATTTCAATTAAAAAAGAAACGAATTGTAATAAATTCTCTTTATTTGTTAAAATTATTTTTAAAACAGAAAAAAATATTATTACATATCACATATGTATGCCTCTGAATTGTATATAAGATATTAATAAGAGAAAAAGATTAAGAAATAATAACAATCATATAAATGCAATGTAGATATAAATTGCCTAAGTCTTAAATAACCACATGTAATTATTATCATTAGTCTCATTTGTTCGATAGTTAAACTTCTATTGATTACTGAAAATTGGATATTATGCAGATGGATTTATATATGCACCGTTGTATGTCCAATGTTTAATAGTTTACATATATTCCATCCATATGGGAGAATACATTCCTATCAGTTTAATGAGTTAGAAATTGATCTCAGAATGAGTCATCCCTGTATAAATTGTAGTTGTATTAAATTAGGTTTAGGACCAAAAGGCCACTCCTTATGATAGAAGGTTTATTCAGTTAGAGTTAGGAATAAAATGGCCATCTCTTTATAGTTATTATTTTATAAGCAGTTATGTTTAGGAATAGAATCTAAAAAAGTCCATTTCTTATGATTATTATAATAAAGATAGTGTTGATGTCTATCCCATATAGAACATATATATATATGTGTAAAGACTAGTAGGCATGTGAGTTAAAGAAATGTTATATTTATGAATTCATATATGTATAGAATTATATTTAAGTTTATTGAAGATGGGATTAAAGATACAATGACTGTGACATAATCTATGAATATATTGATATTATGATATATAAAGATTAAAATATTTTGTTAAAGAAAGAAATTGCATATCAATTAATGATTATACTTTGTATGTAAATTATTGTTATATGATTTGTTAATTTTATTAAAGAAAATAAATTGTACATCAATTAATAAGATTACTTTAAATAAATTATTATCGCATGATTTGTTATTTTAATGAAAAAAGCAAGTCATATATAACATGACGTTACTTTCAATAAGCTTATAGTTACACAAATGCACACAGAGAGTGTACCAATAGCTCAAACAAGATTTAATTAATAAGTGCGGTATGAGAAAATATTTTAAATCTCTACCCAGAACACTCCCATCTCCAGACCAACTGGTTTCGAGCTTATGGCTCATGTCAGTGGAGAGCTAGAATATTCGGACACTAGAAACAGCACTTATTTCATACATATATTTAAGAAGAAACTCTGAAATTTCCCGAATATTCTAGCTCTCCACTGACATGAGCCATAAGCTTGAAACCAGTTGGTCTGGAGAAAGGGAGTGTTCTGGGTAGAGATTTTAAATATTTTCTCATACTGCACTTATTAATTAAAAGCTTGTTTGAACTATTGGTATGATCTCTGAATGCATTTTTGTTATTTTGTTTATGTAAGATTTCTTGGCCAATCATCATTCGTTAGGAATAACTTGTGTTCATCATGATTTAGCCCGACATTCCAAATGGGGTTGTGTAATGGTTACATTATTATATTGAATAAAATATTGTTTTAAATATACACGTGTTAAAGCCAGGTGGCACCCATGTAACTTATGTAAATAAATAAATAGAGAAATGTAAAATTGTAAAATATGCTAGTCTGATCATTATAATATGAACACTAAATATAAAGCTATATATTTTAGTGGCATAGTATATTACAATAAAACATTAAATATATATATACTTTAAATAAGTTTTTTTTTATAATTTTTTTAATATTGAAAATGACCACATAAAGAAATTGAAATATATCATTACAAAAAAATAAAGGAAATTTATGGAATTATGTTTTTATTATTATATAAAAATTATTTTTATCAAAGCAGCAATTTGAAAAACATTTTATTTTATTTAAATCAACATAACATAAAATTCCAACAATTATAGGCAATTAGTTTTATCACATATAAAATAAAACAATTATAATAAATATATTTTCAAGCATTGGATTTTTTGGAGCTTAAATTGTACACAAGTTTATTTTTTTTAAAAAAAAAAATATGACAACCATATATGAAGTATTTGAGAAAATTATTAAAAATCAAATCTATTGTAATGGTAATACATTTATCTAGATAAATACAATATTATTTAAACTGTAGTATTTTATATCAGTTATGGAAGGCCTCATCAAAACATAATGCCACAAAATAAAAACATAACTCTCAGCATGAATGGTGGAAGAATGTATATTGGTGAGACCAGTTGTCCTATTGAAAAGCAATTTCAAAAGCACAAATTAATGATTAGAGGAGAGAAAACAGGTATGTCTAATGTAGCAGACCATGTATGTACCATTGAACATATGTTCAATTGGGAAGATGCAAGACTATTTGATAAACAAGAAAAGGTACAAAGAAGAAAAATTAAAGAAGCTGTTCACATAACAATGGCAAACAACCCCATAAGTCAACCTAGTGAGACTATACATTATGTATAGAACCATTAATCAATTTTGCTCTTAGGGAAAAGTGGAGAAATCAGGAAGAACATCATAGATAAGTATATGAAATTTCTACTGACTGTTACCTTTGACAGGATGGCTCAATTGGTTAGAGTGTTACCTTAAAATTCAATATTCAAGAATCTAAGGATCCAGATTAGATTCCCATCCTAGTACTATCACTGGTTGAACCAGCAAGAGTTGAAAAAGAGGGGTGAATAATGCCTATCAAAACATTTTGCATATACTAACGTGTTATTACTAACAGCTGAATGTGTTTGGAATATTTAAATAAAGTTAATTTTTTAAAGATATTCAATCCTTACCTGTAGTCCAATATATGAGTACAATTAAAATACCATCATTATAAACGCTTAGGAAAATGACATTTCAAACAAATTCAGGAATTGAAAGAAAAGTTTACATATATAAGTTTTTTTCAGTACTTTACAAGAAGCTTTTTTTAAAAAACCTATCCAAAATTAAAAAAAAAAATTATAATAATCAAATTCTCTATTTAAGACTTGGCATGAAATTACTGATATTATCGAAATATGAAATATGATTAAAAACTTTTATTCAAAAAAGTAGAAAATCAGGAATAAAATCTAAGTTATTACAACAAAAGTAAATTAAAAGTTTAAAAAATTTCAACTGACAATTATATAATGATAACAGAGGGGAAAATGTAATACTCTACATTTTCGATATGAGTTTTAATAATTTTCATAATAAAAAGCTGAAAAAATAAGAGCATATAATATTTGTTAAAATAAATAGCAGAATATACTTTTTTTGTTAAAACAATAATCTATTCCAATGCTTTTTATCTTTCAAAATAAACGTTCACTATATAATTAAAGAGTTATTATAAATAAATGACAATTCTATTATATAAAAAGAGAAATGTGATGTTTGATTAATCATTTCAGCCAATAACTTAAGATTATTTTATCTTAAGAAATACTATGAAGTATTGACTAACAATCAATTTATAAGTATTAATTGACACCATATGGCAGAGCTAATAGAATATTATTAAGAAGAATAGAAGCATTAATAAAAAATAGGAAGCTGAAGAGATGGAGAATTAATGTGGAGAGTAAAAAGAGTCTAAATATTGTGCCGGTCGGATTTGTATGCTCACATAACAAGATCTAGCATCTAGGCAAAAGTACCTCGAATCCAATCATGTGCAAGATACACAGGTCAGGAACACTCATGAACTCTGCCCTATTTGCCTATTTCCCAGATCTATAACATTATGAACAACAATCCCGATGACATCGATTTAATTTACTTCTCACCGCCGGCATCGCTCATCGGAGACACAAAATGACTCTAGGCTAAATTTTAATGATAGACTAACTTAACAACTAACTATATTTTATGAGAAATGAAGGCTCGTGACCTAGCATATTAATTATGTATTTAGCGGAGATCATCTAGTCAAATTGAGCATAATTAATAACTTAATATATTAACTTAACTAAAAAAAAAAAAGCAATGGTTTGAGAGTTGATATATATATATTTAAGATTTATTAGATTAATAACAAAAATTATGTCGGGTTATTTATCCGACATTAGCCTCATAAGTATTATATATATATTTAATTCATATTTAACAATAACATGATATTTGCGGCTATGCCAATAATATATGTGTGTGACTTAAGGAACTAGCGCTATTGGAATGCATTACTAGAATACTATTACACCCCCAGAGAGATGAAAAGAGCATTTACTTGATTTAAAAAAGAAAATAATTTTACCAGCATATATTACATTTTGTTATATTCAATATTATTATTAATTTGAGTTATAAATAATTAATGCATGGGATGGATAATGAATAATTATATAAACGATACTAAATCTATCACATTGATCCGTATAGTCAACTAATGGAAATATGTCTGTTTAAAGAAATCATCTCATTACGGCTTATGGCTATTTCTGGGTGACTAATAATACACTGAAGGGTGGTGCGTGCATGGCGGCAGATTGGGGTGGTCCAATTATGGATCCTGGAGTGTGCTTAATGAAGTTTAATAACGAAGTTGACCGATTTCCTCTGCAAATGTAGGCAGGGTCGGTATTGAGACAAAGGACGGTCGGCTATGCCTTTATCGGGCTGGATTTTCCAGAGCGATTCCCGTATAAAGCATGCGCATACAACCAAGTGTGTCCACAGGATGGTTTTACAGCCTGGTTTCTAGGACACAGAGAACGACGATGGGGCTCGATTAGTGAATACCTCCATGTGAGAAAGAAGCATGAATATATATAAACGAAGTGGCCTATATGCATGCAATGCTTAATAATACAATATAACTATAACTTTAAAGATTATCTAAACATATTTATTGCTCATAAATTATGAAATACTCGGTGTAATGGTATGGTTTCTTCATTAAACAAACATGGATAATAATGCTAATTAAATATAAACTAAGATCTTAAGATCCCCCCCCCTTTTACATTATGTTACTTAATATTATTCATTACTTCCCACACATTTAATAAATCTCAATCTTGGTTAATAAATGCCCTTATGAAAATATATAAATTATTACAAAATAAATGGGTGGTGGTAATAGCTAAGATGGGTTTTACATATATAATATAAATTAATAATAAGAGATAGCGCATTATTTAGAAAGGAAAATATAAAAAACAGATGTCAATCTGTTTTTCTACAGTAAACATAAAAATATAATTAGTTTGTTTATCTAAAATCGCGAGCACCTGGGCAAGTCGAATAAGACTTGTTTTGATTAAGTTATAAATTAATTACCTGATAAATGATGGGTGGGGAAAATGAAAATACATTATATGCTTGCAATTTTAGAAATATCACTGGCATTTCTTTTAAAATATAAATACATAAATCTAAATGGAAATTATTTGCCGCTCGGAAATAAAAGAAAAGAAAACATTTTATAAGAGGCTTAGTATTGATTAGTTATATAGAGTTATAAGAATTACATATTTTGAAGACATTTAATATAGATGATTAGAAAATATAAATATTACAGAGAAGGCAGGATTTAAGAATTATGAGCGGTCAAAGTTCTTTTACCTTGCTATTTGGAAGAGCGATTTTAGTACGAGTCAGTTCATTGGTATTGTTTCACTAGATCTAGGGTAGCATTATTATATGGTAGTTAGCATTTCACTTTTACTGGAAAAATATATAAAGTTCATCAGTATGGGATGCAGAGCTTTGCTTATGGGAAAAGCATATCAGAACAGAGGGAAAAGGCGAAATTTCCCCTACTCATGGCACATTGAGTGAGAATCAAAACTGGCATGGAATATGTATAGCAACATCATAATTTTGTGGTCTCCTCCCTTTTTGATTCAAATCCAGCAGTATATAAACTTTTATTTTAAAGATGTAACTTAGCAACTACTGCTGGACCTGAGGCAGTTTAAGCACTTAAGGTTCATCTGGAATAGTTTGACCAGATACTCTTATCTAGTAAGACGTTTGAAACAATGCCATTTTGTTATCAGTTTCTTGAATGATTGTTTTAAAATAAATCTTATGATTTTAAAACAAGCTAGCAAGGACAAAATTTCCACTAATGGGTTTATTTTATTATTACTAAATCGTAATCTTTACTTTTATCTAAGGGATCTTCCAGGTAATTGTTTTTCGAGAGACTTTTTAACAAGATTGCATCATTTCTGGCTACAAAATTACATATGAAAAAAATAATAAGTTTCATATATGATACCTTACATATAACATAACTTTATTAATTTATTCACAATCTCCTACACTGAAATATATATAGATTTATTACTTACGCCTGTATACACATGAGAATATTATTAAATAAAAATATTTTTAGATTAAAATACCTAAGTGTTTATGTGATTTATTTTAGAATACTAAGCAAAAGAAATATATATGTATTATTAGCTATGTATATACGTGCATAAAGGTGGGTTTGAATATAGTTAGATGGTAGGAGATTGGATATGGGCTGTGAAGCAAGGATCTGAGCATCAGATCTGCTTCAATATATATATAGAAGTAAACAAAATATTGGGGTGTGAATTAATTTATGATAATAGCAAGGAAAGTAGTCTACTGCTTAAAGCTCAAACGGGATCATTAGCAACAAGGGAATATACACATAAATGGACAAATGTAGGTGATTTAGTCTGCAAGCTTTGTAAGGAAGATATGGAAAATATTATGCATCTGCTAATTAAATGTAAATGCTTATAAGCAGAAAGGGATCAAATAATGAAGTTGTAGGAAAATAAATATAAATGAAGTGAATATACAAAAAGTGGGTTTCTGTCTTTATATTGGGTTTGGAAAAAGATAAGGGAATCTAGATATAAAGACCATGGAGTAGACAAAAATGTTGTTGTAGAAATAGGATGGAACAGGATAAAAAAGAACATGGGAAAAACAGGTTGGGGAATGAAAAGGGAAAGTAAGTTGGCTAACAGGTTTTTCTGAGCATAGTTGCTGAGAGATTCCTGACCTTGATAAAGGAGTAACTATATTACATCACATTGAACATTTATTTTTGTAGTGTAGAAGATTGAAGGAGTATTCAGATAAATTGGATGAAGGATAAGAAAAAATTATAAAAAAAAGAAAAGTGAAAAAGATAGTGATTTCACTTGTTTAAGACTTTATAACAAAATTGGGGAATGTGAGGACAGAATAATGGAACTGTCCAAACAAGGTTTATTAAAATAGAATAAAAAAAGAAAATGGGCCAGGCATAAAAACATAATTGGGTAATAAGTTGAAAAATTAAGTGAGTTTAATGAAATATATAAGGAGTTTGGAGCAAAGAGTATTTTAACTTGGCTAACCAAATCTGCCGGCATATAGAATCTTCTGACTTTGCTTAAGAAGCCATATCACATCTCATTAAATTCTTTTCTGGATAATGGGCATCGTATAGTTGGAGATATGTTTCTTGTACCTATTCAATGTTATCTTTGAAAGTACTAGTTCATGTTAATAAGAATTATCTAATAATTAAGTATATTTCAAAGATATAATAAATTTTTATTTCATATATATTCAATCCAATACATTTTTAATTATTTATTTATTTATATTTAAATAATAAGTATTTTCACTATATATCAACAAATTTGCACTTTAAAACAATAATATTATCATTTTAGGTTCTTTTTTTATTTCTACATGTGCAATATTTTATATATTGAATGCTTATTAAAACATGAAAATATCTGTTATATTTTCATATTAGAAATATCACAGCCAGGTGTTAATAGACAATGATGAATGAAAATAGTAAACTGTAAAGATTTCTATATTCAAAGAGATACAGAAAGTATCTTTTTAACTTTCAAAATAATTAAAAACTATCTTTTGTTTATATATATCATATTTAAATGCTAAACATCACATGATCACCATTTCTTATGCTTGCTCAAACTGTTAAAACAGGCAAAACTCTCCATACAGTAATGCCACTCAGTGGATGCGAGAAGGTTTGTGCATAAAATCCCTATCTATCCCCAGACTAATTTCTAGCTTGTAGCTTTCATCAGTGAGGAGCCTTGGATCTGAGAGCACTGCACTTAGATCTTAGAATCTAATGCAATCCTCCAGCAGTAGTGAATGAAGGGTTCTGTCTATAATATTTAAATATTTTCAAGCTTCCTACAGTTATCCATTCCACCTTATACAATTGAGACACATGACCACATTCATGTAAAAAAGATAATAATAATCATTTACCTTGTTCAAGTAGTATAGACTATAGACACATATTTAAATATTATATATTCAGCCTGTATTCTGTCCATCCCTCTTCTATATATTTTAATGGACATATTAAAGTTCTATGTGTGAGGGGTCAGATTGATTTAAGGTCAACTTGGATGTGACAATAATATTGGCATCAACAAGGGCTTTGAACATTCCATTTTTGGATTTTCAATGATATGATGGCTAAAGAATTGGAGGGTGGAGAAGATTGAAGCCTATCCATTAAAGTTTGAAGATTAGATATCTTAATATAAATTGTGTACTGTTTGTATGTATGGGTTAGATATCATGATCTGGATCAACTGATGAGTGAAGGTTTAGCACAAAATATGTATATTGATGATCATTTATCTTTTTCACATATATATATATGGTCATGTGTATCAGTTGTATAAAATGAAGTGATAATTGTAGGAACTTGAAAATCTGCATTTAAGTTCTTTATAATATATATATATATATATATAGAGAGAGAGAGAGTGAGAGAGAGATTTGGCTCTACTGTTTGTGCAACCTGCACATCTGCATGGAGTATCAAATTTTGAGATACGATACAACTGTCTTAAATTATATAAAAAATAAATCATAAGAAAATAATCTGCTTCTCTCTTAAAACCAGATTTTTACATAAGAAAACTTTATTGTATTTTTTCTTCAAAAATCATTAAAAATAATGTAGCATTATTTTGTGTTTAATATCACTAGCAGTTAATATCACATGACAATAGCAGAATATCTTGCATTCATTTCTGGTTCTGTGTTGACATTGATTAGAATGCATTATGTTGTTATTTTTTATGTTTGTTTATCAAAATTACTTAATGAAAATATAGTAATATTTACTGAGGCTATAACCTCGATAATATGCGTATAAAATGCGATAGTATGGACCTCTACAGGTGTTTTAACCACAAGCTTATGCTCTTTTCTTCCATAGCGTAAGCTTGTGGTTAAAACACCTGTAGATGTCCCTACTATCGCCTTTTATATGCATATTATCGAGATTATAGCCTCAGTAAATATTACTATGTAATTAATGAAAATGTAATAATGTTTTCTTAAAAGTTATAAAATTACAAGATTTAGATAATATGATTAATTTGAAATTTGTTTGGCAAGAATAATCTTTTAAAATTAAAACTTGTCAAAACTTATTTGTGTTCTACACTGATTGGAAGATCTTGCTATTATTTCTATTGTACATGAAATCAGAGACTAAACTATATTAATTTTTATTTGTGATTTTATAAATATAAAAGCAAGAAAAATTTAATTTTAAACAATAGGTTTACATCTTAATCAGGTATGAGGTGTTCTAAAATCTATATGAAAAATATTTACTATAGTTATGTATTTGTGTTTTAGCAGGTCTTCCTTATAGGTTATGTAATGAACATTACTTATAATATATTCTTTGTGTTTTAACTTTTTCCAAATACATTTCAGTTCTGGAACATATTGGCACTTTTTGTATGAACTCAATCAGAATAAATTTATTTGGCATTAAATCATTCATTCTGGTTTTTATTTTTTTAACAATTTACTTTTAAAGAGAACTAATCTATGTTTTAGTTTTCATATTTATAACTAAATGGAGATACAATCAGAGAATAAACATTTTTATTCTAGTCAATCTTTATACCTTGAAATAGGATTTTTTAAATTTTATTTCTGTTTATCAAGATAATTTATTTTTTATTTCAATAATATTTTTATTAATCAGTAAAAAATATATTAAATTTTTATAGTTAATAATGCGTTTAATAATTTCTAAAACTCACTTGGTGAAAACAAAAGAAAATAATACATCATTCTGGAAAACTTAGATGTAACTAATATTTTGATTAAAATTTAAATTTTTTAAAAGTGTTTGCTATTTTTAATAATTTTAGAAATATTTAGTGTCATGATTATGATAAAAAATAGTTAAATTTTACTGCACACATAAGCAGAAGCCTACATAAATAATAAAATTAAAGAGATGCTTTTGGTCAACTTCAAATGCTACTATTAGAATTTATAATCAGATATGTTGAAGCCTATTAACACTATAAGTTTTGGAAATGTCATTAAGAGCTTTTTAGAAAACAAAGGCAGCAAAATATTACTGCGTGGTGCAGCAAAATTCTTAGGGATAACTCTGTGCATATATTTATTTAAATTTTCTCATTACCAGATAATTGGAAATCCTGAACACTAATACCTTCACTCTCACTGTCCCTTCTTACCGGAGCGAAATTTGGAAAGACTTGTGTCTTACACTAAAATATTGATAAAAGTTGTTACTTTTTTACCTATATATTTTAAAAAAATTAGAAAGAAAACAATAAAGATATACATAAACTGGATAAGTTATTTAATATATGAAATGCAATCTTTTTTTTTTACTATTTAAAATTATCTACGCACACATTTATGAATTCTTGTAATTAATTAATTTCAATAACATTTTCTTTTAAGTAGAATTTATTATCTCATTTTCTTTTACTTTGATGCATTTGCATTACTAATTAATTTAATTACAAACTAGCAATAAGTTTTTTTTAATAATAAAATATATAATTTATCTCATATAATAATGTTTTAAACAGTTGCAATTTTTTAGCTTTCGACTTTAATGATTTGAACCTTAATTCAATTATATTTGCTTGTATTTATTAAGATTGTAATATATATATATATATGAAATATATTTAGTGAATCAACATAGTTATATGGTAGATGTTCATAATAAATATTTTGCTTTTTTTTTTCATTGTACATTTATTATTAATGCTTAGATGCTTATTTAGAAATTACTTTAACTCATAGCAATATTTGAAAAACTTTTACTTTAAAAAAATAATAATATATATTTTATTTGTGTGTGTATGTATGTATATATTGTGCCATTACAATTTAGTCATTAGCTAAATTTATAGTAATGTGCATGTAAAAAAATGTAAAACAAAAATCATCATCACATTTTTATATAAAAAGGAAGCTGTAGGGCATCCAAGTTTAAACCCTACAAGATCCAGTTCTAAAAGCTTAAGACAGAGAGAGAGAGTGGGACAACAGTTATATTCTTTAATTGTTTGTGTGTTGATAGAAAACTCAAAGAAGAGTAGTACACACTGTTAATTATTCAGTATTTAATTTTTTTTGTTAAAAAGTAAAAGTTATAACACATACGTATAGGCAGTATATGTGTAAGCTATTGAATTGTTTTATATTTCAATATTAAACTTTCTTTAAAACTAACCTATGCTTGATCAATTTTAATATCTTATTCTATACTTCTATTTTTGCTTTTGTATAATTGTAATTTGGATTTAAAAGCTAAGGATTTAATTTTAAATATTAGGGTTATAATTACTAAGCTAGCAATTAGATTATTTTAATGTCAGTTTATAAATAATTTGAATGAGTGTGTGTGTTACATCACATAAATATATCTACATTGATTAAATATTGAGAGAAAAAGAAGGGTTAAATCTGTTAAATTATTTTTTTTATTCAACAGTTTGTACTATAAGGTTTGTTTTTCTATTAAAACTTAGAGACAATGTGAGAAATCTAATTTTAAAAGTGTCTCATCTTAAGATCAAAAGAAAGAAGCCCAAATTTGAGATGTTACATAGGTATAAAAAAGAATTAAGACTATTTTTTCCATCAAGACAAAAGTTTGTCTGGAAACCAGGTGTGTGATTTTTTTTTAATGTTCCTAAAAAAAGATTGCACTCTCCAGCTAAAAAACGAATTGGTCAAAAATAGAAATAAAAATCGGATATAAAAGCAGTCTGGAAAATCAGTTGATATTGTTAGAGAGACTTTTTAAAAATTATTGAAACTAAAGCAGACAAATATTTTTAATTCTGCTAGATAACCTTTTTTTTAAATCATTTTTTTATATCAAGTTTTGAATGTTGAAAATATAAGGATGGCGGGGTAAAAAAAATAATATATGTCTCGTCTGTTGACCAGACCATCCAACTAGCACATCATATAGGAAAGAAAAGATGTCTTGTCTGAAAAATAATATTCTACATCTTTCAACTGACTGAGAGAAATAAGATGTTTTTAAATAGAAAGAAGAAAACATTCACCTGCATTTAAAATCAGAAGAAAAAGAGTAATCTACTGATAAATATTAAATCATCCAGTCCAATTAATTGTTCCAGTAACTGAGTTTAAACCCAGAAAATTTTTAAGCGTGAAAACAACTGTTGTACTTCATCCACTAAAATAATCATGCTTGACAGGAAGAGAAGAAAAGTTAATACAATGATTTCCAAATTGTCCACTAAAGCAAATAACCTCAATAGGATCATCATCATCAAACAATTATACACATCAAGAAAGAGATTGTTCCAGAGAGAAACAGAAATGGTAGATGCAAAATATAGATATTGAACTAGATAAGTTTGACTCATTGGAAGTCATTACAAAGAACTGGTAGTATAAATTTTTTATATATTTTCTTTACAATATCAGAGACTTGGTAAAATTTTAGCAACAGAGTGGTATATTTTTATTTAAAGAACTTTTAAAACAACCAAGATCAATTAAAACCAAGAATTTCTTAATAACGATTTTGTATGGACCAGAATTATGATTGTTTATTTATTTACAGTTATGAAATATTATTAAGATGTATAATGATTTTTTGGGGTATTATTATTTTGGTTTTAAATAATATTTTGGTTTTTACGGGGTAAACACCCACATACATAATAATACTTTATCTGTGTATAATTGCGAGTGAATGTGATGGAATAAGCAGTATTAAAATATTAAATTATTTTGTTTTAAGAAAGTATAGGTTTCAGAGTGTAGAAGGGAGGGGGATAGAAAGATACTTTAAAACTTGTTTCTAAAACTTGCTCTTTCCAATTTTACTAACATTTATTTTTTATCATTCTGCTTGACACGTTAGATTATAAAGTAAGTGTGCCAATGAGTGAATATTTTTTTTTTTTATAAAATACTTTTCTTGTGGATGGAACATTTTAACAAATCAGTTACCCAATTTAATACAATATACATTTGACAGGAAAGGGGGAAGAACTTGAAATTAATCTGAAGATTGCAATATAATCAATTATTATTGTTATTATTATTCATATCAACTTTCATGTTTATCTATAAATTTTCATGTAGATATTAGTAATGCATTAATAAATGTTCATTTGTTTTATTAAATGAGGTGTATATATTTCATTAAGAGTAGTCTTTATTAAGTGTGATTATTCATCATCAAGGTGAATATTAGCTATTTAAGTTCCAATTAGATATACTAAAATGAAGCAATGATTATGAATTTCTTTATAAAAATTAGGTTTTATGTTTAGGCTTAGTCCTAAAGCTGTGGTTGAAACCATTATCGTTGTCATTATCATCATCATCATCATGTTGCTGTTTAAATGTTTAAAGGCCATAAATAAATATTGATTTCATAGTATTTAGTGATTTCTTAGTATTATTATAACCACCATGAGTGAATTATTATCCTAAATTAATAATATAATCAGAGCTAGTAAAACTTATAAAAAATATTAAAACACATTTGTTATGTTAAGGTCTAAGAAATGATTTCGGTCTAATGAATTCCACTTTAGTTTAAAGATGTTTTATGTTACCTAGGTGTTTACTTAAATATTAGTGCATACAGTGCTATGGGTCTAAAATCAAAATCATACATTTTGTAAGAAATAAGGTACCAAAGAGATTCAAACCTGGTACTTGGTCCAAAAGTTATAAATATAACTTGGTACTTGGTCCAGCTAACCTAGTGGCGCTCTGATAGACCATATTCACTTGTTGTTCACTTAGACATGCACTTGAGATCCAACCAAGAAATGAAAGTGGATAAAATCTACTATCTGTATACCTGAGAAGATATTTTATTGAGTTACTAGTGTACTCACCTCACTTGATTTCCATATACCTGAGTTATAATAGTTGTTATTAATAATTTGTTTATAATTATTGATATTGTGATATCTTGAGAAATCTAATTATAGAAATATGTTTAATTTATTCCTACTCATCATTTTAATATTTATGACCTTATGGCTATATAGCTACTATCCAGGAGTATGTTTCATTTAATCCAATGACCCTTAATATGATTGATAACTCAGTCTGATCTTTTGTTTTATAGCTTATGCTCAGCAAGTTGAATATTACAATTCTTTTTCGTTTATTAAGCTAAATAATATTTATATTTGAATCTTTTCATAATTATTTAATATACATGGATCTTTGATCATCACTTTATTTAAGTTACAATATATATATATAAATAGTTTTAAATAATTGTGAATAAAGTAAATATTAATAATAATAAAATCAAAAAATTAATGAAATCTATTATAATGTTGTTCATATAAATTATAGTAAACTATTGGTAAAAAATATAATACCTTTAAACTATATTAAAGAACTAATAGAAGGAAGATATATGAAACCAACTACATTAATTACAACAAAAATAATTGTTTGAATATATATAAAACATCAATTAATTTAATTAATAATTAGCTAATGATAAATGAATGGAAAATTATATAGTATACAGTTATACAGGTTTTATATTATACCTTGTACCTCTTATATTATTGTTATAATAGATTATAGTTAATTTTATATAAAAGAGATAGATGTCACCGTGTATACAATGTAGATTGGAGAAATAGTATGGAGAGTAAAAAGAGTTTAAATATATATAAAAATAAACAGAATATTAGGTGTGAGTTAATATATGATAATAGTAAGGAAAGTAGTTTATTGTTTAAGGCTCGAACAGGATCTTCAGCTACAAGAGAACATACATATAAATGGAAAAATATGGGTGATTTATTTCGTAAATTATGTAAGGAATGAATAGAAAATATTAGACATTTGTTAATTGAATGTAATACACCATATACTCCTTAAATTACACTCTACAATGCAGCTTAACATATCATTTATTTTACTTCCTTACAGTTTCAACTGCCCAGCAGTCATCATCAGAGCTTTTATCTCAGTACTCTTTCTGAGATAAAACCTCTGATAATAAAAGCTCTGATGATGACTGCAGTGCGGTTGAAACTGTAAGGAAGGAAATAAAATAAATTATATGCTTAGCTGCATTGTAGAGTGTAATTTAAGGAGTATATGGTGTTTTATATTATATATAACTAAGCAATGCAAATAAGAAGTGGAAGGAAATTTAATTGAATGTAAATGCTTGAAAACAGAAAGGGTACATATAATGAAGTTATGGCAGAATAAATAAAAGTGATTATACAGAAAGTGAATTATTGGTTTTTATGATGGGTTTGGGAAAAGATAAGGGGCATTTAGATATAAAGATTATAGAGTTAACAAAGATTATGTTGTGGAAATGGGATAAAGTAGATTATGGGAAAATTTAGAGTGGGGAATGGAAAATAAAGTGGATAACAGGTTTATCTGGGCATAATTGCTGAGATATTATTGACTTCATTTAAGGAGAAGCCACAATACATCACATCACATGTAATTGGAAAACTAGATGCAACATATTGAAAAAAGCAAAAATTAATATTTGTGAGAAGAGCTTTTATATGTATTATTATTATTATTATTATTATTATTATTATTATTATTATTATTATTATTATTATTATTATTATTATTATTATTATTATTATTATTATTATTATTATTATTATTATTATTATTATTATTATTATTATTATTATTATTATTATTATTATTATTATTATTATTATTATTATTATTATTATTATTATTATTATTATTATTATATATTGTTGCTATTATATAAAGATATTTTATATGCTATCATATGATGTACTTAAATTATAATAAAAAATAAAAATCATATATCACAGTTATATAAATGAATATATATATATTATTATTAATTATACATAAAAAAACCTTTTTTCAGTACACGATTTTGTACCCTTTTCAAATATTAACTACCTACTTTGACATTAACTGATTATTGCAGACAGAAAACCATCTAGTGTTTTCTGAAAATTTGTAATGATGGCGTTTTAGTTGTATTTATATGTTGGACTATTTCCATCATCTAATATGAGTATTGAATGTCTTTAGAAAAAATTAACTTTATTTAACTATTCCAAATACATTCAACTGTCAGTAATAGCTCATCAAACATCTAGTGTTCTATAATGGAAGTAAAATAACAAAATAAAATATCAATAAATTAGAATAAATAATGCATATACAATTGTAAAAGACACAGAAAGGGACCACATGTGAGATGGATGGATGAAATAAGAAAGTGTGTAGGGGTGATGTGGAGAAGAGAAGCTAAAGATTGGAGAAGATGGATTAAACTTGGAGAGACCTTCATCCTGCAGTGGATTGATAATGGTTGTTGATGATAATATTATCTTATATAATTGTCCATTTTAATTTAATTGAAAAGTGGTCGATTAAAAATGAATGGAAAATTATATAAGTTTGTATATATAAAGAGATATATATATATATTATCTGTATATTGCTATGTTATATAATCAATTCATTAAAATTATATTGGATAAGGTTTTATTTTATTTTACTGATGTTTTATGTTATTATTGTTGTTGTTTTACTTCCATTATAGAATACTAGAGGGTATTCTATTTGCAGTAATTGGTAATGTTAAAATAGATTATTAACATCCGAAAAGGTCAAGATATAATGGGTTGAAAAAAAGCTTTTTATCTATAATTATTATTAATATATATTGTAACGTTTTTCACGTTTTGATAGATTCTGGTAGGCCTTTTTTTTTACACACTATGAAGTGAAAGTTAATCAAGCTATGAAGACAGAAAATATAAATATTTTATTCATATTTTCTAAAAAAACATAGCTATATTTCCTGATTAACTGGCCTACTAATTACTGCAATTTACGTCGCCAGCAGAATCAGCTTTTTTATTTATCAGGGTATCAGGATTCATACAAGAATCTGCTGAAATCCATCGCATCACACACCATAAATTAAGAAAATAATTTAAAGGCTCGGGTTTTTGATTTCCCGTAACTTAATTATTTTTCAGAGAATATTACACCCAGGGCTTAGTTAATAAATAAACATATTGGCCAAGGTAATTTACACTCAAATTCTAATAAACTAACATTAATAAATTTAATAACTATTATTAATAATGCACAATGCATAGTTGATATTAGAAATAAATATGTTTATTCTAACAAATTAAAATATTAAAAACACAAATTACAAATAAGTTGGAAAAACCACACGCATGCTAATCCAGACATGAATCAATGAATTAAAACAGTTCACATTGCACTTAGATTTCTTAGACCATAAACAAAAGTCTCTTGAATAATAAAATTTAATGTCTCTATCAGAATTATATTATAAGCTTATTGGAGTGGTTTGCAAATGCTTAATTAAGTCACAATCGGGAATAGTTAATCTTAGCTTATTGATAAGTTTAGCAAATTTTCGTAGACAGTTGATTACCATGCATGGTTTTTCATGAGGTTGTGACCATTGGTTTTAACTTGTTTTTGGTCTGTCCTAAAGACTAGTCATGAAAGCTTTTCTGGAGTCAATGTCTTCATGATGAACGATGTCAAAAGCTTCAGTCCACTTCAGCATGATGAATTATCTCAGCGTAGAGTGATCCTGGATCTTTCCTGATCCAGGATCAGCCAAAAGAAAAACACACAAGATAACATTTGAAGTTTTTTTGACCTTTTATATTCATGATCAGTTTTGAGACTTCTCTGTGCATCTATTTTCTTTTGTTCTTTCATCAGAATACCAGATAATAATCTAGTACATTCTTTCTTAAATTTAAGTACAAAAATCTTTTTTTTTTCAGCATAATTCTACCATCTTTAATTAGTTTCCAAAAAAAGTTTTAATGATAGTAATCTTTTATTTCGGAATTTTTTATTTTATTTGTGTGGATTAGTAATCTGCATGTCATTTATTCTTTTCAATTTTAGTTCTTATTTTTAATCAAAATAATAATTCAAAACAAAAAAATCAACTCTCATTGTATATTAAAAAAAAAAACTACACTAACTAAAAAAAATTAAAATTGCATTTTTTAATAAGATCGCTAAATTTACTTTTTCTTCTAGCTTTTACCAAATGCCAATATATTTGCACCATATATACATAAATGGTTCAATTTATATTTATTTATATAGCTCTTGTATATGATTCTTAGTATTTATTATAATAATGATAAATATACAAAAACAATAACCATTAAACATCACATGATCACCATTTCTTATCTTACACAAGCTGTTTACACAGAGGCTAAACTCCATACCATACCACAACCACTGCGAGCCAGAGTAATCAATGGATGCAAGAAGGTTTGTGCATAAAATCCCTATCTAGTGCCTACTTATTCTATATCCCCAGGTTAGTTTCCAGCTTGTGGCTTTCATCAGTGAGGAGCCAATCTAGATAGTTGCAGTGCTCTCAGATCCAAACCTCCTCACTGATGAAAGCCACAAGCTGGAAACTAGTCTGGGATATTAAATGAGTATATGCACTAGATAGGGATTTTATGCACAAACCTTCTTGCATCCATTTATTACTCTGTCTTGCACTGGTAGAGTTATTGTATGGAGAATTTAGCTTCTGTGTACAATAACAATAATTATTATTTATAACAAATATAAAATGATTAAAAAATATTGTCAATAAAAATCAATTTAATTAATACAATTATTTTAATAAATATTTTGTTGATTAATTGATTACTTAATTGTTGCAAGATTAGTTTAAATTGAATTGAAAAAAATAATTCTTTAATATTTATTTATCTTATAAACTTAGACAATAACCCCTTAAATTTGTATAATATAGAAGATGACAAAATTCATACTTTCAAAATTAATAACATTTCTTGAAGTTTAAAAAAATAGACAAACTATTATAAATTATATTACACAAGTAAATAATATTCAAGGTTAAAAAATAAAGTATATAATATTTATTTTAGTAAAACTAATATAATTTCTATGCATTATTATTTTACTTACGGTTATCAAAATTACAATTAATTCAATGTTGATTAACATTAATTGAATTGTGATTGACTTTCTCATTTATCATGTTTTTGTGCTTTTCTGTTTCTGTATTTTTTCAATCCACTTTAGCAATTCCAGAATCAAACTTATGCCTATTATGTCTTTATTTATGATTCCTTTTAAGATTAACTAATTACTTTGAGGAATTAGATTAAAAAATAAAATTCACAAATGAGGAATTATTAAACATGAGCCATAATTTATATATCCAGAGATAATGTTATTATTTATCAGCTGAATTTACATCAATATTTACACTAAAATGAACAATCAACATAGAGGATACTCTATATAAATGTATACATATCAATCTTCATCTATACAACTAGCTTGTTAGAAAGTTGTTCTTCCATTAAACACTATTGTACATTTTTTCACCATAGATACTCATTATTGTTCCTAGGGTTAATTATGCTACTCTACTTTTATTCTCTCTTTTTAACACTATATGCATATTCAAAACTGATGTGCATTCTCTTGTTGTGTCCCCATTCAGTAATTTTTTATTTGCATTGGCATTATCTGTATATATCTGCATAATGAGTACATATTTGCATAATTTGCATAAATTTGTATACTCTGCATATATGTATACATTAATTTTTTAAAGTGTCTAACAATGAGGTGTTTATTAATATCCCATTGTACATACATTTTGGATTTATATGAGATTATATATATATATATATATATATATATTTCTGGATTTATATGAGATTATATATATATATATATATATATATATTTCTGGTCTTCTCTGATCTCTCTTCTGCTTCAATGATGGTACCAGTCACTTTTTTACTTCTCTATAGTTTTTTCATTGTTTTCTTCTTGGAAAAAAACAAATATCTATCATTGACAGTATTAAAAAAATTAAGAGGTTGATATGCTATTTTGTCAGGAATATCAGTACAGATAATAATAGATTAATAGCAAAAACTCAAACTGGATCCATAAGATTGTAAAATGCCTATATAAAAATCATTTATTAGATGTACAAAAAGTGATTGTAACAATGTTGTGACTAAGTGTAATTGTGTTAAACTTGAAGAGATCTCACCTTGAAGTCAATCGCTAACAGCTCAAAAAGAAAACAATACATGGTAAAAATTAAATTAAAAAGAAAACTTTCTAACACATTTAAAAAAAATTTATGTAAAAATGTTTGCTAGTTTTTTTAAAAATTAATCTTTAGGTTATTGTGCAACATAATAATTCTGTAAAGAGTAGTGGAAATAATAGAAATATTTTTTTATATTAAATGCTTTTATTGCCTGTGCATAAAAAAGAAATAAAATAATTGTTTTCTAACTACAATGGGTGTTTTTAGATTTAATTTGAAATAAAAGAATGGGAATCCAGAAACCCCTGTGCACTAAAAAGAAATAAAATAATTATTTCTTCAACCACAATTGGAGTTTTTATATTTAACTTGAAATAAAAGTATGTCGATCCCTTGACTTAATTAATTTCTGGATCTACCATGCTTTTATTTTAATTTAAATCTATAAACTCCAGTTGTGGTTGAAAACACAGTTATTTTATTTCTTTTTAATGCACAGTCAATAAAAGCATTTAATATAAAAAAATATCTCTATTATTTTTAAGTTTTTAGTATTAGTACAGTAAATGAAATCTAAAACTATATTGAACTTTAAATTGACTGGACACTTATAACTGTTTATACACACACACACACACACATATATATATATATATTGTAATGGGAATTATCATTTTTTTAAACTTTTAACTTTTTAAACTTTCTAAAATTTTTATTATTTTATTCTATTTTTATAAAATCATATTATTTTGCAAAAAGATCTTTTAAAGACCCGTTATTCAAGCAGGAGAGTAAATATGATTAATACTTACATATCAATCATACCCCCGGTCAGACTGAGATTTAATAAAATATTAAATTGATGGCCACATTTCCAGACCAAAGTCTCTCTGGCTGCATAAAATGTGAAACATCCCATGGTGAAATTTATAACAGGTTTTAAACCCAGAGAGCCATCCAATACTTACATTGGAACCCATGAAATGTCATTAACATGTTTCAAATGCTTTACCCATGGCTAGTTCTTAACATGAGACCAGTTACGCATTTACTTATATGAATGGAGAGAAAGAGAAGGAGATGGAAAAAGGACATTAACAATTAAAACAAATTTATTAAAAGATAATCATTAAATGTAATATAATAAGAAGTAATAAAATATAAACACATTGTATACACTTAACAAATTTTGCATGCTTATTTATGAATTCTATTTTGAATGAAATATAAAAATTTTAATACTGATATAAAAAATATTTATCTAGGATTTATAGCATATCTTTTTGAGCTTATTTGGGTTTTCAACATTGTCTTTAATTTCCATAGGTGGTTCAAATAGTCTTTGGTTTTCATGGTAGGTATGCACAGTTCTTGACTTTTGTATATGAGTATGTACAGATCTTGGTTATTCTTTGTATATGGATGATTACCTATTTGTCCTTGGATCCGGTTAGTTTTTTGGTCCAGGTGTTGGTAACATGAAGGAAGCTTCTTGGTGTCTTGTTCTACAGCATGTCTGTTTTACTTAATTCAGTAAGGCAGGTTGAAACTTCAGCAGAAGACAAGTTAGAGTAATTTATTATGGCATTTTGCTGATGGCACATGGGTGAAGAGTGGAATAAATTGACTGACCACCAGCATTCGGTTCTAGCCAATCATTCTCTTTAATAACTTGAACTGAACTCTCTGAATTTAACTTCTCAACTCAAACTTAACTTAACTCAGACTTAATTTAACTGAATACAATAGAGAATATGTGTCTAACCCCACATTTCTTGAGTTTTGACCCCATTATCAATACATTTAATCTCTAAAAAAATTTCATTACAATTTACATTTTTTTTATTTTCTGTTTTTTAATTTTAATTACATATTAGAATTAGAGATATTTATTGTTTAACTAATCAATCTGGAATTTTAATCCCCAGGGCCTGATTAGTTTTGTACAAATTTTTTAATTAAAAATACTTTTTTTCTTAAAGAGTATTTTTGACAGATCATAAAATAAAAATATATAAAAGAAAGACAAGTTATAATTATTAATAATTCCTAACTTATCTCTAAATTTTCCCTCTATTTTTTTTAAACTATTGAATTATAATTATTCTAAATTTTATATTTTTTAATAAAAAAAACTACAAGGAAATTATGTAACTCATATATACACCCACACCTGCACAATGCTTGCATATACATACTGTTACAATATATATATATTACTATATATATATATATATATTACTAGATATTTCTGCTATAAGTTAAAATATATAAACTCTTATGTATATATATTATATTTAGTATGTGTATGTAATAATACATGTGTATATATTGTAAATATATGTTTTGATTAGTATAAATTTTATTATTTTTTAATGTATTTTTTTCGAACCATAAGTGTTTTTTTTTTGTAGTCTGCCATGATTTTTGACAGGCTTTCTTTTCCTTCTATTTCTGCATTTTTTTCAAACAGACTCTTATTTTGTGTGGTATTTTCTCATTGCTTTGCACTGCATTTATATAGATACATGTCAAAGTAGATGAAAATCTGTGATATAGAATCTCTCAAATCTGTAAGTGAATCTTGTATTTTTAAAAGTTCATTTCCTATTTGCTGTTGTTGCTGTTGCAAGTAACTATTTACACCAATGCATTATTTATAGTATATAATAATTGTATATAGTCAAATAATTTTTCCAATTTAAATAAGTTCTTTATTACTTACTGATCATTCAAACTGCCTTTTCTTTCCGTAAAGTGAAAGTTTTTATTCATTTGTTTTTATTCAGAAGTTCCAAAAAATCATCTGATATTACAGAATAGATAGAGATTCATGTGATTTGTACATGTTTTTTTAGATTTTGTATGTTTAAGAAGGCAGCATTTTAGAATTTTTCTTTACTTAAAAGATTGCAGAAACGTATTTTAAATGATGTGTTTATTTACTTACTGATTGCTGCAACTGCCTTTTTGCTTTTGTAAAATGAATATTTTTGTTTCATTTATTTTTACTTCTAAACTCCAAAAAATTTGAAATCAAAATGTGTGGAAGTTTATCCATCATTACTCTTTATTTCTGAAATTAATTATTCTAACTTTTGTCAAATTGCATGTCCAACTGCTTACTAACAAAAACTGCACTTGTAAATTATGTTTTTATTAAATATAATAAATGTTTATTTTAAATTTTAATTTGAGTTTTAATCAAATCATTAAATTGAATGATATATATATATTCCTTGTATTCATATTTCTTAAAACTGCTCTTTATTTCTGTAAGTAATAACTCTTAGTAAATTAAAGCATTGTTAAATTGAAAAAAAAATAATGCCCTCTCATGGTTATTATTTAAAACAAATGAAAGTTTTAAGAATAATTGTTAATGGTGACATATGAAGTTATTGAATATTTTTCCACCCTCTGTAACATATCTATCAAACCACTTGTCATACTGAAAATATAGGTGTTTTAAATGGATTAGGGTGGTATAACTTAGTTATATATCAACTATCAAGCAATTGTAATGAATTTAAATACATTAAATCTCAATTTTAAAATTTTATTCTAACTTGAAAAAGGTCAAAAGTTAACAAACAAACAAAACAGTTTTCCAACATCAATAAAAGCATTTGAAAAGAAGAAAAAAATGCTATTTTTACACAAAATGGATTTATGTATTTATTTTTAAATTAGTCATCTACAACAATGAATGTTAAAAAAAACACTAGTCAGATAAAAATTTGAGATTTTGTGTTGACCATTTTCTGATCAAGTTGAAACTGTTAAATATTTTTAAAAAATATAAACTTTATACTTTTTTGAATACATTTCACTGTTTGTAATAAACACAGGTTAATATCATGTATTAACCTTTATGTTAAACAAATACTTCAATATATTTAAAACAATTTAAAGTTTGAATTTTTCTAAAAGCATTTAAAAATTTCATTTAAAAGATGGAAATAATCCATAATTACAATAAAAAACCACTACAAATCTTCAAACAATTATTCAGATATGTACATACTTAAATTTCATATTTATATGAGCTTTGCAAAAGCATGTTAAGTGGGAGTTTGTTGTGGTATAGTTACATAATTATTTATTTATAAAGCATTTCAGTCTCGGTGGACATTTATACTTTAAAATATTTAACTTAATACCTTTTTGATTTAAAATTAATGTATATTTAAATTATTGAAGAAATTACGAATCATTAGAACAATTTTTTATAAAGATGTGAAAGTTTCTAATTACTGCTTCTCTGCTATCATTTAACACATTCAAATATTACACAAAACATTTTCATAAATAACTGTAATATAATCTTTTAGCATAAAAATTTTTAATTACATATATTAATTATTTTTTAATTTCAAAAAAATATTTCTCTGGTGATAATTTATTTCTTCAGCAGTCTTTTTATTAATATAAAAGATAAAGTAAAAGCAATAAATAGATTATTATAGAAAACAAAATGAAAGGTTTGTTGACAAGAGATTTTATCATATATTTTTTTCCATTACTTATCATTTAATAATATCTAGAAACTCATTTAGAGACTAATATTGAATACATATTTGCAGTAAGTGAATCTATATAAAATAATTTTGAGATTTTTGTATTTCATTACTGTAAAATAAATAAAATCCATTCTGAACTTGGCAAATTATATATATATGTTGTGTGCGTGCGTGTGAAAGAGAGAGCTTTATGATTTATTGGATATTGCTGCTGTCTACAATATTGACACAATCTGAAGATTTAATTCTAACCAGATAAAATTTATTTTTTTAATTTTCCAAACAGGTTATCTATCAGTCTATAAAAAAACTCAATTTCTAACTCTTATGAAGGCAATCTTCTTTTAACAATAAGGGAGTAATCATAATATATGTGCATACCATAGGTAATATGTAATAAAATAAATTCTACAAGACTATGTAGATAATTATTAACTATTACAGTAATAAATTTTGATCAAAAATAATATTTATTACTTTGCTAAGCCAAGCTTTTAATAGACAAAACTCTCTCTATACAGTAGTGTCACTCTAAGCAAGACAGAGTAATCAATGGATGCCAGAAGGCTTGTGTATAAAATCCCTATCTAGTTTGGGGATATTGGATGAGTAGGCACTAGATAGGGATTTTATGCACAAGCCTTCTGGCATCCATTGTTACTCTGTCTTGCTTAGAGTAGCACTATTGTATAGAGAGAGTCTTGCCTATTTTAACAACAGTTATGAGCAAGCATGGGAAATAGTGATCATGTGATGTTTTAAGGTTTAATACCAAGCTTTTAATATAATGTATCTTAGTCAAAGCACAACTAAAGTGAATATTAACAAATATATTAGCTAATTCTCATTTGCATAAACACATACTAAACTAATCACTGATTATAATAGATTTGGATATTTGCATGTGTAAATTGGACTAGCAGTTGTCTATGTCATTGAATTAAATGATCAGTGCATTCTAGGAGGAATACTATTAACTCTTATATTTATGGAGTTCTTAGAGTTAATGATGCACCATGCTTCTTTTACTTTTCATTTATTATTATTATTATTATTATTATTATTATTATTATTATTATTATTATTAGGCAAATAACGTTAGCATCAGCAGGCTTACAGAAATGACCAGATTTTTTCTTATGGTCTATAAATACTGAGCTATAAGTGCAGTTGCAGATGGATTCATTCTAATTTTTCACAAACACTTTATCTTGTGTTTGGAAGTGAGGGTATTCATTTATAGTTAAAAATCCACAAAGCATATGTGCATTAGCTTAATGGCTCGTTATTACTATTTAACTCTCTTACATAAATAAACATGCTGAGTGATTCTCGATTTTAAGTTTGCACATGTCTCTCCATAGTATCTGACATTGAGAAAACTGACAATCCAGGGTATATCCCAATTGAGTTTTATGATTATAATTAATCTTATCTTTGGAATCATTAACAAGTCTATTTAGTGATAAAGGGTATTTAAAACCAATATGAAAATCCTTGGGCATAATCAGTAATCCATAAATATGAGCTAATAGCATTTCTCTTAGCAACAGTGGTCATTTAATCTAATGACATAGCCAAGGTCAATTTATACATGTAAATATGAAAATCTATTATCATCTGTGACTAGTTTGATGTATGTTTATAATATGAGGGTATGCTAATATATTTGTTGATATTCACTTTAGTTATGCTTTGACAAAGATATACTGAATCAAAAACCTGGCTTAGCAAATAATAAATATTGTTTTAGATTAAAATTTATTATTGCAGTAGTTGATAATTGTCTACATACTCTTATAGATTTTATTACACACAGATACACACACACACACATATATATATATATATATATATATATAATACACTATATTAATACTCTGACACTGATTTATTAAATAAATGAAATACTCTCAATCCAAAGCATAAGATAAAACTTTTTAAGAGAAAAGAATGAACCTTCTTATTTCTTTTACCTAATTTCATTTATATAGGCAAATGTGAAGTGCTTTTGGAAAGAAAGCATGAAAATCTTAAATTTATCATACTATTTCTTTAAAGCTATATTTTAAATTGCTTTATATTATTTTAATTGACATTTGTGAATTTTTTCAATTTACTGCTTGTTCATATTAAATCAAATAATAAAATATGTAAATATAAGCTTTTCCCAATAATCTTTTCTTTACAAAATACTTCAGATTTGCCTTTATAAATGAATTTAGGTAAAAGAGACAAGACAGTAAAACGTTTATCTTATGATTTAGTTTAAGAGTATTTTATTTACTTAATAAACCAGTGCTGGGGTATTAATCTAGTGTATTACATGACATTAGCCATTGGAAAAATTATATTTATATATAAAATAAAAATAGTGTTATATGAATTAATAGTTAGAGAAGTTAGAACAATAAAATTATATGATTGACCAAAAAGCAAAAACATCATAAAATTGAAATTGTAAAACATATATTAAATAAAAGATTAAAGTGTGGGTATCCATTAGAAGTCATTACTAAATTTCATATAACAATCCAGGTCATGGTGTTTATTGTAAAATTAAATTTGTAATATTAACAGACATATGAATTTTTTTTAAAAATGTAAGTGGATTATATATACAAAATTATAAAAAAAGTTATAAATATTTAAACAGTTTTTTCAGAAATTGTGAATAATTTAAAAATAGGTTCAACTATTTAAATCAAACTTTTATGTAATAGTTAAGATTTAAGAAAGATAATAAAAATAATACAAAAAAATAATCATTAGAAAATTTAGATTAATACAAAGCAAAGAAGAAAGTTTGCATTGATTTTTTTATTATGAAGTAAAAGTTTATCTTTTATACTATTTCAAATGCCATTTTACGCAATGTCCGTGAAATTAATGTATAGTCACAATTGGATATTATAAAATAAATTTTTGTTTAATTATAAAAAAACTGTTTTTATTTTAAATATTATATAGAGATAATTTTATGTTTTAAATTTTAAAACATCAATTTTTATGTATGAAAAATCACATGATCACCAGGTACAGTACTCTCAGATCGAAGGCTCTTCACTGATGAAAGCCACAAGTTAGAAACTAGTCTGGGGATATTGGATGAGTAGGCACTAGATAGAGATTTTATGCACAAGCCTTCTGGCATCCATTGATTACTCTAGCTTGCACTGAGTGGCAATACTGGTATTAATATATGAAAAATGTTACTCAATATCACACACACACACACAAAAAAAAAACAACTTGTAATTATAATGAAGTTGTTGTCTTTTGTATTCACTTTATTAATTAAATACCATATTAACCAGAATCCAATCATAAAACAATCACACTTTCTAGTAAACAAGTCAACATATTTTAGAATTCCAATCAGTTACTGCTAACAATAGTAGTAGTTGCATTTAGTGCAGGTTTTCTGCAGTTAGAATTGAACCAGTTGAAGATGAAATTCAACACCAGTCAAAAATATTTGAAAATAACAATGTATAACTTTTACTAAAAATAGCAAAAGTCACTGCAAGGAAAAAGAAATTAATTTCATTTTTTAATATATATATGTGTGTGCCCTGTGCACAGATAATGAAGGTGTTAAATGTTAACAAAATTATTAAACGTTACTGCCAAGCACTTTTGGGACAGTTTATAGTCCCATATTCATGGCAACTTGTATTTGGTTAAGAACTGTAATGTTAATGCAGATTTATGCAAATTCATATGAAGATGCTACATAGACCATTTTCGAGACAGAGAAAAGCAGGCCTCTCTTCTATTGATTGCTGCTGGGTCACTTACAATATAGTAAGCTTCCCTGACTTTGTGTTTAATGTCATTCATTTCAGAGCAAATGACACTGGCTGTGGTAGGCAGAAAAGCATGGCCAGTGGCTCTTTCATAAACACAAAGTCAGGGAAGCTTACTACATTGTAAGTGACCCAGCAGCAATCAATAGAAGAGAGGCCTGCTTTTCTGTCTCGAAAATGGTCTATGTAGCATTTTCATATGAATTTGCATAAATCTGCATTAACATTACAGTTCTTAATTAATATATAAAGAGCCTGCTACTAGCTCTAAACAAGCTTAATTATTTTATTTTTTATGATAAATGCTACAAGAGAAAATAAATGAAGCTTTTATCTATGATGGTCCCCATCCCCAGACCGGTTTTGAGCTTATGGCTCTCATCAGTGAGGAGCTAGGACATAAGATTCAAAATATTAACTCAAGCCAAGCATTTATCTAATTCTTGTAGCATTTATCATAAAAAATAAATAATTAAGCTTGTTTAGAGCTAGTAGCTGGCTCTTTATATATTACATATTGGTAATACAAGCTATATAGGTCATGTGATATATGACTGATTTTTACTATTATAGTTCTTAATTAAATAAAAGTTGCCATGAATATGGGACTATAAACTGTCCTGAAAGCACTTGGCAGTAACTTTTAATAATTTTATTTATATTTAATAGCATATATATATATTAATTGAATTTAAACGCTAATGAAACTGAGCTAAGTAACCATTAAAAAACTAAAATATTTTAACAAAATCTATGAGAAATTATTTATTACTGGTATGAATTATAAAATAATATTCTAGTTAACAACTTTAGTGATCACTATCTGGAAATGTATTTTCTTATGAAATAATGGATAAAAAAATAAAATTGATTTATAATTTATCTAGTTTCAGTCCTGTAAGATAAAATTGAAAGTCAGCAAATAAATTAATGTAAAAATAATGTCATGAAAAAATTGAACCTACAAATAATAAAATTCAGCAGAGCACTTATATAAAAGTAGAGCTATGAAAAAATGGACAAAAACATTCAAATTATACATAGTAAATATTTAAATATTGTCAGAGTGTGTTCCTCAAACTTAAACCTTGCCAGATAAATGTAAAAGAAAGTAATAAAGAATAGGGAAGTTAATGTTAAGATATTGATTTAAATTATATTTTATAAAATCTTTAGAAATTATAGTTAATTAAAATATTTCAATAACATTAGATTGTTAATAGATAAATTAATTTATAAACTTTGGATTATTATGTATATATTTTTAAGATGTTATAATTGCAAAGAAATCAAGTCATACATCATGTGACTTCATTTAATAATAAAAAATTGTGAAAAAACACGTTATAATGCTCTTATATTTTTATGCGATATTGAACAGTAAATGTTTATTCAGAAAATATATCTTATAAATTGTTTGTATATAATTAACAGATGACTTTATGCAGAATATGCCTATATCTTTGAAGAGATTAAAAGCAATTAAATATAATATTAAACCCAGCCAGAGGTATATACAAATAAGTACTAAAATAGAATTTCATATTACACTACAATAGCAGTCAAAACAAAAAATTATTATACAACTATGGTTTCATCAATTAGTAAACAGTCAAAAACTCTCCATATAATAGGGCCACCTTGTGCTAACCAGAGTAATCAATGGATGCCAGAAGGCTTGTGCATAAAATCCCTAACTAGTGCCTACTCATCCAATATCCCCTGACTAGTTTCTGGCTTGTGGCCTTCATCAGTGAGGTGCATTGGATTTGAAAGCCACAAGCCAGAAACTAGTCTGGGGATATTGGGTGAGTAGGCACTAGATAGAAATTTTATGCACAAACCTTCTGGAATCCATTGATTACTCTAGTTAGCACAAGATGGCCCTACTATATGGAGAGTTTTTGCTTGTTTACTAACAGTTATGTGCTAGCATGAGATGGTGATCATGTGATGTTTAGTGGTTTCATCAATTAACAAATAGACCTTCTCAAGTGATACTCAACTAAACATACAACATATATATATATACAAAACAAAAAAAAATCATCATTCACTTCAAGAAATAGCTTCATTTCACATCAAAGGATGTCTTCATAAGATTGATGGCCCGAGATTATCATCAAAGTTTCTTTTACTCTTCTTTTTAATTCACTTTTTTTTTATATAAAAGATAACCTTTGCATTGTTAAATAATATTTTATGACCTGTATTCAGTTCATGAATATACAAAGCTGAGTTTTGATACTCTTTCATTAAGACTTAATTTACTTTGTCCTATATAAATTTTATGACAACTAAAATTAATGAGTAGAATAAAATAAATAAATATCATATCTCAGTTTTATATATTCATGAACTGAATACAAGTCATAAAATATTATTTAACAAGACAGAGGTTATCTTTTATGAAAAAAGTGAATTTAAAAGGAGAGTAAAAGAAACTTTGATGATAAAATTTTTTGAATCTGAGATCATCATTCTCGTGAAGACATCTTGTAATGTTAAAGAAGTTGTTTGTTGAAGTGAATAATGAGAATATTTTGTTTTATATAAATATGTTGTATGTTTTAGTTGAATTTTATTTGAGGGCTATTTGTTAATAGATGAAACCATGGTAGTTAAAACAGGCAACACTCACTATATGTATTGCCACACACAGCAAACTAGTGTAATCAATGGATCTCAGATGGCTTGTGCATAAAATCCCTATCTAGTGCCTACTCATCCAATATCCCCAGACTAATCCTGCCTAATAGAATAGTGGTGGCTATGGTTATTAAAGAACCAAAGACACCAAATTGTATGGGTACTAAACTGAGTTCAGACTCATATGACTATATAAACTAATGGGCTTGGATTGAAAACATTAAGGTGTTTTCAGTTTAAGACTCATAGTTTTGTAGTTAAGTGGAGATAAAAGGTGGCTGTGGAGGGTTGCATTAGATCCTAAGATCTAGGTGCAGTGCTCTCAGATCTAAGGCTCTTCACTGTCGAAGGCCACAAGCCAGAAACTAGTCTGGTGATATTGGATGAGTAGGCACTAGATAGGGATTTTATGCACAAGCCTTCTGGCATCCATTGATTACTTCAGCTTCCTGTGTGTGGCAATATGTATAGTGAGTTTTGCCTGTTTTAACAACAGTTATACACAAGCATAAGAAGTGTTGGTCATGTGATGTTTATTGGCTTAAAACCATGGTAGTGTAAGAATTTTAGTAAAATGTTTTGGCTAGTATTGTAGTGTTAAATGAATTTCTATTCTATTTATAATCGCTATAACAGCATTAGGCAGTATTTAATAAATAAGTACTAAGTAAAGATAATTTATGTATTTACAGACATAACAACCATATAAAGATGATTTAATATATTTGTATAAAAATGCAATGTGATTTTGTAAATGCTTCAAATTTGCCATTATTATAATTATTTTATTTCATTAAAATATTATTTTAAAATTAGGTTGCATTACTTTTATTTATTATTTATTCAATTCTCAATCAGACCACATAACACAGTTTACTTGCACATGTGATTATTGAGTCATATAATGTATATAAATGAGTACAAAGTAATTTCAAATTGTGCCAGACCATAGGTAACTTATTAGAATAGAATAAATGTTTAAGAAGAAATATGGATAAAAAAGTTAACCCTATAAGTATAGGGACAATGGAGAAAGTTATGAAACTATTCTACTCTCAAAATAAATAAAGCCAATTTGAGATAACAAATATTATTTTAGGGTCAATCTAGTTGATTGAGTTAGAATGATTATCAGTAAGGAAATATAACTTGTTCATCAGCATTAATTTATTGAGATTATAATTTTGATTTATCAATCTATATAATCCAATAGATGATTGGTAGTTCTTGCAATGTTTTAATTACTGACCAACATTGATCTGGATGAATTCAACTTCTCCTATTGTGTTTCAATACAATATCATTAAAGCTTGCTATAAGTTTGCAGTAGATACATAATAGTGAATCATTGTGGTGCTATAAACAACAAATACTATTATTTGCTTCTACTGCTCATCATAAATAGCACTAATGGTTTAGTATTTGCACATCCTGTACAATATATATATATATATATATATATATATATATATATATATATATATATATATATATATATATATATATATATATATATAATAGTAATGAATGTATACCATACATGATATGTAATAAAGTAAGAAAATTATATTATGGTGGAGAAATTTAATATAAGTGTGATATAAACAAATATATAATTTATTAAATGCCAAGTTAGGCTTTCAATATGGAGTATATTTGTCAAAGAATGACTGAAATAAAATTAACAAGGATATTGGCATTTCCATTCCATTTGTTTGTGAACATAAATTAAACTGGTCTCTGATTTTTAATAAATGTGCATTATTTGCATGTATAAGTATTTGATGGAAATCAGTCAGACAATTAACTATACTGTGGAATTAAATGTTTACTAAGGAAAATGCTATTGGCTCTCAAATTTATGGCATTTTTAAAGTTGATTGTGTGTCAGGACTTTTTAATTTTTCATTTTTTGTTGTTGCTTTTAAGGCAGATAACCTTAGCATTGGCAGGTTTAAAAGAATGGCCAGTATTTTTCCCATGATTGACAAATACTGAACTGTAAACACTGTTGTATTTTTCTCTGTTATATAAATGAACATGCTGGGTACCTCTTGATTTTAAGTTAGTATGTATTTCTCCATAATATCTGCCATTACAACATTGGCAATCTAGAGTGCATACCAGTTGAACCATATCATCATTAATGATCTTTGGAATTATTAATGGTCTGTTAAGTGACAAGGGATATCTAAAACCAATGTTGAAATATTTGTTTATAATGGATATTGATTTAGAGTGCATTATAGGGATATAAGGATTATCAATACAAGGTTTAGCATTAGGTGATTTACTGAATTTGTGTCTACAGTTAAATCTATTTGTTTGTCAAGTGTGACAGCAGAGTATCCAACTTTAATTAAATCTTTCCTATAACATTCTAGATTTTTTTTGCATCAGCTATGAATTTGAAAAGTTTTGAGTTTCTAAATAAAAAGGCTTTAAACCCATTATTTTATATTGGAAAGGAACCTTAGATTGAGGGTGTAAATATCCTCTTATCCTCAGAAGTTAAACACTCATTGAGTAATCAGTTGTATAGGTCTCTCTTGTTATTTTCAGATCAAAATATTTAATAAAGTGATGGATAACTTTCTTGTCCATTATCCATTTGATTTCAGGAAAGTGTTTTAAAAGCACATATAAAGACATCATCCACATAACTTGTGTATATCATATCCTTATAAGAATCTAAGAAATACTGAATAATGTTTTTTTCAATATTGGCCAAAACTAAACTGCATATCATGCCACTAACAGATAAACTAATGGACCAATGTGTGGGCATGGTAAAAGTTTCATCCTTAAAAGTGACAGACAAGTTGTCATTATCCACCACAACACATCCATAATAAACAGATCTCTTATTGCTGATTGTGCTGCATTTTAGTAGGTCTTGTATGATATTAATTGACCAAACTCTATTGATAGATCCTTTCAGCTCAGTCATGTCAAAGGAAGCCATTCTAAATTCCTTGTGAATCTTTGTGTTTTTAATTGTATTGATAAAGTTAAATGATGACTTAATAGTTAAAATCCCAAAGATAAGTTTGGATTGCAATCAGTCTGTAATCATTTTGGCTGCATGCTTATAAGATGTGCCATAAAAATCAATCATAAGCCTAAGTGGATAATTCTTCTTATGAAGTTTTATATTAGTGGAATATTTAAATACTTAGATCATGGAAATACCAAAATTTTTGCTAAATTTTATTTCAGTCTTGCTGTGACAAAGATACTCCATATCCAAAGCCTGGCTTAGCATTTAATAAATTATGTATTTGTTTATATCAAACTTATAATAAATATCTATCTATATATTATAATGATTATCAGAGCAGTGTGTGTGTATGTCAGCAAGTGTGAATTAAAACATCAGTTGATTTTACTAATATATTTCTTTAAAAGAAGCACCTTAAGATTGTTACCATAACCAGTTAATACAATTGTTGACAATTATCTAAATTTCCCTGTTATCAGTATTCCGTGATTTCAATGCAGGATAAATAATATAGCATTGGGTTTATGGGAAAAGCACATTCGAGCAGAGAGATATCAATGGAATATGATGCATTTATGACTGCAGATTTCATCTAATATAATTTTTATATAGTTTTAGAAATTAGTTGACCATTTTATTGATTATTATTTACTGTACTTAGAAAGATGCATGCTTGCATATTATACATATTAGCGAAGTCTAGTCTCTTATTGTCAAAATAAGAACATGCAGAAACTTTTTTTTAATACAAAATAAACACAACATAATTATCAGAGTTTGATTTACAAGTATCAAGCTTTCTACATCCACAATTTTGATGCCATTCATTTCAGATAATACATTAATGGTTATTACCAATCATTAATTAAATAGAGATTATCATATCATTTGTAGTTCAGGAGGCATTCAAATTGTGAGTGCAGAAATTGAGACACTTGTTAATGAAGTAGCAATAGTTTGGTATTGATTAATATTAAACAAATGGTAAAAATATGTGGAAAAGATTGTGATTTGTTTCATATAAAGAATATTGCTTTAGTTTGGTTGTCTTTTTCAAATGTATTCATCCATATGTTTCTAAAATGTCTAAAATTAATTTATTTCAGCCATTTAGGCCAGTTAATGAATAAGTTCTAGCTTATTACTATACATGATGAACAAAAAGCAATATAGATATAGAATCATTCATCTAATGATGCAGACCATGTATTATTTTAAAGATATTTATAATTACAACACAGTTATCAATGCACATATAATATTGAAATGAAATGAACTATATAAAGTATATGTTTAACTATTTATTCATTTTTGAAATCAATAGGTTTCATAGAGTAAAACAACTCAATAGAGTTATATCACTTTTTTCTTCATATGTCATAGCATCGGCCGGTAGGTGAACCCGCAACAACTGTCTGCAACCAACTGCTTGCTTGCAAGGCGGTTGCGCTGACCTCTCTCATTTGGATAACTTTTTTGTCAGATAAATTTTGTATGCTTATTAATTTCATAAATACCTTAAGTATTTATACATGTACATAGATAAATATTTTTTAGATATATTTAAAACTTTACTACACATTATTGAAACATATGTCAACGTTTGTCTTTTAAAATTTTTTTATATGTCAATATATTTTTGAAATAAATTCTATTGGCTGATGAGAGTAGGATATATATACAAAATGCTTTAATACTCTATATCATTACTAGTAATCGAAAAAACACTATAACAGAGAACAAAACAAATTAAGCAGACCGAATATATTTTGAATCCTTAAGCGTCATAATCATGTTTATCAATGATGAATATATTTTTAAAAACTATTATGTTAATAATGAAAATAGATGGCAATTAAATAAATCCGTTTAAGGCAATGATCTCTTTAACTGAGTTTCATAGAGAAAGACTGAAGAAGACATTACTCATAGGACTTGCCGTTTGTTAAATTATAAGGATATGAGTATTCTTCATTATTGTTGTTTTATTTTTAGCTAATGGATTGAAATCTAAAACAATTTCCAAATTTTATTTAGCCTGGGTTTGAATTCAGAGCACAATGACGAATGGATGCGCTTCTACTATTGTAAAAGATATATATATAAGCTAGGATTTTCATTGATGGTTAATAACTAAATGGAATTCGTATATCGTATAAGAAACCTTTTAATATTTCATTATTTTATTTTATTTTAATTACGCGTTCGGAAAAAAAAAAAAAAAAAATGTTATTTTACTTAGTTTATTTATTTAATTCTAAAGTCGAATATTTTATATTTTTTCTAATTTTAATCTTTAAAAAAAAAAAAATGAACTTTTTATATTGGAGTTTTTAAAGACATTAATCTTAACTCCATTATTCTTTCTTTATTTTTTTATATCTTGTCATAAGGGAGAAAAAGTATTATTTCTTTAACAAAGATTATCAATTTACTTTTAAACCATCGCTTTTTAGTGAACCGTAAGAACAACATTTTCACTCCAAGGGGAACATATGTTTTTTTTTCACGTCACAAAGAATTAAAAAGAAAAAAGATTTTTATTAATATTACGATTTATAATTATTTTTAACAATTCAGTTTCAAAAATTATAAAAATTATGTATATTTATATGGAAAAATGTTCTGCAAAAATAAAAATAATGAATTTACTCATTTCGCACTCATTGCTAACGATAATGGAAATATAATAAGATTTAGTCATTCTTTATATATATGGCATTTTCATATTATATATAAATTCATTCATTTTGTAAAGAAAAAACAAATGTGGTATTAAGTAAACGAATTAGTAATTAAAACTAAATCAGTTAAAATAATTTTTTAAGTATTTTGTTTTATTGAGTTGACATAATTTTTAAAAAAAAATAGAAACTATTTTTTCAATCTTTCCATTTTACCTTAAATATAACTAATTGAATATACGGTAATACAAATTGTAAGTTTTCGTTTATTGATTTAAAAAAAATAATACTCCCCTCCCCTTTAATCATAGAAGATTCCGTTAATTTTCCTTCAGAATATTTCAGATATGAAGATTATTTTTTACATAAATAAGTAATTAGTAATTTCCAAGGGTTTTTTTCTTTGAAATATATAACTCTTAAATATTTCTTTGTCATTCATCATAATTAATAGCTCTCGTAAAGAAGTATGCCACTCTAACTTCTGAAAAAAAAAGTTATATATACACGAGTTTTGTATTGATTATGCAAACCAATCCATTATTCATAAATGCACCATATATATCACAAAATGGTTCCAAAGTTTGTTTATGTAATTCAAATAATTATATCTTTTAACATTTTGTGCAATAAGGTTTTATTTTTAAAAGATTTAAACACATTTCTAATTATAAATCTTTTTTTGTATTTACTCTATACCTTTTTCTTTCAAAAGAATCAATTAATGTGGCATCTTTTTAAAAAATGTCCTTGAGATAATATTTTTAAAAAGATGTATTTATTCTATAAAAACTATCCTCAAGTTCTCAATAAAATATTTTTTCAGTAAATATAGATAAGTCTTCAAGAGACAGAATTCATTTTAACACAATTAGTTACCATGTAGTAGGTAGCAACTTTATCATTGTTTATGTAGCGGTGAATGTGAACAACTTTGTTAATATTCAGAATTAGAATTTATCAATGTTATTCATCTTCAGCCATACGCAAGCAAAGATAGTGCTTCTATTTCTTACTGTGGTTTGTAACATATATATATTAGGTTTCTATTTCATGAAGATTTATCTATCTCGGAAGATCTTGCCAATAATTGATCTCTTAAAATTGTAACTATTCCGCATATCAAGACAATGATAACATTAAGAGTTAAAAAATATATATGTATGATAAACATTTATTTTAAAATTGATCTGTATATTTACATTATAGAAACTGCAACTGCAAAACATACAATTTTTAAATAGAATGTAGGAAACAAATTAAAGTAACAACTAGAAATATAATCATTTACTATTGCTTAAGCATAGTTTGTTATAACTTATATTACATTTTTAATAATGTAGAGTTAATTATCTTAACATACATAACAAATACTTATATATAGATTATTTTTTATCTGACAAATAGATTGATATTAATATAAATATTACATGCTGACATTGTGCTTAATAAGTATTAATATTTACAACTTTAAATTGATTCAAAATATTTCTAAATTTAAGATCTGAACATTGACTCATTGTCATTAATGTTAATGTGTAATAGAAATAGTGAATTTAATCAGTGAAGAATTTATTAGCTTCATGCTTCCAAATCAAAATGCTTTAGATTTGCCTACATAATTAGAAAAATAAGTTGAAGATAAGAGTGGCCACTCTTATTTTTATAAAGATGAATCTTGTGTTAAGATTTGTAGGGGTCTCTCTTGTAATAAAGATTAAGCACACAAGGTGCATGTACTAAGGTTATATAGCCTTATATAAATATTATGTGCTGACATTGCACTTAATAAGTAATATTTACAACATTAAATTGATTCAAAATATTTCTAAATTTAAGATCTGAACATTGACTCGTTGTAAATTGAAAGATTTTGCGAACGTTAATGTGTAACAGAAATAGTGGACTTAATCAGTGAAGAATTTATTAGCTTCACAATCCCAAATCAAAATGCTTTAGATTTGCCTATATAATTAGAAAAATAGGTTGAAGATAGGAGTGGCCACTCTTTTCTTTATAAAGTTGAATCTTGTGTTAAGATTTGTAGAGGTCTCTCTTGTAATAAAAATTAAGCACACAAGGTGCATGTACTAAGGTTATAGCCATATATAAATATAAAAGTGAAATATAAGTTCACATAAAAATCATTTCCCCCCCTAAATTACCAGACATAAAAAACAATGTAGAGATATCTGATCTTTTTTTATCTACAAATGATGAAAATGCTATTATAGGAAAACAGGAAAATAGAAGAAACTTATGGCTCTGGAAAACAAGAAATTCATTGCAAATTTGTTCACTGCAATGACCCAAAACTAATAATGAAGACAGTGGACAAGATGTGAATGATAATAAAAATACTAATATTTCATATGAAAGGGAAGAAGTTAATAAGGTTGTAGCACAATCTTGCTTTACTGTTAATATGATTGTTAAAAATGCACAATATAGAAGCTTTATTAAACTTAGAAAATAATTTCAATCCCATTTGAAAATTGTTTTGAAAAAAAATTATTCAGAAAAATGCATAATGTTTTATGTTACGAATTGTATAAATTTAACAATACTGGTTATTAATGAAAGAGCTAAACAGATTTGGCTTGATGTCAACATACTATTGCAGAACCTAGAGAATGTATTGCTGATATTATCTAAGCTCTTTCATGACATAAATAGATCTAATTTTTATGCAAAGAAGCAATTGTTATTGAAGAATGAGTTCATTAATTTAAACCACTCAGCCTATTCTTCTCAACTTTAATTACTTGAATTCAAGATGATATAATGTCTCTAAATAGATACAATAGAATATTTTTAAATATTTGTGTTGTTATAATATGTTGGACTATTTCCATCATCTATCATTAAGTATTGAATCTCTAGAAAATTTTTAACTTTATTTAAACTTTTCCAAATACAAACAACAGTTAGCAGTAACATACAAAGACAATACAGCTTAGTAGATTGTGGTGTTTGTGTTATTTCATAAAAAACTGCTGGTAATTATAAATTGAATCATAACAATACTAGCATAAATATTCCAGCCATGTATTAGGGTGATTAATGATCAACTATTTAATGCAAAATCTGATCCAATACTTTATTAATATAAAAATGAAATAGGCACAATTAAAAAATATTAAAATGAGAAACCAGCACAGAATATTCATTCTCTTATAATAACTCTTTCAATAGTCAAGAAAAAAGAAGAGTAGTAAGATTGTTTGTAAATACTAGGCACTTTAATAAGGTTATGGTCTATGGTAAAACAGTCTATCTTCTATATGTGATCTCTTGGTATGATTTAAGAGGTAAAGAATCTGTTATCTTTTATCTAACTATGAATTATTAATCTAAATTGCTTTAAATTTTTTAATCTCAAGAATATTCCTGTTGTTTCATGAAAATGCATTTGGTTTAATTAATAGTGGACTTAATTTATTGTGATCTTTTGGATCAAACACTTTTTGTCACAAATTAAAAATATTAAAACTATAAATATTAATAATTTTGAATAAAATTAAGCTTACTCTATCAATATTAGCATTTGGATCACATATCTATTTCTGTGTTTTGTGTTTCTGTGTTATAAAATAAAACTGGTGATAGTATTTGGTGATGCAATTCCACTGTAGTGGATAATATAAGCAAAGTTGCCAACATGTAACATCCGAGGCACAGTTCAGTTTTCTAAAAATATCTAATAATTTGCTGAATTCTCACCTCATATTTTATTACTATACTATTGCATACAAAGTGCACATCACAAAATGTAAGCTTGTATAAATCTTTACAGTAATTCTGAATTAATCACATGAGATGTGACTCTACAACTATAGTATGCAAATATGAGATCTTTTGTAGTAGTATTGAACCAAGGTCAATATGATGTTGCTTAATATTACAAAAATGCCATACTAATAATTAACAGAAACCAACTTCAGAAATATAAGTTAATATAAGCACAATGATTATAATAGTTATATGTGATGGTATTGTCCTATACATCTTAATTGTAAAAAAAAATGAGTTGTCACTCTGAAAATTGTAAATAATAGAATTAATATTTCTATTATAAAATGATGTTATAATTGTACTTATTGGTATGTTTGCACCATAAGTATGATTGCAAACATACACATACATGCCAAAGTGATGTATTTACATGTATATATTTTAAGAATAATATATAATGAAAATATAGCTATTTTTCCATTAATTTATTAAGTAAGAAAAAAAAGAAATGATACAAAATTTTGTTTTAGTATAGAAGTAGGGAAATAAACATTACTTTATTTGTTTTTGTATATATATAAAATAAAATAAAATAAGGAAAAATATTTTAGATAGCAAGAAAATCAGATATAAAATTTTATTTTGATTTAGTTTTTATCAATAATTTTTGATTTGAACTTTTGTTTGAATTTAAATTCTATTGTACGAAAAAAAACATTTACCAGTGATTTAATAAAAATGAGATTTAATTGACTAAAATTGTGATTGGAAAGAGTTATATTATATTGTTATGAAAAGAGTATAAATAGGCAGATAACCAGTCACTCTGTTTTTTCTGCATTTTGTTGCTGAACAGTATTCATTTCATCACAGATACATTTCAGAAAATAATCTATGAATAGCTTAGCAAAATGATTGAAGGTCATCAACATTTGGAACAAATATTAACTTTTGACTACTCCTTGCCAATACTTGAAGATGACCAAAATTATTAGTAAAATAAAAACCATAAGAATGCATTGTTAAAAACTGGTACATGCCCATTAAACTCTGAATCCTGTAACACTTCTATTGAAGATAATCATCTGTTGTTGTATGAAGTGAGAGAAGGGAAAACGACCAAAATAAAAGTCCTATCAGTTATTTTGTCATAATAAGATGTATCCCTCTATCTTTCATTAGGACTCAAGAAAGAAGTAATAATTAATAATCCTGATTATATACATTTGTAAAAATAAAATTTTTATAAATATGATATTATGGAATTAAAAAGACCAGTCCAATTATTTTAATAAGAAATTATTTTTTATTAATAGAAACTATAAAAAGGCCTGCTAATATAATATATATAATAAAAAAACACACATATTTCAACCAGCAGATTGGTTTTCATCAGAAAGCACAGCAAAATGGCTATTTCCAGAATTTAAACACTAAAATATTACAAACAGTTACATATATTTTAATATTTTGTAATATTTTAGTGTTTAAATTCTGAAAATAGCCATTTTGCCGTGCTTTCTGGTGAAAACCAGTTTGCTGGTTGAAATATTAAAGCAGCTTTATAGAGAAGTAATTCTGTGTTTTTATTATATTTTTATTTTTCCTTTAGTTAGTTCATATATATATATTGTGAGTATAATTTACTAATGTTTATAACATAATAGAAAAACTTTTACATATTTATTTTTAATTATAATAAATAATAATAATAAACCATATACAACTCCTATATATATATATTAATAATAATTATACATAAAAAGTTTTTTGGCACATAATTTTGTGTCATTTTCAAATGATAAGCATCTATTTTAATGTTAACCAATTATTACAAATAAAACACCATCTAGTATACTATAATAGAAGTAAAATAACAACAATAATACAATAAAACATCAGTAAAATAGAATAATAAATTTTAATAGAGATTTAATATAACTTCAAATAATTGATTATATAACATAACAATATACATAATATATAATGCATACATTATATTATATAATTTTCCATTCATTCTTAATGGACTAGTTGTAAACTAAATTTATTGAAATTTTATAAATATTCAAACAATTATTTAATTATTTTAATTACAGTGCATGCATTTGTATCATCTTCTATGATTTGCATAAGTGGCTTACATGTAAATGGAAACCATGATTCATTTTAATCTAGTAATTATTTTGTACAATAAATGTACACTCAATCTTTGATATTTTCAATAAATATAAGACCTAAGTGTGATGGAATTTGTTTTCCCAGGGAGGATTAATTTTGTTTGATGTTTTTTTGGATGGTCCACTGATCTCTGATACTTTTGTACACAACTGCTTATTTAGAGTAAATTTATATTCAATCAGAACTTCTATTCATAATTATATAATAATACATTTTAAGTTTTGGCATATTTACTTGGAAAAAAAGTTTATAGTTAGTAATAGTTGGGTTAATGTATGAACAAAGTCCTCAAATATATGAGTCTTGTTAAAATCATTGTTTTTTCTCTTTTAAATATCTATTGTATAATTAGAACAAATTTCTCATAGTGAAAAATTCCAAATGTCTATAGTTTTAAAGAAAAGAAGAATATATATGAAAAACTTTCAATTTTGAGTTCATTTTTTATATCACAAAAATGAGTTTTTTGAAACATTTTTGATGAATACTAGAAAAATAATTATTTTATTTTGTTAGAGTTTGTTAATCAGCTTTCTAAATTAAACCATTGAAAGTTAAATATGCTTTGCCTATTCTGAATTGCTGCATATCAATCGGCAATTTTATAAACAATACACATTTATTTAAGCTGATGACTGCACTATTTTTGTCAGTTATAAAAGACAGTCTATAGAGTTTACTTAATATTTTGCAACATATAAAGATAGATTTGATAATTAATATTCAAAATACTCAAGTTGTGGAAGAAAAATCCCCTGAATTTTGTAACTTAGTTAATCATCAACTTGAGAATGTAAACCATATTAATATCTTGGTAGTTTTAAGGATAGAAAGGTGGACTTAGATGTTGAGATACAACACAATCTCCAATATTCTGCAACTGCTTTTAACAAGTTAAAGAATATGGTATTTCATCACAGAAAATTGACTACAGTAATTAAAATAATTGTTTGTAGGACTGCCATTTTACCTAATATATTATATAGAAGTAAGATATTCAATTGATGCAATATAAACATATTAGAAAAGTTTCATTTAATGATGTTCAGTAACATCTAAGAAATACAACGACCAAATCCTAACATCAATCAATCAATATTTTCTTCACCTTTCTGGATGTAATACTATAGTGGTTTTTTTTTAAGATTACACCTTCACTGGACTGGATATTTGAAACTAATGAACAATGCATGTTTTCTTAAAAAGATGTTTTGCAGCGAACTTGAGCATAGTTTTCCAAGAAGTTATAGATTCATTTTGTATTATAAAAATCATCTCAAAGTCATTATAAAGAAGTGAATTTTTTATTGTTTATTTGGTAAGATATGGAAGAGGAAAAGAATGCATTGGAAACTTCATTTAGATATAAATATTACATGACCACCTCTTCTTATGCTTGTGCATAACTGTTGTTAAAACAAGCAAAACTCACTATACATATTGCCAGAAGGCTTGTGCCTAAAATCCCCATCTAGTGCCTATTCATCCAATATCCCCAGACTTGTTTCTGGCTTGTGGCCTTCATCATTGAGGAGCCTTGGATCTGAGAGCACTGCACCTATATCTTAGGATATCCCTAGACTAGTTTCTAGGTGCAGTGCTATCAGATCCAAGGCTCCTCACTGACAAAGACCATAAACCAGAAACTAATCTGGGGATATTGGATGAGTAGGCACTAGATGGGGGATTTTATGTACAAGCCTTCTGGCATCCATTGATTACTCTAGCTTGCTGTGTGTGGCAATACGTATAGTGAGTTTTGCCTGTTTTAATATAAATATTGAAATATTTCAGATTGAAAAGATTTGGTGCAGAAGTTAAAAGATAGCACAGAAAATATCAAATAAAGAGAATAGAGTTTGTCTGAAGGTTTGTAATGATGGTATATTATAAGATGCGATATGTTGGACTATTTCCATCATTTATGAGTGAATGTTGAATGTACAGAAAATTTTAAACTTTATTTAAACTTTTCAAATACAAACAACTTGTTAGTAATAACACACAAATAGACAATACAGGTTAGTAATTACCCAACGTTTCGACTTGCATGCTGTCTGTAATTCAGATCTGTTTGTAAAGTAATCTCAAAACTTATCTCTAGAGTAGTTTTATTTATCTTGAAGTTGGAATGGATTTTCTCACGAATAGAGCTGTTGCTTATGCTGATGATAAATATGTTGGTCTTTAAATTTGAGTTAAACTTGTGATAAGTATTGTTTATTTTCATTGATTGTATTAATTTTAACTTGTAATAATAAAATAATAGTAGCAACATTTGATTAAAATTGATTATTATTAATTAGGTTTAACAATTATTATTGCACATTTGAGTAAAGTATGAAACTGATCAAAATTCATTGGCATTTTCGGTTCTTCCTAATTGAAATTGTTTCCTAAAAAAATAGCACGCATATTTTATTTATTTTTAAAACATATGCCATCATATAAAGCATATTTGAATGTTTTATTCTGATAGAAATTTGATAGGCAGCATTACATTTTACTTTAGATTTCAAAAAGACAACCGGAAATTAAATTACGTTTTATTATAATTGTTTTACACGCTTGAAAACATAGATCACTTCTCTTCCTTTTTTTGTTAAATTTTATATATATATATCGGTTAAAATAATGTTGATAAGCAATTAATTATTTATTTGCTTGAATTATATAAAAAACAGTAGTTGCTTTTATCATAATATATATGTAATTTGTTGGCTGCTTAAAAAAAACTACTAATATAAAAACTTTTGAATATTTTCTTAATTTCATAAGTGTATTTATGAAATATATATAATGTATTAGAAGGAACATTTTCTTAGTTAGATTTCTATTTTTTTTTATCTGCAATAAAATTAAACCAAATACAAAAATTTCTTTGCCGTACTGGTAATAAAAAATTAATAACTAAAAATAAGAATTAAGTCAATAATTTTACAAGCAAAAATATAAATGTTGATTTAATTCATGCACGTGGGTGTGGTAGTTTATTATGGCGTTTATGTCTAGATTAGAGAGAAAACACCACCAGATTTTATGAAATGTGATTTGTTGCTGTAGAACCTATAGAAACAACTACTGAGTTCCTGTTAGTATCAGATTATATTAGGCAGGTCAGATTCATCCATAATATCAGAACTGTAGTAGTAATAAAAAGCTACTATATTTATTGGCGAATTAAAAAACAGTTCTGTGATATAATAAAAGGGGATTTGATCACAGACTTTCTAGATTCCTTCAACTATCCACTCCATTTTATATAATCGATATACATGACCATATACTTGTAGAAAAAATAATCTCCAATTTTAGCATTTCGTACTGAACCAGCACTCATCAGTTGTTCCAAATCATTATCTCCCATACATATATATATATAATCAGTGCTCAGTTTATATTAAGCTATGTGAAAAAGATAAATGTTGAACCGGCACTCATCAGGTAATCCAGATCATCTCCCACATACATATATAATCAGTGATCAGTTTATATTAAGATAGCAAAAAACTGAGCACTGATTATATATGTGTGTGTGGGAGATGATGATCTAGACTAACTGGTGAGTGGTTCAGCACCAAATAAAAATATTGGAGATAATATATATCTTTTTCTCATGTGGTCATGTATATCGATTATATAAAACGGAGTGGATAATTGAAGGGGGCTTGAAAGTCTGTGTTCAAATCCCCTTTAATTATATCTAAGTTTCAGCATATTTCTATATACTTGTATTTAAATACTGGGGTATGTATATTTGTATATAAAGAGAGTTTATATTTTCAAACAAAAAAAAAATTTGCTTTGTTTTATCGATGAATCTCTTCTGTGGCAAACTTGATAAAATCTTAAATATAAGTGTATTCTTCTTTCAGATAGCTTTTTCCCCCTCAAAAATAAGAAGTTGTTTTATGTAATATATAAAAATTATGCGAGCTAAAATGATGCCTTCTAGAAATTCAATTATGCAAGGTTAATGAATGATTTTTTAAAACAATAAAGTTTAAAAATTTAAATTGACAAGTATAAGCATTCAGTAATATTATTTCACGTTATTTTACATCTGCTTATTGTTATGTATTAAAACCAGCCATATTATTATTTTCTAGTAATGTTACTACAAAAAACACTCCATCGTTTTTTGAAATACTTCAAACATCTAAAATCTGTAAACCTGATTGATCCTAACTGATGAGTTATAAAATCTAAAGATTCAATCTATCCAGAGCTATATAATTTTATTCAATTGACCACTTAATATTTTTCTAAATTGTTTTCTTCCTTAATGTGTGATATCACTGGATTAAAAGGGCTAATAATAATTTTAAAAACCTGTCAAGTAATCTGAGTCTTTTTTATCTAATTTAAATTATGAAGAATACCATTTGTAATTATCTTATAATATAAAGAAACTTTAGCACAAGCAGTAACAGGAGGAGAAGGGATCACTTATATTTAAACTAGTTATGTATTGGTTACCCATTTGATTAAAGATATATGCTTTATTTATTTATTCATCTCTTTTCTTATTTATTTGCTTATATTTCATTGAACAATCTGATAGAATTATCATATAATCTGATCCACAACATTCTTTACATCAATTCAGATTTCTAAATCTATCATAGCTTAGTACATAAATAAATTATTATACCCAAAGTGATTTTTAGTTACCAATAATTTAAAATCCATATTTCCTTGTGGCTGTTTGGATTATTCTAATCGCTCAGATCACTGATGGTGACCACCCCATTTTTCATAAATCTAAAGTATTATATTTCTTCATTTGAACAATATCTTTATAGGATTAATAATTAACTCATACCTAAGCACCATTTTACATTAGAACTCATGTTTTTTGACTAAAGAGCATTTTATTTACGTCTATCCTTTGTTCGTTACCTCTTTACATCTCACTACTTTCTGAATGTAAAGCATGATCTTTATATAAAGTCTAAAACTGCTTGCACACACACCCACACACAAGATAGATTTTAGCAATAAGTAAAATTAAACTTATTTAACCAAACACACATATATATATTACCACGCATGCCATATACAAATATAAATTAAGATTAAATACAAATCAAATACAAAAACAACAATTAATATATCCTAGACTTAATTAGTGAAAGATAAATCATCAAAAATGTAAATTAATGAATTCCATTATGCTGTTCTTTTGTATAAATTATAATAAATAATAACATGCAAGGTTAAAACCTTTGACAGAAGCGCCTTAAAATGCTTATGTGACAGCCAATCAGATGTAATAATGACTGCATGTGGAACTGTCAATTGAAGAACACAAGCCAGAACATGACAAAAAGATGGGACCCACCTTCTTCTTTACTTAAATTTATATATAAATAAGTCAGACTCAAGCATTCTAAACTAAAAGTGCAAAGCTTAAAACATCTTCACATTTAATTCACTAAATATTATATATAAATCAACAATGCGAAATCTTTTTATTTACAATGAAACAATTTTTAAAACTAGTGAAATAATAATAACAAATGTAAATATATAAATTTATTAAGCATTAGCAGATGATCTAATAATAGCATAAAAGGCTAAAACCTTCAACAGAAGCACCTTAAAATGCTTATGTGACAGCCAATCAGATGTAATAATGACTGCATGTGGAACCCTCAATTCAAGAACACAAGCCAGAACATGAGAAAAAGATGGGACCCACCTTCTTCTATACTTAATTTTATATATAAATAAGTCAGATTCAATAATAAAAGAAATTGATAATACATTATTAAAAACAAAAATTATATTGACAAGTATATAAATATTGGATGGTCTAATAATAAAAATATGGATGAATTAATAGGTAATTATAAATTAAGAGAAAATATAAAATGCCAAAAAGGGATCATATATAAAATTGTGACTATTGAGATATGATTTATTACATACATACAGGGAAACAATTAGAGGTAAGAATGCAATTAATAAGCAAGATGTTACATCTGCTTTATACATTCACTATTTAACATATGGACATAAAATAGATGCTACAAAAAATATTAAATCTTTGAATAACATTAAAGATTAAAAAAAGAAGCAAATATATGAATCATTGTGTATATAGTATCAAAATTCATCCAGTTAGAATGAGCTTTAAAATTATATATTATATACTTTTGAAGCCCATTATAATCAGATCTTATATTAGTGATCGTTCAATATTTTAAAATACATAGGATCAAATGTGAAAAGTTGTTTTATTAAGTTGTATTACATTCAAAAGACATGCTTAAAATTTTCTTTAGCAAGTAGGAAATTAACAGTCATTAATTCTTATATTATTATTCAAAAGATGATTAAAATACTAATTTTATGATTCAAAATCTTATTGTCATCATATGAGACTGCCATTTCTGAATTTAAAAGGATTGTGATACCATTTCTCATATTCATATGTTGCTTTCACAGCATCAAAAAAGATTTAGAATGATAACAATCAGCAAATGCCTGTAATTATTTTGCAATTTTAACCCAACAATAATTTTTAATTCTTTTTGTCTGTTATTGAACATCTGTCTTTAAATCTTTATATTTATTACACTGTTTCAATTTTAATTTATTATTCTGCCATGCAGAAAATGCTAATGTCTATTTAATCATAGCTTTAATAATAAGATTATTGTCCCAAAAGAGTCATGATTTTTCTTTTTTAGTGAATGCAAGAATATATTTACTTTGTATCACAATACATTTTTAAAGAGAATTTCATGCCTCAATAACATGATGATTCTAAAACTCCAAATCAACTGCTCTAGTGTTTAATAGCTGTGAAATTTACTGCTTCTGATAAATACTTCTGAATAATGGACATCAGTCTACTTACAAGTATCATTACAGTAAGAACTATTTGTTAATACAATTATCATTTTAATACTAATATTTGGTTGTCCAACAATATGAATCTGTAAATGCTCACATGATATAAACTTAATAAAACAGGCAAAAACTCACTATATATATTGCCACACAGCAAGCTAGAGTAATCAATGGATGCCAGAAGATTTGTGCATAAAATCCCCATCTAGCACTGACTCATCCAATATCCCTAGACTAGTTTCTGCCTTGTGGCCTTCATCAGTGAGAAGCCTTGGATCTGAGAGCACTGCACCTAGATCTTAGGATCTAATGCAACCCTCCAAAATTTCTCACTGATGAAGGCCACAAGCCAGAAACTAGTCTGGAGATAATGGATGAGTAGGCACTAGATGGAGATGTTATGCACAAGCCTTCTGGCATTCATTGATTACTCTAGCTTGCTGTGTGCAATACATATAATGAAATGGTGATCATGTAATGTTTATGATATAAACTTCTCTTATATTTTGACTTCTAACTATATTGTACTTTATTAAATGCTATTGTTTTTAATGGTTATCTACTTATATTATTTTATAACAAATTTTGTGCTTAAACAAAGTGTTTTGGATAATTCATCAATATGTTGTGCAAAAGTGCCATTATTTTTATCTTTTTTTGGTCAAAGTCTATTACTTGCACTAACACATGGATTAAAATCTGCCAGAAGAAAAATTCATGGTTTTGCTGTAATAGTGCTTATCCAACATAAAAGCTTGTTTTCTCTGAGTTCTCAGAATCAAATGTTAGAGCATATGAACTAATAAATTTTAGCTATTATTAGTACAATTATGCAAATCATGTTTTAAATAGCATTAACCTTTTTCACTAATACAACAATGAATTTCAAGACTAAAAGATATTAAATTGGATTTTACAGTAAATCCAATACCACACATCTGCTTTCACCGACTGACCTACCCTTTCAAAAAAGTTTTTAGCAATTGCTATGGAAGATGAGTTTTATGAAAAGCAGCCATCATTGACCTTAAATATTGACAGCTCATTAGCATAAGTACTGTTATCCATTTTGATATTGAAGAAATTGTATCAAGTAACGTTAATATATTCCATGTACTTATATTTTAGAAAAAATAGATTTATAATACTTGCCTTTACTATTTTAATGTTTTTAGTACTTTATTATTAATGTATTTATATACAATGTTCGGTAGTTCATGTGACAAATTGATTTAAAACATATTTTAAATATACATACATAAATACTGTATAATATTTCACATAAATTAAAATAATTTTTTTGTATAATATTAGATCAAATAATTTTTTTTGAGCAATGAGAAAAATAATCTATTTAACATTTGATATAAAAATTAAAAGAATTCCGATTGATTTTTTTTATTTTTTATTCCACGGTAACTTTAACAAGTTCACTATTGTTAGTTATATTATTTTTAATAAGAACGGCAAAATAAACAAAAAGTATAAATTATTGTTAAGGCAAATAATTTGTATATTTAATATTTAAAAGTAAAAGCAAAACTTTTATTAAGTATTTCTTTATGAGTTCGGTTTTTTATTAGTCTATATGTATAATTATGCTTAAACGTGAAAGAAATATCAAAAACAATTATCAACAGATTTACTGTTTATTACCACATTTGCTATTTCAAATAATTTATTTTTTATGTTCGGAAAATTAATTTTAATTATTATAATTATTTATTTCTTTTTTTAAACATGAACTCCCATTACAACTAAGTATAATTGCAAACTTTTTCATTAAAAAAATTACCACGAGATATATTTATATGAGAAAATGTCCGTATACATCTATATGCAAATTTTGGTACTTGTGTATAATTCAACCGATGACGTATTACCCTGAAGGCATATCATTCTAATCTTGTGATTTTTAAGATAACGTCTCCAAGTGATCTGTGGACACATGTAATCGCTAAAATGTGTCCGCAGATCACGTGAACACGGTACATTAAAAATCGCAAGATTAGAGTGATATACCTTCAGGGTAATACGTCATCGGTTGAATTATCCAGGTCACATGCTAAAAAATATTCAAAAATGGAAAATATCTGACACAGGTCCGGCAAATACTAAAAAAAAAAAAAATGTACATGCATGCGTCAAAATATTATTTTCAATTTTAAAATACAGCAGCGCGTAGCGCTGGAATTGGCGGGGGGCCTCCGGATGCTTTTGTCGGGCCGCAGGCCTGGCATACACATATATCAGACATTGTATTACTCTCATAGCTGTATGATATAATTCAGAAATTAAAAATAAAATTAAAACGTAATTCAATGTAAGTTTGAGAATTGTAGAAATATTAACAAATATTTTTGGTAAATAAGTTTGAGAATTGTAGAAATATTAACAAAAACTTTTTGTAAATTTTAAATAAACACCTAAATAAAAAAGATGCGATCTAATGCAAATCTGGTATTAATGGCACCGCACTTTTACATGCATTTGGTAATTTTAAAAACGTACTGCATATTGCAAAATTGATTTAAAAAATTATTTCAAATTATTTACACATTAAAAACATAATGTAGAAATATTAACAAAAAGTTTTTGTAAATTTAAAATAAACAAATAAAACACTTTACCCGAATTAATGCGAATTTGGCATTAATGGCGTCCATGTTATCACATATGCATTTGGTAATGTATATTCCCAAATTTGTTTTAAAAAATTATTGAAAATTATTTACACATTAAACGTAATTCAATGTAAGTTTGAGAATTGTAGAAATATTAACAAATATTTTTTGTAAATAAGTTTGAGAATTGTAGAAATATTAACAAAAACTTTTTGTAAATTTTAAATAAACACCTAAATAAAAAAGATGCGATCTAATGCAAATCTGGTATTAATGGCGTCCAGAAAACGCCGCACTTTTATATGCATTTGGTGTAATTTTTAAAACGTACTGCATATTGCACAAAATTGATTTAAAAAATTATTTCAAATTATTTACACATCAAAAACGTAATGTAGAAATATTAACAAAAAGTTTTTGTAAATTTAAAATAAATAAAACACTTTACCCGAATTAATGCGAATCTGGCATTAATGGCATCCTTGTTATCACATTTGGTAATGTATATTCCAAATTTGTTTTAAAAAATTATTGAAAATTATTTACACATTAAACGTAAGTTTCAGAATTGTAGAAATATTAACTAAAAATTTTTGTAAATTTAAAATAAACAGATAAATAAAAAACACTTTACCGGAGAATAAATTATTTACACATTAAATGTAAGTTTCAGAATTGTAGAAATATTAACTAAAAATTTTTGTAAATTTAAAATAAACAGATAAATAAAAAACACTTTACCGGAGAATAATTCAATGTAAGTTTGATAATTGTAGAAATATTAATAAAAAATTTTTGTAAATTTAAAATAAACAGATAAATAAAACACTTTACCCGAATTAACAGCTCAAAAAAGTATCTGTGATGCCATGGATAGCAAAATCGCAATAGACAGAAAAAATCAAAAAATTTCCCAAACCTCTCTACGAATTTTAAATCTCGCGGGTGAAAAAAAAAATTGACTCTCTGATGGATTAATCACGCCAGTCACTTGGTTACCATAACAACATTGTCATGCAACAAACGTCGATGTCTACCGGAAGGGAATTTGGTAAGTCAAAAACATCATCGGTTGAATTATACACAAGTACCCAAATTTTTAATAATCTAATGATTTGTTGCTCTCTTATCTACCATGCCCAGAGAGACCTGTTAGCCACTTTAACTTACTTTCCATTTACTGCCCCAACTTTTTCCCATATTTTTCTTTATCCTGCTCCATCTTATTTCCACAACATAATCTTGTCAACTCGATGGCCTTTATATCTAAATCCCCTTTATCTTTTCTAAATCCAGCATAACAACCAAGAACCCACCTGATATGGTTTTCGATGACAGAGCTGCAATCCATGAAAAATTTAGCTCTTGAATCCGACATTCTACTACTCTACTAAATCATATCCTTACTGTATATTTATTTGAAAAAACAACAAATATAGTCTTTTAACATAAGGTTTAATTCTAAAAATATCACTTTTTTTTAGCAAAAAAATAGGTTTCTAAAAAAAAAAGTCTTTTTTTTAATAAAACTATACTAGAGCTTTAAATAAATTAAATACCTATCAATATAAATCGTTTTAATTGTCGAATTCATTTATAGAGAAAGATAATATAATAATATACATGCATTAAATTATTCATTAAAAACTCCTAATGACTTAGTTGGGTTATTTTGTAATTAAGAAAGAATATTTTTAATTGTTTTCACCAAAAACAAGTTCTTTCTATATATGGACGTATTTGGGTTTCACAGATTGATTTGTGTACTCATTGCAAAATCATTTTCCAGACTAGTTTATTCTCTCTCTCTCTCTCTTTTGTTTTTTGTAATTGGAATGGTCATACTTAATTTGGTATGATTGTTTATATGTACTTTCATTTTTTAAAAAAATCAATTGAAAATAATTTTGTTTTGCTCAGATAACTACTGTAATATTTTTTGAAACTCTAAATCATTATTTTCAGAAACAACCACATTATCTGAAAGATGTAAATGACTTAAGTAGGCTCCATTTATTTTTATTTCTTTGGCTTTCCTTTTTAATCCATAAAATACTTCAAAATTTGTGGTAAATAGATATTACCTATCATTTCTCCATACCATTGTTAATTTTCTTAATGTTATTATGTAGTTTAGTCATCACTTTTTTTATTTTGATATATATTTCTCAGAATTTGATAATATTCTGAATCTGTCTTGATGTTTCAAAGTTTAAACTATTAGATAAAAATGTTTACAGACTCAATTTTTTTTTCATAACTTATATATCTAAAACAAAGTCAACACATATTTATTGATTTATTCTATAATTTTTTTTAAAATGTGTATGTCAAATTTAGCTTATTCAAAGTTCATTGTAATTGAATTCTAATTGCAGAATTTACAAAAGACTGAGAAGTCTTTAATTTCTATTATCTTCTTACATTTTTTAAAAATATTAATATCATCACTGCATTCTTTTACTAATCTGATACATTTTCATTATTTTACATTTGATGTATCTGTTGAAAAGATAGAGAATAAAATTAACAAATTAAAAGTTAATATAGTTTTAGTGGAGTATTCCATTTCTGTTAGTAAACATAGTACTTTATCTTAACATTATTCTTTCTCTACAATTGTTATATTTAACTATCCTTGGCACTAACAAAATATTTTGTTTTTAAAAACATTGAACCAACCCAAGTCCAATATTAAATGAGTTGAAGCTTAGAATAACAATGTTTTATTATCATAGTAAACATAATAAATTAATTATTAATACTAATGCTTTTTTTTAAATGGCTTAATTTACTAATTATATTTTTTTCCTGCGTAATGATATCTGCGTATTTGAAATTATCAATTGGAATATACCTATTTTAATCATTAAAAGACATAATCTAAGCAGATTAATTAATAGATTTTATATGAAAATATGTTTTTAATAATAAAAAAATAATCATAACTTCTAAATATCTGTAATTGCAATGTGGAAGTATCTATCTTCCATTGAGTTATGTTACATCAAAAACCAATGAAAAACTAGAATGGTACCATTCTATCTTTGGCCTCTGACCCTACATAACTTTTGCATGTTATTCTATAATTCTGGAAGAAATACTTGAATTTTGAAAACCTTTTTGTGAGTTACCAGAAAGTCTTAAGATTTTTAACTTTCTTTTCTTATATAAGCAACATTCACAGCATTAAAATATGTATTCAACAGAAACAATATACAAATAATTTATATGATAATGCTAATAATTTATACTCTATAATTCAGAAAATAATACTTCAATTTCAGTAAGTTAATTCTCATCAAAGCTTTAGTTTGCTTAAATTTCTGCTTTTTGGAGAAAGGAAACTCTTAAGCATAGATAATGTAGATCATACAAGATTATTTTAATGCAATTTTTATTAACACAATCATATTATTATATCATTATCAATCTTTTTTTATTGTTGCTACAAATCTACAATTGATCAAAAATTCTCAAGAAAGTTTAATTTAACTTACTCTATTCCTAAAAGATGCTTATATGGTCAAATTATATATTTGATGAGAACAATATATATGTTAGAAAAAAATACTGCATAGATATTCCAAACAGTTGTAATAGTTTATACCCCAAAATTCTAAATCCTTATGCTATTTATATATATATATATTATAATCTATATTTAAGTAAAGCAAAAACTTGCTTATGTACTAGACAGATCATTAATATGTTAATAATTATTACTATAAATAGAAAAAGAGGAGACTATACATGAAAAGACTATACATAATATAGTAAAGCAGTGAAAATTTAGATATTAAAAAATAAGATGAGTAATGGCCTTGTATACAAGGCAAGGAAAATCAGTCATTCATTAATTAGAAGTCATATCTAAGTGAATTAGAATAATAATATCATTAAAACTTTGTTCTTTGTAAATGTTCCTCTAATCATAATAGTTGTCTATAAAAATCACTAAACAAAACCTTATGCTAAAAAATATTTTCACTCATGCATGCTGTTTCCACTTTTATGCTCAAGCACAGCAAATATTTCTCCACTACCACAATTCTCACACCAATGAGCATTATCCACAGACATTAAATTAATTGATAAATTACATTCAGCATTAATGATATCATTTCTCAAAACTTTCTCTATACTAATAATATCAGATCTACATTTTTGACTCTTCTCATTATTAAGGTTATAGAATTTTTCATCAAAGATAATATAAAATCTATTATACTTTCTCAAATGTCTAAGCATCAATTTGAAAAAAAGACTGCTTTTATTTATCAAGAATTACATATTTAAAGACTTCACTGTATTATATTAGAAAACACAACAGATTACCTCAATTGACATTCAAGTATACATCACCTCAACCACGACCCAGTTTCCATCAACAAACTTATTAACTTCTAAGCAACATAACATTTTCATTCCTCTTTCTATCTAATCATTAACCTTATATTAAATTAGACAATACACATCATATTAAATTGCAACACAACTCAATCCTCAAAGATCTGCTTTTGAGTTCTCTTTTATTAATTATTTAAATAAATCCTCTATTAATAAGAATTAAGTCTGATCAGCCTGTAATTAAAATTGTGCCTGAAAATACTACAATAAAACACATTATATACATGGATAACATTATTATTATTCCTCTAAAAAAAACATTCCGTAGACTTTTCAACATTCTAAGCAAATACAGTAAAAAATATCATCTTCAATTTAATTTTCAATTTAGATGATTACATTTGGTGAATAAATTCATTCTATTTATAAAGACCTACTAATAAAGTTCATAGCTTCTCTCTTCATTTAGCATCTAATCTTCTCAAACCAATATTTAAAACAAAAAATGATTGTTTATCAAAAATATATCTGTCCATATATGCCAATGTCTCTCTTATTAACATATCTACCCAAAATCAAATATATTAACTTCTTTATTAAGGTTATAACCTTAAGACTATGTGCCTGAAAAACCGACAGGACCTCTGCAAATCTTTAAACACAAGATTTATTTAAAAGACAAATCTTGTGTTTAAAAATTTTCAGAGGTTCCTAATGTTGTTTTTTCAGGCACATAGTCTTAAGGTTATAACCTTAATAAATATTACGGTAAGTAACGATTATGCACTTTATAAATACAATTATTATAACTTCTTTATTGAAAATATAAATTCACTTTGCATTGCGTTATTTTGAAATAAGAAATCAAATTCAATGGCATGACTTTGCATTGTATTTAATTTTTTTTTTAAATATTTACAATGCTTTATTAGTATTTATTTATTTTCTAGATCTATTTCAAGTTTTGTGAAAAATAACAAAGGTAACATCTAAAGCACATTCTCATCACAATTTAAGGTATTTTTATGTATCTTAATTAAGAATATGCATAAATTTAGTGTCATACTTTCTTTTTCCTTATTTATAAAAAAAGAAAAAATATTGGGATGCTTATAAACTAATATACTGACATTCAAAATTATAATTATCAGATAAATAAAAAATTTAAACACTTGTTTTAGAGTCAGAATATTTTAACTTTTTAATTAAAATTAGCTGCTCCCTTATCTTTTCCTCAGCTAGAGCTTAAACATTGATGTCATATGTCCATATATGGCAAAGTTAAAAATAATGGATCATTTTTAAATTTTATTGCCTTGAATTTCAAACGTTTTGAATTGACATATCCAACATAACTCATTCATGTACATCATCTCTAAATGAATTTATTAATAGTTTAGAGAGGAAGGATTTTAAATATTAGAGCCAAAACACATTGTGATTTCTAAGATGGTATTTCATTTTCAATCGCTATTACTATTTTCTAACAAAATTACAAAGTTTAAAATAAGAGACTCATCCCTTCTGATATTTACTTATTCAACTATTTGTATCCTATTTTCATTTGCTGAAATTTGTAGATCAGGGCTAAACAATTATCTAACTATATGTATTCAATCTAAATAATGTAATTATATATATTTATTTAAAATTTTAAAATACATATAAATTGATAATAGTTTTGACATATTTTGTAAAGTGAAACATTGATATCAAGTATTCGTTTTTGTTCTTGTATTTATCAAGTTGCCATTATATCCATTATTTTATTTTTCCAGTGAAACGTTTTACTTTAAAAAATAGGAATCTCAGTTATTCAATATACAAAATATTTTCTTTGGCAACTTGCAATGGAAAGAAAAAATAATAATATTAGTTACAAGCTGTTTCAAATTTTTGATTTAATGTAAAATTAATGTTTTAAAAAAATACTATATAAATAAACTATAAAACAAAATCAGATTGTTTCTCCATTTGGTAAGACAAATAAATCTATTTGCTATCCTGATTGTACTCATATATTTATTAAACTCTACAATAATAAAAATAATTCAGTTAATGGAAGATTTTATGTTTTCTATTTCTTTTATCATTAAAGATATTTTTTTTTTCTGCTGCTTTTTTTAAATTAAATCTAGAACGTTCTTGCCATGCAAAATAATTTAAAATCACTACCTCCTCTCTAAGCAATCTATTGTCCCAACATTGAAGTTTAAACCAGTTCTAAATAATTTTAATCTTTTTAAAATAAAAAATAATTTTACAATATCACATTAAAATTCATTAAATTCAGTTTTATGTCAAATATAACTTTTTTTATGAAGGGAAAGGAAATATATTTAAAAAATTACCTATAATAAAAATTTGTAATTAGTTTTATAGAATTTATGCATCCAAGTTAAAACTATATTTTCTTTTTATTTATATTATATAATTTTTAGTTTCTCCGCGTTAAGTTTATTTTTAATTCAACCTTCCATCTTTGCACTAAAAAAATATCATTAAAAAACAATCAACACTTAGACAATCTCAATATCAATAACAATCAACAATTTCAAGCTGTTGTCAAGGCAACCTCTTTTTAGCAATAAAGGTGGATTTATATGGATATAAATCATGATTTTAAGAGAGGTAACTATTTCAATCAATCGAAGCCTTGCATCTTGGATAGACTAATATCTTATATCATTAAACAATAAAAGTTTTTGATCAAGGCAGTCCGCCACATTTTACACAAATATCATATCTAATAAGGAATATAATAATCTGACATTCATGATAAGAAATGCTGTATTGAAATCTACTAGATATATGTTGAGAAAACAATGGGCTATCAATTGACAGTAAGATGCTTCATTGATAGAATTTTCTTCTTAGATACAATACTTTCATGATAATAGTCTATAAAATATTAATGAGATTTGATGTTATATAAATTTTATGTTGCTATTTGTCTTAGAATTATTAAAATTAAAAATTGCAAACTAGTTAAAATAGTCTTGTTGAAAGTCTGAAAACAGAACTGGAATAATAAGAAGTGATTAATGGTTGTTGCATGTTTGAATTATTACAAAATATCAGGATTCTGCAGAATTCTTGAAAATCAATTTATTTAACTACATAATTTTGACATTTCTATTAATATAACTGGAAGTAAACAAATTTCTCTGTAATTTATTTTAATGTTATTATTTTTCTCAACTGTGGTGCAAAATAAAGTTGCTGCTGTTGTTGTTTTATAATAATAATAATATTTCATTCCAATATCAGCCTTTCAAGCTAATTGAGCACGCGAAGAGAGTATTCATTTATTTAACACTCAAAAGGCGCGTGCTCAATTAGCTTGAAAGGCTGATATTGGAATGAAATATAATTGAAAGCATGGCGCTAGATAAAATATTTGCTTATTTACTAATAATAATAATAAAAAAGAACAATTTTAATTTCTAAAAAAAAAAACTTTTAATTCCTAATATTGTCAAGCATACTTTTTATTAAACAAAAAAAAAAATAGAAATGCATCCTATAATATATTTTAAGCTAATAATAATCCTTCATATTTAACATAAAATTCTATTTTATTATCAGCTTTTGTATGTTAAAAAACTTAAAAAAACTGACTTAAATTAAATGATTAAGCAAATAATCATATAAAATAAAGCATATAATCAAGACTTGTTACTTTATAAAAAATGATAATCCATTTTATTAAAAAAAATTGAAATTCTATCTTTTATCTGACTTTTTAAAAATTGATTAGAGACATCCTAAACAAATGATAAAAAAACAACTTATCAACTGATAAAGTTTTTACAAGAATGAATAAATAAACAACTATTGCACACTTCAAATATTAATACCAATAGCTATCTGAAAATATATAACCAGTTTAGTTATACAGTTCTCCTAGTAATATTATTCTTAAATTTTATAATCCAGCTTAAATCCATATTTTTGCAAAAACCATCAAATTTTTAAACTATAAAATTGTATGTCTTGTTGACGTAAATAAACTAGTTTTAACAAACTGAATCAAAAATTGCCATCTTTTCAGCTTCTGATTTACAAACCTTAATAAGCAAAATATAGTAAAATAGTTCATTTTTAGCATCTACACATAAAAAGATTATTGTTCAGTTCTTGAGAATATTTTTTATTTTCAATTTAATATTTAATGGAACATTAATCTTAAACAAGGCAAAACTCTCCATAGTGCCACCCTGTGCCAACCAGAGTAATCAGAGTAATTGTTTAACAACAATTATGTGCTAGTATAAGAGATAGTGGTCATGTGATGTTTAGTGGTTAAACATTAATCTACTGAATATCCTAACACTGCATGCCAAAGAAATTTCATTTATGAGTCATTTTCAAAGACATTTCATCTCAGTGTTTTTTTATGCAAAACAAGGATGCACATAATCAAAAATTGTCTTGAACAATACTGCAAATAATCTTGGCTTTAATTACAACATTTAACAGTTATTTAGCTATCATCAGAAAATGCACCAGAAACATATAAACCTTTACACAACAATTCTTAATCTGAAGAAAGCAAATATGTTAAATTAATAAAAGAAAAAACAAAATTAACAAAAGGATGCCCACAAAAAAAAACAGTACTTCAAACAAATCAAAAACTAAGAAGAAAATTTCATTTTTAAGAATCATTTAGCAAGATAAATAAACCAATTATTTAGAAAAATAAATAAATTAATATACTTTCATAGAGTGGTCAAAAGTGTTCATTCTTCTAACACTTTTGACTTGCAGAAGACACATCAAGTTAATATATTGCTATATTGAACTTGGTTAAAATATGTCTTTAACATTCTTTCTATAGAGCTAACACAATATTATTCTGGAATAAATCCATAAAATACTTCCAAATAAGACTTCTAATGGTAGTGAAAATGCAACTTCTCTTTTTGGCTCAGTAATTTTACATTACTTATATATTTTATACATTTTTATCATTTTCCAGAACATCATCATCACAGTTTTATATTTAGGTAATATAGCTTATTATTTCAGAGTTAAATGTGAGGAGAATGAATTTCAGGCATCATCATTTTGATATCAAAAATTGGACCAAATTATGTAAACCACATATTATATAAATCTATGATTAACTGACATGTATATATAAACATATAGATGGATAGATAAAAGCAGACAAATGAATAGATAGATATTGAATTTTACGATATTCCATATAATTCGTAATGTAACCTTTTTGAATTTTAAAACATTACATCTAGGTCAATACTTGTCTATTACCATTTTTATTTATCCTTCATTCATTTTCTTTATTATCTGTACAATAAGCCATCACTGATCCAACAACTCTTTCACCATATCAATATCATAAGAGTGGTTACCACTCTTTTCTTGTTAAATCGTTGTCCCAGTATTTACGATCTGATTGGCTATTAATAATCACAAGCGCTGAGAGACTTGCACTCTCTCTCGTAAGTTAATTCCTATCTACTATAATAATGGGGGAGGGGATCTAATACATCTCATATTAAGTTTGCAAGCAAATATATTTATAAGATACAGTGAGAGCTAAAGATTTCTTTATTTGAATTTTATATCCTATTATGGTAAATCTAATTTCTAATTGATCTAATTTTTTACTTCTATGAACTCAATTTTTTACTAACATTTTTTTAAATTACTGCCTATTTTTCTAACCTCAGTGCACTTTAGTATTTAAATTAAATATTCTTATACACATCCTACATTTATATCCAAGAACAAAATTAGAATTTTACTAAAATTTAGTACCAGTGAAGTCATCTTCTTTGAAATATTTGGCTAATACAAACTTGGTTTGCATTTATCAACATCATCTCATCCATTATCTATCATTACACACAAAGTGATAAATCTCTCACAAATATCTTGACAAAATTGTTTCCGATTTATACTAAACTAAAAATACACCCACAAGTCTTTTTGCAATTCACTCAATTGCAGCACTTAAATAAATATACAATTAGAAATAATAAATACTAACAGAATATATATCTAAAATTCAAGCTCATTTTTTATAATTCACATAACTGTTCAAGAACCTATATATACTGAGCTTTAAATTATATAACCAAAAAATGTTTACCTTCTGCAATTAAAAGATTCTGATTTGATTATAAGATAAAATATGATAACAGAAACATATAAATTGCGAAGTCAAACCTAACTTTTTTCCCATTTTGTTTCCTTAAACAGCAACTTGAAATCAATTAAAGAACACATCACTTTGAAAATCAGTTTTAATCTGCATCTAGCAAGCATCAAAACCCATTTTTTATGTTTTTTCACTTTAGGTATTTTGCAATTCCTATAATATACAACCTTATTTTCTTCTTTACTGGAATTAAAATAATAGAGAAATGATATGCAATAATCATAGTTCTTTATCTGAATATATAAATTCTCCCTTAATCACTCAATAACTTTATAATGCCTCTTTTAAGTTCATTTTCCAAATATAAAAATTTCAATTTTCAGCAAAAGATTATTCTATCTATTCAGAAATTACATTGTTCAAACAGTAATTAACTACATTATGGAATGCAAGTAATCTGAACTGATTATTTATCTCTTCACTCTTGGATGTAATGTTCATTTCCAATCTTGTTCATTTACTACAATAATATACCATCTATTCCTATCATTAATCTCTAGTGTCCCAAATACACCTTAGCAAAAATGGTAATATATTCTCTAGCTTCAAATCTCACAAGTCTATTTTTAAGAATCTCTGCTGATATTTTTATATTTTGCATCCTATATTAACTCTTGCTATCCCAAATTTGACATTATTTAACAAGTGTTCAAATTCCACTGCTTAATAAAACTATAAAAATATATCTTACCTGGATAATATTATTATATTTATTCCTTTAAAAACTGTTGTTTAAAGTATTCACTATCCAAAACAATTACAGCGATAAATACTTTTTTCCAATTCAAAACAGATTAATTCTCCATCTAGATAATTTTATTTGATGCTTTAATATCAATTTTTCAGAATCTCTATTAAAATGTTTGTAATATTGATTAGCTATTCTCTAAAGTCCTTAGAAATAATATTCAAAATCATTTAATACCTATTAAAAAGAAATTAACACATACTAAAGTATCTTTGATCAACATGATCATATATTCCAAACATTTATTATACTTTCATTACAAAATTTATTAATTCTTTTATTAATAAAATGAATTTAGCAACATATTTTCCCCTTCTTTTCTGTGATATTTACTGTAAGCTTTAATAAGTAATGGTAGATGCCAGATGGCAGTTCTATCTAAAATCTCCAGACTAACTTCCAGCTTGTATCTTTCATCAGTGAGGAGCTTTGAATCATAGAACAATGGACTTGGACCTTTAGAATCTAATGCACCTGGAATTCTATAATTGAATGTAATTTCTTTCATTTACTATCACTTACTTCTAGAATATATTATAAAACTATAAACCCAAATAGAAAAACATAAGTGTTTTCAACAAATCAGAAGTTAGTTCACTTTCTATATATTATGATGACCTTATATTTTTAATAACTTCTGGAACCTCTAATCCGTGGCCAATATTTGGTAATACCAATAAAAATCACATGACCTGCCATGTGATTCCACCATATAAGCTGCTGTATTAGATGTGACTTATCTATCTTTTTTATGTCTGTAGTTATTAAATAACTGTTTCAGATCTATAATTAAATAAGCAAATTGGCTTAGAATAAAACATTTATATGATTTTTTTAGTTTGAGCTGACAGTTTAATAGTATAATATAGAAATAAATAATAGCAGCTGAAAGAAAAGGGTATATGATACCAAAGATTCAGTTATCCTGTTCCAAGATCTAAAGCTTCTTATTGATGAAAGTGATAAGTAAAAAACTAGTCAGTTAGTTTTGGATGACATCACAGGGTATAAAGCACTATCATCTAGTATGTACCATTAATAAAGATTGAGAGTAGGTTGAAAACTATACTACTTAACAACAATTTGTAAGCTGGAGTGGTTAAAAAGAATTTACTTTATGTATGATTGATTTAATCAAAATGATTCATATCTTGATCAGAAAAATGGGTGACTCTATAAATTTAATTTGTTATTATGGTATGCTATTCATGTTTCATCTGGGAATTTATTAGAGTAATAATTTCTTTCTAGAACTGACTCTCAGAAGTTCAATTTTTTTGTAACAATCTCTTCCACAGTCAAATTACCTGCTTCACATAAATTCATAACATCAGATATGGGATGCTTATATATTAGGTTACCTATTTGATACTTCAATTAATATTCCTAATCCTTGGGCTTCACCTCAAAAATCACTTGGTCATTAGAAAATTCAACCACTGATCTTTCAAATCAAATTATTTTTATTTTCTGATGGAAATTAATCTTGAGATTTTCCTTAATTTTTTTTTAAAGTGTCATAGCATTGGACAGGATGTGAACCCGCAACCCAGGCAACTGCCTGCTAGTGCAAGGCAGTCGCGCTGACCTCTCAGCCACCAATGCAAGACAGATTATCCTTAATTGTGCCTTCTTTTTAGCTAAGAGAAAAAGCTCTCATATTGACTTCTGAATTCCCTTATATAGTCAGCATTAAAAAATTACCATTTTCTGATTTATTATGATGGTAAATAGAAATACAGAAGAATAATTACCACCAAACCATGGTCTTCAACATGATCGTTAAATACACTTATGAATAATATTGAGAGGTAATCACAAACATTCGAGCCACAACTTTTATCTCTTCCACTGTGTTGTCTAAAGTGCTAATTCTAATATCAAATATTTTATAATAAAATTAAATGTAGAGATGAGACATTTATTCTGCTATTTGAATTTCATTATCTGCTAATTTTTAGACTAAATCCCCACAAGAAACTGCTTTTTTGAATGTCATTTTAACTTTTATGGGCATTTTTTTAAAACTTAAGTAGGGATTATAGAATTTTGTCATTTGATTATTGTTGCTTTTTTTTGTTGTCTTTTTTTTTTTTATAAAACAAATGTTTTAACCAAGACACTTGAACACAGACTTTCAATCTCCCTTCAGATATCTGCTCTATCTCATACAACTGATACACATGGACATACACATGTGAAAAAGATAAATGATCTCCAATATACATATTTCATGCTGAAGCAGCACTCATCAGTTGACCAAGTTCACCATCTTCCACACACATATACAATTAGAGCTCAGTTTTTTTTATTAAGATAGCAAATTTTCAAACTTTAATGGATAGGCTTCAATCTACCCCAGCCTCCAACTCTTCAGTCATCCATACCATTGAAAATCTGATGATAGAACATCCAAATCTTTTGTTGATACCAATATTACTAACCATGCCCATGTTTGTACTTATATTTAAAACAAAAAACTGATGAAATATAATAAATAATTTTTTTATGATTTTTTTTTTATATTATACATATCAAAATGAAAGCAAATGTGATTTACTATAATCATATCAATGTATTTGAAATAAAAAATATTTAATTCTTTTCCACCTTCCATTTATTTTTTTATTGAAATAAAATTACTATTTATTGATGCACATAAAACATTTATTTTCGCCGATGGTTTTTTTTTAAAATAATAAAAAAAATAAAAAGATAAATTCAAAAAAGTTTAATTACATCAACATTTGATCTAAGGATTACACCACATCAAAAGAACAAAAAGAATGACATTGATTATTCTGGTATTAATTACTATAATTCATAAAATTAAACAGTTTTCGTATGGACATTATTGATTATGAATTTATATATAAAAGCTTGCTATGGCATTTTGAGAATCCAGATTATTTTCTGATATTAAGATTATTAACCACATCTATGAGCCAATACTAGGTTGAGAAAGATCAGTTAAAATATAGATTTTTCCAACAACTTAATTTGTATATATCAAGGAATTTAAATTCAACTTAGACCACACAATCATTTAGGTTAGCTTAAAATGCATAATGACTAATTTCTTGTACTTTATGCAGTGCCATATACTTTTTTACTCATTCCCATGAGTTTAAGTGTTTTGAAAACACAACTTACTTTTAATATAACTCTTGAAATGAGTTTTAAAAACTCAACTTCTCAAGGATAATTATTATAAGATCACTCAGCTTAGGAATAAGATTAGTTTGACCTTAATACAAATTTTAATGCTTAAGGTATAATAAGTGATTTCTTATAGATATATACACAACTCATGTGAATGATAGTAACGAACTTGGAAGAATTATCATTTATACTATTGAAATTAAAAGGCCTATGTATTAATATATCTGACATCAATGCAATAATCTGCAATTGAATGTATTTTAAAGAAAGATTAAGCAGTTACAGTTTATTGTGGATATTAATCTTTTCAATGTAGTCAATGAATCCATTTGTGTCTTAGATTAACTCAATGGTGGTTTATATGTAACACTTGTTTCACAAAATTAGCATTCAATTTAATTACAAAAACATGAACTGAAATGCATATTGATATATAAATAATAACCAAAATCATTAGATAAAAGTAAAAAAGCAAAGCAGATAAGTGTCATTGTACTCAAAGTAGTCATTGCTCTTGCATAATTTTTGCTTTTACTTTTTTTTTTCATGTGTCATAGCATCAGCCAGGAAGCAAACCTGCTAACCTGGGACAACTGCTAATAAAGCAGCTGTCGCTGACCTCTCGGCCACCAATGCTTGACATTTATACATTTATATATAATTAACTTATATATATATATATATATACAAAATTAAATGAAATAAATATATGATGTTCACAATTACATTTTATTTGAACATATTTATTGTTTGGTTTAGAAAAGAGCAAATCAAAGGAATTATATTAATATAAAGGAAGAAGTCGTCACTGATAAAAAAGAAATAATACTATAAATATCATATCTGTGGTAATTTTTTTATTATTTATAAGTGGACCTTTAATACTTAAAAAAATAGTTTTGTTGCTTTATGTATTCTTTCCAAAAATTCATTTTACTCATAGAAATAAAGTAGATATATTTATTTATTAAATATATGTTTTCTGATCTGAAGGCTAGAACAAAACCTATTGATTTTCAGTTTATTATTTAACTATTTTTACTTCTCACAATTTATTTTTAAAAAATGTAAATATGTGATGAAGAATAAGTATTTATTTGGTAAAATAAAAATCATATAAATATTTGAATATGGTTTATTTAAAACTATTTTAAATTCAAACTACATTACACACACACACACAAAATAGTTTGGTTGTAGAAATTATTAGTAATCAAACAGTTCTAAAATAAAATCCAAATGTATATTTTCATTGCATAATAATATGACTGAGAAAAATTGCATCTTCTTATGAACAGTTGAATAATAAAATGCCACAAATAGTTATTTCTATTAAATAATGATTGTCACAAAGAAGGAAACATCCTATTTATTAGTAAAAGAAAGAAAAACATTAGGCAAATGCAATTGCATTATAAGTGTTAGTATAATGCTTTAGAAATAGATTTGATATATATTTATATTGCAATGAGTTATTTTTTGTAAGAAAATCTCTGAATTTTAAAATAGACAATAAAGAGCACAGTGATAACAAAAGAGAAAAAAAAAAAAATTAAGGTATCCTGCCATAATAATATTTGTGATTGACATTTTTTATGAGTAATATGGTAAAGAAAACCATCATTTGAGTGTTTTTTTATTAGTTTCAAAGCAGAAAATTCAGGAATTAACAAGAATTTTAAATTTCATGTTATATGTCTTTTTCTATCCATTTTCAAAGATTAGACCACTAATATTTTATTGTAATATTTTTTCTATTTGTTGAAATGCATAACACAATTAGATTGTAATGTGTTTGCTTTTACATAATACAAACTTTTCATTATGCATATATATAAGAAATTCAATGTAAATTCTTTTGTCAATCTAAATGAATGAATAATTAACAAAAATTGTTGTGCTTTTAATTATAGTCATTATATTAAGCTCACTTATTATTTAAAATATCACCAAGTCTTTTCTAGAAACCATATTTAATTTAGTTGAGTGATATTGAATAAAAACAAATTTGGAAATAAAATATGGTCATAAATCTTATTCCAATAACTATATAAGTTTAATAAATATTTTTGTAGTAGTTTTTCATCCCCCTTTTACATTGTAATACAATATTTGTCAATTTAATATTTAGAGCAAATGAAGAAATATTTCTAACCTGCTTTTCAGAAATTGATTTATTTAAAAACATTAGCTACAAAATGTTTGGAGGCATAACTATTTTTGAATGATTATCAACATTAGGCAAACAATTTGATGAACGAGTACTGTAGCAGTTCACGTGCTGTTTTGTAATTGAATCCTGACAATTAGTTGAGTGTCTTATATCTTTTGAAATCATTCATTTTTTATGAACCTTTTCATAAAATTTCATAATTATAACATTGAAACAATTTTGAGAGAAATATTTCTATCTACTCCCCTTGCCTTTTTTGCTATAAAAAGTTTTTTTTGAAAGATAAAAATCATTAATAACCATTTTATTAGACTTTAAAAATTATATTAGTTTCTGCCATATATCTATTACAAAATGTTAGTGAAATTAATGCTGTATATTATTTTATGCAGTGGATTCAAGATCTATGATTTGTGGATCCACTTCAGTTGTTTCCAGTTATCAGATGTCTTATGACCTTTTGAACATTAATCATTTGATTTTTTTTTTAAAAAAACTGAAATTAGTTTTTAATGTTTTAATATTTAAGAGCTCATAACTATACACGATTTAACATTGATCCTATATAGACAGTATTTCTTTTTTCTATAATTCAATATATTATAAATTTTATTAATCAGAAACAGTTTCTGCAAAACAATAATTACTTGCAAGACTTTTAATTCTATAAACAAATACAATTTATGTTTAAGTTTTAGAACACCAAATGAAAGGAACTAAAGTTAGTTGAATGACTTTTTTTTAGTTTAATCATATTATAAAACAATATATATATATGTTATTCTTCATAATCTTAAATTTAAATTGTAGTCAGGAACATCTATTTATGATAGACTAATTTAAATACAGCCACGTAAAATTTATTTTAACGGATTATTAGATTTTTTTTTGCTTTACGTTTTGTTAGAATAAAAGTACTTTTTACATATTTTATTTTTATAGTGCTTAATGAGAATTGAAAAATAACAATTTTAACAATAAATTTTTAACGCGTAGGTGAGGAAAAACACATTATTATATTGTTAGTGACGATTGGTTCCTTTTATTTTGTGAAGCTTTTTAAATACATTGTATTAGTTTATACATTTAGTATTTTTCACTTGAAATCAAGTCATTGATTCTTTACTGTTTATCCATCCAGCGTTTAAATTTGCTAATGTAAATACATCTATACATACAGTTTAGTAGATTGTTTTTAACTCTGTTTTTAATTAGTATCAAAATTTATGCTATTCCGAATTTTATATTTAAATGTAAAAAAAAAGAAATGTGTAATATCCTACTTTAAAAATGTGAAGTGAAATTGAGATGTTTTAATTTCATTTCATGAATTAAAATTTATTAAATGACTTTATTTTGTATGTAAACATAAAATATTGAGCTCATATTTATTTATTATTTTACAAATTAATTGTTTTATTTAATTTTTGCAAATTAGATAAATTCATTTGAAGCTATTTAATTTTTAATTGCAAGTATTATTTTGAGTTATAAAATTAATCTTATTATTATAAACTTACGGTTATTATAAAATATTAATTATAAAAATTATTTATATAATCAATTTTGAAATTTGTAATAAATAAATAAAATATCATAGCCGAAAAATAATAACCAGAGAGAATAAATATTTTGCGATTACAATCAAAATTATTATATAGATTCATTAATATACTTCTATATATATGTGTCATCATTATTATCATTCAAAGTCAGTACCAAACCAAATTCTCCAAAGACTTTTTTTCATTGATCTTCTCCTCAAAAAGCAACTGCTTCTTCCACTCTTCATATATTCAGTAATTTTTATTCTACTTTTCTTTATATTCAATATAATCGTTTCTAGTAGATTTTTCATAATTTTGTATATGTCCAATTAATTTTTTAAATAATTTTTTTTCCAGTTCTACAATATTAATGATGTGCTTCTAATTGACATTTTAAAAAACTCAATCTTTTATTCACTCTTTTTTTATAATTTGTCCGGTACATGCTTTTATATAAAGTTATATTTCAAATATTCTTTAAAATGATATTTAAAAAAAATCTACTTTATTAAAAACCTATTTATCTAATAGATCTTCACTAATTATTTTATCACTGCTTTAATGCACAGTTATTATGGTGTTTTTTCCTAGGTAAAATTTAAATATTCCCACTATGATAAATCCATACTCACTGCTTTTTTCTGTGATGGTAATACATCCACATACATGTATATATATGTATTGCAAAATTTTGGAGATTCATCTTTACAATATTATGTATGTTTCTTCAAAAATATAAAGTAAAATAAAATTTTCTTTTTTTCTTTATTACATTACTTTCAAAGTATTTATGAAGGAAGGATAATTAATGTTTTTGTTATTTTAGTTACACATTTTGTTTTATAAAACTAGCACTTTCAGAAAACATTGCAAAATTTCTTTTAAACTTGCAATTGAAAATTTTTGCAGTTTTTCTATTCCTTTATTTGTTATCTTTATGTGAGTTTGACATGTATATTTTTGTAAAATTTTAACAATTTGTACGTTTATTCACACTTTAATATGTGAAAATTATTTGTTTATTATTAAAATGCCTTTACTTGTTATATTTTGTTATACTCTAGCTTCTGTATTTGTTATTCTTGGTTATGAAAGATGACAATAGTGATGATGATATATGAAATTAGTAAAGGGACTATGAATCACTTTAGAAATATTAATGATCATAAATAAGGTGTCAAAATGTGCAAAATTATAGTTTGTTTATTAACAAAAAAAAAAAAATTTGTAATTAGCCTATAACTTTTTTTTTGTTTATATATCATAAACTATCATAATTATGTGTAGAAAACTTATATATATATACTTTTTTATAATTGTAAAGTATTAAGATTCCTTTTGGGAAATCAATAGCTGTGTAAACAATCTAATTCGAAGTGATACATCTCATGGAAACATAAGCAAGATATTACAGCAATCATGGGTAATGAATTATTAAAAAAACCTTGTATTTTAATAAGTATATTTAGCTGTGGTATTGTCTATAAGAGAACCCACTCTGAAGTGATGTTTAAAAATCCATGTCATATGATGCCTGTGTATGAAATCTGTGATTGTTCATTTAGCCTGCTATAGTTTATATTGCTATATGGTTTATTTTTGGTGAACAATATGGTGGGCTTGATTGTAATGCTTTTCTTTTGTTCCCACCACTCTCATGTTGGTAATTCCTCAGGCTACAATATATATATATTATAATAATATTACAAATCGATGTCTGTATTTCTTCAAAATAATATACATAAATTTATAAATAATTATTTGAAAATACAGTACTTAATAGTTTATAAAAATATATGTATAACCATCACTTAGAAGCACTTTCAACTAACTTGTAGCTTTGTCAACTATCACTTTTAAAAATGTCAGCTTTCCCATAATTCCATGATGTCAATCTTTCTATAATTATGTGATCTTAACATTTGCTGCTTGCCTGTTAATTAAATCTTGCTTATATTTATATATTAACATCGCCTCTTTAATTTTCCTTTTATTATTATTTCTTTCAGTTTCCAATATTTTTACATTGTTATAATTAAAATCAAAACCATATATACATGATTTATTATGGTCATAAAAGATAGAAGCTGATAAAGTATCATTATTTTTAAAATTTTGTCTTGTATTTTGAACCAATTTTAATAAGTGCTCTTTTGTTCTTTTTTCCAATGTCGAGGTGCACATTAGAAAAAAAGAACAAAAGAGCACTTATTATTATTTAAAAGGGTTCAAAATACAAGACAAAATTTTAAAAATAATGATACTTTATCAGCTTCTGTCTTTCATGACCATAATAAATCATGTATATATGGTTTCGATTTTAATTATAACAACATAAAAATATTGGAAACTGAAAGAAATAATAATAAAAGGAAAATTAAAGAGGTGATGTTAATATATAAATATAAGCAAGAATTAATTAATAGGCAAGAAGCAAACTTTAAGATCATATAATTTTGGGAAGATTGACATCATGGAATTATGGGAAAGCTGACATTTTTAAAAGTGATAGTTGACAAAGCTACAAGTTAGTTGAAAGCGCTTCTAAGTGATGGTTATACATATATTTTTATAAACTATTAAGTACTGCATTTTCAAATTTTTATTTATAAATTTACGTATATATATATATAAGATTTGAACCTAAACTTTTAAACTCTCTTAAGTCATTTCATATAAGTGATACACATGACCACACCCATATGAAAAAGGTAAATGATCTCCTATGTACATATTTCATGATGAATCAGCATTCATCAATTGGTCCAGATCATCATCTCCCACACACATATATAATCAGTGCTCAGTTTATATTAAGATAGCAAATCTTCAAACTTTAATGGATAGGCTTCAATCTACTCCACCCTCCAACTCTTCAGCCATCTATACCATTGAAAATCTGATGAGGGAACATCCAAATTTGATGATGCCAATATTATTGTCTTTCCCATGTTGATTTTGAGCCACTCTGATGCCTCATGTATAGGACCTTATCCATTTAAATATGCAGAAGAAAGATGGCAGGATACAAGATGAATCTGTAATATTTAAATACAGGTATATATTATATTTATGGAATTTAGATATAATTATAAGGATTTGAACTCTGAATTTCAAGCTTCAAGGTTCTATATATGAGACATCCAATTGACTTAAAGTCAACCTGAGCATGACTTGGCAACATCAAGGTGTTTGGGCATTCTATTACCAGCTTTTCAATGGTATTGATGGCTGAAGAGTTGGAGTAGATTGACGTCTTCCATTAAAGTTTGAAGATTTTCTATCTTAATATAAACTGAGCACTGATTATATATGTGTTTGGAAGATGATGATCTAGACCAAATCATGATTGCTGTTTCAGCATGAAATATGTTGGAGATCATTTACCCCTTTTTTACATATGTGGTCATGTGCATCAGTTGTATGAGATAGATTTTATGGCTGAAGGGGATTTGAAAGTCTGAGTTTAAATCCCTTATAATTATATCTAAACTTCAGAGATATAAAAATTACCTGTATTTAAATATTATATATATTTAAATTCTTTGTAATGAATACCCTCATTTAGTATGGGAACTAAAATTGAAGAAAATAATTGTTTTTTTCAACCACAATTGGAGTTTTTGTACTTAACTTAAAATAAAAGCATGGAAAATTTTTATGTGGATCCAGAAATTAATTAAGTCAAACCTTTACTACAAAAAAAAATAGAGATTAATTAATTAATTTCTGGACTCTTCATTTTTTACTTTCAAGTTAAGCATAAAAACCCTAATTGTGGTTGAAAAAATAATTATTTTTTTGGGTTTTAATTCCCATAGCAAATAAAAGTGTTGATTATAAATATTTTATATCAGTTATTTAATTTTTAGCATTAAGATTATAATCAAAGATTTGTTTTTATTTCAATTTTAATTGATGCTAAAATATTTTAAAGGTTGAAAGTAAATTCATAAGTTTTAAATCATCATTGTTTACAATATAATTTTATTCACTGCCCCACTGCTCTATATTTAAGAAACTAAATAAGCTACCTAAAATATTTTAGTGTCATATTTCATTGCAAGTAATTTATATAAAATGCACCAAATTTAAACAAATTATGTTGAAAATATTAATACATTAAACTCTGATTTTAAAATTTTATACTCTAACTTCAATAAAAATAAATAAACAATCTAACAATATATATATATTGTGCCCTTTTCTATAGGTCAGAAATAGATCATCACAGTCAATTACTAAAAAATTTAAATTTTAGAATATGTTGTCTTGATGTGTTAGTTATATTTTGTTAATAATATCTAAAAGTACGATTTGAAAGTGCATAAAATTATGATAAATCACTTAAAAATAGTTAAAAGCTAAAAATATTATTACATATGGTTGCAAAAGCTGGCCATAATAAATAACTCAGCTATAAATGTTTAAAAGTATGTTTTAAAAAGTTCAATTTTAATAGTTTAAGACTTATATTTAAATGAATGTTATATTTTAGAATTATAAATTATATTTAATAATCATAATTAATATCATATATTTTAAAAATAAGTTTTATGGTAGTGAAAGTTGTATTCAATTCTATATTTTCGAAATTATTCTTCCAGATTTTATATAATTGTATTATTTTATTTAATCCAAGTGTAGCAATTTATTTATTCCCAGACAGAAAATCAGATCCAGTCTGTCTTAGTTATATCAGTCGTGTGATTTGTATAATAGGGTTATACACACTTGCTTGCTAGTATTTAGATTAGTCAAGTTCAAAGTATTTTTAAATTGTATTATAGAATTGAATGTAATTATTATCTATCATAAAAGCAAATATTAAGTTAATTATTATAAATGTTTAAATAATGTAATAAAGATGAATACAGTTAATAAAAAAGCTAATATTTTGTTAAAATAAAATAGATAAATTAAATATTAAAGGTGGGATAAAATTTATTAAATATTGTTTAAAAAGTCATTTTAAATATTTAAGTAATTTAGTAAAGTAATAATTGATCTAAAACTAATATTTTAAATAATATTTTTAAAGTTTTAATACGTCATATTTTTTATTTTGAAATTTAAGTGTGTAAGTTTGTAACATTATACAAATTTGGTATCAAACCAAAAGTAAGAATCAACCAATAGAATGACATATTTTCTAAGATATAAATACCGATTGCATGGGATATCAAAGGTGATTAAAAAATGTATTAAAGGCAGCTTAATTTTATTCTTTAGTCAATTTTTTAGTGCTTTCATACAATTTTATTTGCAAAGCTAATAGGTTATTAATATTATAAAAAGTATTTGCAAAAAGTGAGTGTAAAAACAAAAATATTAATAATAACTTCATTTAATATGCCTTACTAATTTTAAAAGTCTTTTGCCAGTAGTATTCATCAAAATCTAATATATAACTTCGCAATAATAAAATGGATATACCAATAAGGAATACGTATTCAACTTTTAATATTTTAAAAATGAGTATAATATTTATTAATGCAGTTTCAATAATATTGAACAAGAGGACTATTCAAATGAATAAATTAATTTTATGGACATTGTATGGTAAACTTAGTAAAAAGGCTACTTGCAGATTAAAAAAATAAAGAAATACGCATTTTTACAATAGCGTGATTATCATGCTGAAGTTCAATAAGTAATAAGTATATTTTATAATAATTTTGTGGAAACAATGTTATATCCTTTTTGAAGGTAACATTTAAAATACTTGCAAGAAAATTATCTTAAGTAAAGATTAATGAAGATATTCTGGAAAAAGCGTATGTTATTAGGACCTGAATGATATATAGGTTATACGCATTCGTGAAAATTATTTTAAAGTTGATATTTTAAACAATGATGAAACAACTGTAAATGGATAGTGAATGGTAATAAATTTTACTAAAAGAAGAAACCTACAAAGAAAATGAATATGTGAATAAATAAAAGTATGGAATTATAGAAATATTTTTATGTTATGTAAATAATTTATCTGGATAGTTCAAGCTAAGCCAATATGGAATACTATAGTATAGAAGTCACATGATTCTTTTTTAGTATTATAATTTTAATAATAATCATTCTGAACAATAGAAACATAAACTGTTGTTCTATAGACTTTTCCAGAATGGATTGATTATTATTTTATTTAATTTTTCACGATTTTAAAAGACGCCATATTGTTATTTTATTTTTAAAAAAAAAAAATCTGAGATTTTGTATTGGAATTTGGATGACACTTACTGCAGGAAATATATTGTCTTATTCGTCATCATAGCAATGGAGGAGGTTGTAGAATTACTCTTGAAGTGAACATTTTTAAAAAAAACTTTTGAGAAAAAAAATGGAAATATTTGGACTTATAAAAAAAAAAAACATTCATTTCAGCTGAAGTTTATGTAAGTATGATTTTCATTTATTACTATTTATTTTAAATATAAATTTTCTAGTTTATAAGAGTAGGAACATGAACATTAATCTAATGATAATATTAAAATCCTATAATAAATAATTTAAATAAGAACATTTAAGTAAAAGTATAAATGTATTCTCATGTGATGCAATGCTATATCTAGTGGATGGAAAAGAAGTCTGCAACAAGTGATGACCAGATAATATCACTTGGTAATAGTTAGTGAATATTGATATTTTATGATGTATATTTTGTTTTCTTTTTAGATTGCTTATGAGTTATAATGAATGGAAGTATAAATGTTTTAATTATATGTAAACACATTTTGTATAACACTTTAAACATTATGAGGTTAAGATTTATTTTGGGAATATACATACTATAATTTTATACTAGTAATATAACCCAACATAATAATAAATATTTATGTGATTCTTTTAAAAACTTTCATATTATTGGATGTTCAAAGTATTATCTGATTAGTTTGTATATGTTTTAGAATATAGAATAAGGAAGTAAGCAAACTTTTCTTGTGGATCAGTGAGATTGCTCTAATTATAAATGAATTTTATTTATTGTTTTGAATATGCAAGATAGTTATTTTGTCGATGTAAGATGTGATAAATCTTTAGGAAATAATGATAAGATAGTGACCTTGGTATTAATATGGTGAACATGAACCCAAGATGATGTTATAATAGGATGTGATGAGGGAATATGAATAATATTTTATAATCTTCGCGGATATACAGTACAGTTAACAGTGCCCTGTAACTGACATATTTATTTTGGACAGTGTCTATTTTTTTTAAGTATTGATGTTTTAATAAAACTGAAGGAACAGCTTGACATCATTAATACTATTGGAGGTCTTTGGACAAAATAGTCAGGCCATACACTGTGGCATGATATTTTTTTGATATATGCTATGAGTTATACTCGAGTTTTTCTTCTCTAGATCCTACACATATATTCGCTATCTAGATTTCCAATGAAACTACATCGTTCAGTATGATATATTTGAAAAGAAATAATAGATAATTTAAAGTTTAAGATATGCTATTGTTTGAATGAGATAAGTTCATTTACTTAGAAGAAGTAGAATTTGTATAAATTGGAATTGAAAATCCAATGAATCCTAAAAGAAAAAAAAAAGAATCATAAGATATGTTTTTTATTTATTTATTTATTTTGGAAATAAAATAAAATTTCAAGAATAAAGTATATAAAACAAAGTTGTTCTTCAAAATGTTAAATAACTTTTAAATGCTTTATTTTGTCTTTAAAATAAGTATTGCATACTTTAGAAAATATAATGTTATAAAGTAAAAACGATATAAATAATAAGCATAGGTATAATTTTGTGATTATCAAATAATAGGGAATATATCGGTAATTACAACTATATAGTCTTAAAGTAATATTAAATGGGAATATGTTATATTTAATAAACACAGTGTAGTAAACAACGATATCCACAAAATCTAGTAATAAATTATTAGATAGATATTTTATATGACATCTTTTAACATTGCAGGATGAAAATTGTTTATGTTTTTATGGATGTTTTTTTTAGAAAAAAAGGTATAATTAAATAATATTTAAGGATAGAATATATTTTTTAATAAAAATAAATAAATGTAATTTATCATAAGTTTAATTAGAAAGAGATAAATAAAATGACATTATTTTATTATTATTGTTTTAAGTCAGAATAAAGACATAAAATAATTCTAGATTGTTTTAATAACTAAGTAATAAAAAAATGTAAAACGGTGTAAAGTGAGGATATCCAATGTAAATATTGTAAATAAATTGTTTATTTTATTTTATTGTTAATAATAAACTTTGTTAAATTTGTTTTCAAAATTTGTGTGTCGTGACTGTTTTCATTTTCCCATTACACTGCATGAGACCACACAATACACCCAGAATAATAGAAACGAACATATAATTTTGCACAAAGATAAATAAAGAATTATTTTAAGAATTCAAATATTTTCTTGGTATTTATTTCATTAAGTACTCATATTTTTACATTATTTTATGGTCATAAATTAGTTATCATAATGGTACATTTAATGATATGCTATCCATTCCCAACCCACCTTTATTTGTCATATTATAAATGCCACCACATATTTATTACGTTATTATACAAGATAAAAGATTATATCATAGTATTTTATTATTTCATTATAGTAAATAAAATTATAGTGAAAAGAAAAGATATATAAAATTAGTTCATACAATGAAGAATATTATTATTATTTGTTATTATTAGTTTAAGTGTAGTAGAGAATGACATAAAATCTCTTCTCATGTTTTACTACAGTGATTTTTTTTTAAAATTAACTTAGAACAATTTTATGAACCTGAGATTTTATTGAGCTAAATTATTATAAATAAAAAGATTTAGATTTAATTATTAGTTTAATCTTAATGAGTAGGATTTATTAAAGTCATAAGAATAGTATAAGTTTATTTATTTGAGATAGTAATAGAGGGGATAGTGTTCTTATGCCATTGAGGTAGTATCCTGTGGGATATTGGCTCAATGTAATCTTTCTTTTCACCGGTATTTCACTTCCAAGTCTCATGATAAAATAATTATTTATTTATTTATTTTATAAACTGAACCTTATTCTGATTTTTGAATTTGAGCTAGTGGAACATTTAATATTAATGAGAATATTTTATTTATTAATCATTTGCAATGAACCAAATGCAATCATTAACTGAGCTAACCCATTTTATTTTATAATATATTGTCTGGAAGTGAGATGCACAACGGACCAGGTTAGAATATATATATTGTGATGATCGCACATACTGCAACCACACATATATATATTTAACATTTAAATAATATTAAATATTGTGTTTTGGAATACTAGCAAAAGAATTCAAAACTTATGAAGAAAGAAATGTTTTAATTAATGAAAGAGAGGGAAATAGAGTCGAAAAAAATCTTATCTTTACCCTACAAAGTCAAGATTTTGAGAAAAAAAAAATAGTTAAAGTTAGAAATATTGAAATTGTATATTAGTAAAATTAATAGTGATAAAGAAATATAAATAAAATACGAACTAAAATATAATTTATAAGAAAGGGTAAAGTTTGAAGAGTTAAATCAGAGTAAAATAGCAATTTAAAACATGACCAAAAGATAAGGATCTGGGTCATAAAAGTACACAATCGACAATAAAATGAAATGCATGTATGGAGTATGTATGAAGTATGATAAAAACAACAATAATTAATGCTTGTCAAAATAAATTTTTTATTAAAAATCTGTTTAATTAAAAGACGCTTAACGTATATAGTGAAATTAAATTCAACGATTATATTAATATTTCTCAAGGCTGTGCTTTCAGAGCTTACAATTCATATTCATAGCCTTCTAATGTAGTAATTTATGCAAATCCATGCAAGCTTATTTATATTGTCCATCTCTTTGAAATGGAAAAGCATGTATCTCTCCTGTTTATTGCTTTCAAATCTCTTGATATATACCATGCTTCTTTAACCTTCCTTTTGATGTCATTTCTTTCAGTTGCAATTATTCTAGCATTTGCAGGTTCAAATTCATGATTAGCCTCTTTTTGGTGGTCCACAAATACTGAGCTGCCTTCATTTCTTCTTAATACTCTTTTGTATAAGTATTTCTGATGAGCCACTCTATTGTTTATCATGGCCTGAGTCTCACCATAGTATACTGCACCGCAGTTTGCCTGAGGGCATGCCAACTTGTACACCACATGTGGTGTTGATTGTAGGTCAATTTTGTCCTTAGAATTGTTCAAAATTCTATTGGTGTTAGGAGGGGTTTGAAAACCTACTGTGAATTCATTCTGCAATTTTTTGACTAGTTTTCTTGCAATATTAGGAATGTATGGCAGACATATGTGTTGTTTTTTGTCCCTGCTAGGTTTGGTTATGTTTTCATAAAATGTTTTGATTCTTTTGTTGATGGTTACTAAATCATAACCAACCTTCATAAGATCATTAACATATTGGTTAATATTTATTCTTCTTTCTTCTTCATATTTGCATAAATGGTAATTCCTGAACAAAAAGGCAGAAAGCCCTGCTCATTTGTGGGCTCTCGGGGTTTTCGATTTAGTATGGATGTATCCTCTAATGTTTAATGGTTTTACTTTCATGTTGTAATTAATGCATCTGTGCATTCTTTTTATTATTAGGTCCAAATAATTAATTGTATTAAGCTCACTCTCTTCAGTGCAGTTAAATATCAAGTTGGTATGTGCCTGCAGTTCATCCTGAATGGCTTTTATTATTAGTTTAGGTGCTGTGATGAAAATGTCATCTACATATCTACAAGAAATTATTCCATGTGTTTGTTCTTGGAACTTTAATATAATCTGGTTTTCAAAATAACCGATTACAACACTAGATACAATGCCACTCATGGGCAGTCCCATTGGCCATCCATTATTCATCCTATACCACCTATTTTCAAATGTCGCAAATATATTCTCATCTAATCATTTCATGAAGTCAATGATAAATTCTATCTTCTGTTCAGGACAGTGATTATTTTGAAGCTCTTCTTTAATTATCCTGATTGAACCTTTTCTATTAATCGATCCATAGAGTTCAGATATATCTATGGCTGCTATATTGAAACTGTCATCGATGGCTGCATTTTTAATTAAGTCCACAAACTCGAAAGAAGATTTTATAGTATATTTGCCAAATCCTATTAAGTCTATTAACCATGAATTTATTAATTTTGCTGTGTTTGCATAATGTACACCTCCAAAGTCAAGCATTAGTCTTAATGGAGTCCCTTGTTTATGCATTTTAGCATTTGCAAACATCCATGGTTGTGATGTGGCAGATGGATATATTCTATAATATTCAGCTTGATTTATTCCTTTAGGATTAAAGAGATAAATTTTTCTCTGTTCATTCTATTATTAACTTCAGCTGACAACTCAAAGCCTAATTTTTGAATTTGTATTCTCATCTTTTCTTTATTATTATCATTCTCTTTAATCCTCCAAAATAAATACCGTTTTAATTATCCACCCACATCCAACACATGTTTCAAATGCTAAAATCATAAACAAGGGATTCCATTACAGACTAATGCTTTCCTTTGGAGGTGTACATTATGCAAACACAGCAAAATTAATAAATTCATGGTTAATAGACTTAATAGGATTTGGCAAATATACTATAAAATCTTCTTTCGAGTTTGTGGACTTAATTAAAAATGCAGCCATCGATGACAGTTTCAATATAGCAGCCATAGATATATCTGAACTCTATGGATCGATTAATAGAAAAGGTTCAATCAGGATAATTAAAGAAGAGCTCCAAAATAATCACTGTCCTGAACAAAAGATAGAATTTATCATTGACTTCATGAAATGGTTAGATGAGAATATATTTGCGACATTTGAAAATAGGTGGTATAGGATGAATAATGGATGGCCAATGGGACTGCCCATGAGTGGCATTGTATCTAGTGTTGTAATCGGTTATTTTGAAAACCAGATTATATCGAAGTTCTAGGAACAAACACATGGAATAATTTATTGTAGGTATGTAGATGACATTTTCATCGCAGCACTTAAACTAATAATAAAAGCCATTCAGGATGAACTGCAGGCACATACCAACTTGATATTTAACTGCACTGAAGAGAGTGAGCTTAATACAATTAATTATTTGGACCTAATAATAAAAAGAATGCACAGATGCATTAATTACAACATGAAAGTAAAACCATTAAACATTAGAGGATACATCCATACTAAATCGAAACCCGAGAGCCCACAAATGAGCAGGGCTTTCTGCCTTTTTGTTCAGGAATTACCATTTATGCAAATATGAAGAAAAAGAAGAATAAATATTAACCAATATGTTAATGATCTTATGAAGGTTGGTTATGATTTAGTAACCATCAACAAAAGAATCAAAACATTTTATGAAAACATAACCAAACCTAGCAGGGACAAAAAACAACACATATGTCTGCCATACATTCCTAATATTGCAAGAAAACTAGTCAAAAAATTGCAGAATGAATTCACAGTAGGTTTTCGAACCCCTCCTAACACCAATAGAATTTTGAACAATTCTAAGGACAAAATTGACCTACAATCAACACCACACGTGGTGTACAAGTTGGCATGCCCTCAGGCAAACTGCGGTGCAGTATACTATGGTGAGACTCAGGCCACGATAAACAATAGAGTGGCTCAGCACAAATACTTATACAAAAGAGTATTAAGAAGAAACGAAGGCAGCTCAGTATTTGTGGACCACCAAAAAGAGGCTAATCATGAATTTGAACCTGCAAATGCTAGAATAATTGCAACTGAAAGAAATGACATCAAAAGGAAGGTTAAAGAAGCATGGTATATATCAAGAGATTTGAAAGCAATAAACAGGAGAGATACATGCTTTTCCATTTCAAAGAGATGGACAATATAAATAAGCTTGCATGGATTTGCATAAATTACTACGTTAGAAGGCTATGAATATGAGTTGTAAGCTCTGAAAGCGCTTAGCCTTAAGAAATATTAATATAATCGTTGAATTTAATTTCACTATATACGTTAAGCATATTTAATATTACATAGTTATCAATAGTGAAGAAAAAATCGGAAATTTAATTAAAAGAAAAAAAAGAAATAAGAAATAAATGTGCACAGTGCTACGAGATTGTGTAAAAGTAAATCTATATAAATGGCCGAAGGCGTATTAAGAAAAAGAAAGGTGTGAATAACAGCTAAAAACAAAGGATCGAAAGAATAAAGGAATGTGGAATTTTTTAATTAAAAAAAATTATTAGAGTTCAGGACTTTTTGTTAAGATGTGGGTGGAAACACTGCTCTAATAATAAGCAGATATAATTGGAGAACGCAAACCTAATAATCTGTTAAAAAGTTTAAGAAAAAAAGAACAAGAGAGAAACCCAGAAACCTAGTGGAAGGACTCCAACATAAGAACGAATAATTAAATGAACAAAATATGGTTTCTAACATTGGTGATGCATCAAGAATGGGTGGCTAAGGGCCGTCGTGATCACTGGCTGATTTAGACTCACCGTGCTCGAACGGTTCCCGTCTACATGTAACAACTTCTGACGTAGCACCTGCCAGAGGGTTCGAGTTGCCCTGTCCTTGATGACCTAATATGGAGGAGTTTCCATAAACCAAATCCAACCTAAGAGTGATCATTCCCTGCTAAAGAAGTGGAGGAATTCCATGTGGCAGTCAGCAAGACCTCAACTTACTTCAGAGACTCAATAAACCTAAGTAAAATATGTATACTACACCTTTATCTTTATATGTGCACATACCTTTAATTCAGACAATTGCCAATTCTTAATTTGATTGATACAGACAATATTTAAACTTTTTTATATACACGGAGTGACAACTATAAATATATAATCATTTATAGGATCTTTTTTTATATTTTACTCGTAGCATTATGGCATATAATTTGTTTTATTGTGTGTAAATGATTTAAAGTGTTTTTTGTTGTTTAATTTATTGTATTAAATATTTCTTATTGATTTAAATCTGTTTTGTCTAGTTCTTTGCCATTCCAGACAATAATATATTCGTAGGTTTGGGGGAAATAATTATTACTCATTTGAGTACTGAATTAACACATGAGGCCGGTGGTGCAGTATTTTGATCCCATTAAAATTTATAAATACCCAAGCACTGTAACTCTTTAAATATTACAGCAATTGGGAGACATTTGGCCAGGAAAGATAACCTGGGGCTATATCTGTATAGTCACAGGTTTGGTCAAGTATGGATAGAAACTCGTTTATGTCTGTATGTTCTCTCTGCTTGTGGTAGCGGAAGGTGGACGATTTTGAATTTTAAGAAATCCGTATTATATATAAATAAAAGGGAAGTTAAGCTTTCGATCATCGTGTTTCCGTTACAATATATATATATATATTGTAACCTAAGAAAGATGATCAGTTCTTCCAGCTGGCTGAAACCAGCATTGAGCAAACCCAAATTGTAACCTATAAAAGATGGACTAATGATATAAATAACATTCAGTGGCAACAACAACACTGTACAATGTATAAACTAAAATGTTATATAATATCTAAGCTCAATAGATTTAGAATATAAATGTGATATACTACAATAAAAATATACATAGAGGTAAGAATTATAATAAACTATTATAAAATATGAAACAATATTATTAATAACTCAAGAGGAGAAGGAATCTCTACTCACTCAAGCATGCATAAAATATTTTTAATTTCATAAGCATATACCATTGAGGTTACATTTAAATTTCTTCCTACAAACATCTACTACAACTACCAATTTTTATATCCATCTTCTAAGCACCTCATTGCTCTGATCAAATAAAACATTATTTAATTCTTATAAAATTTAGAAATGTGCTTCTAAAATCTATGTCACTTAAGATCCATATTTTGAATGTAGTTTCTTCATTATCAAAATAAATTTAAATAATAAGGTTTGTGAAACAAATCAGCTTATCTTAGACAAATATGATCTTATTTAAATTATAAAATAATTTTTCTTTGACTTTTTAGATTTATTCAATATTGAATGAAATCCTAGAAAATAAATACATAAGACAATACACTTTTCTAAGCTAATGTCTTATCATAATTTTGATAATAATAATACCATTACTAATTTAAATGAAATAAACATGATCTCTTCATTTTAGAATATGATAATAAATAATCTAAAATTACACTCAGAGATTAAGAATGGGCAATGGATTTAATGGCCATTCTAAATATCCTAGAATAAATCTACTTAAACAAGATCTAAATATTAACTATGTTCTTATAAAATTAAATTTTATCATAAAATAATAAATGTGATCTTCAAATACAAAAATGATTTTAAAATAAATGTACATATTGACTTGAAATATGCAAATTAATTGAATTAGTTAAAATGATCCAAAGTGATAAATCAAATTATAGTTCTTTATTAAGCAAAATATATCTTTCTAAGATGTTCTACTAATGCTTAAATAATTCAATAAAATGACTCTTATTAGTTTCACTGTTTGTGTACTCTTTTAGCAAATACACTTAAAATAATTTATAATATTTCAGAAATACTCAGATTTCTAGTCAATGTGTTGAATGATGTCTTGTTAATAAGTGGAATGATGTAAACAAATGACTATGAAAAATTTCTTAAATAACAAAAACAAATATTTATTCTATTGAAAAACAAATACAAAATCACAAATACTTTATATTTCCAATGTTACTTTCTCAAAATTTATATCAGAAGAATTAAAGTTTACATCATGTTTTATAAAAAAAATTCAATTTGATTAAGGTAAAATAATTCATCAGATTAAAATAATTTTTTTATTGTTTAATTATCAAAAAGTTCTACATGACATTTATAAAATGCTAATAACCTTCATATAAGTAGTGACCCTTTTATAAATATTTAACATATTCAATAATAATAACTTACCAATCCAGTGATAAAGGAGTGATAAGACAGATATATATTGTGCATTTATGCCTATAATAATTTTTTAGAAATTTAAAATTAATTATTTATTATACATTGTTAGCCAAGCTCAAATATAGGACTTACACATCTACAATGAATTATTCACATCTAAACCAACCAAGATTGCAACAGAAGTAAGGTAGAATTCCTCAATACCTTGATAAAAATCAATAAAATGATAAAAAAGCCAAAGTAAAATATTACATATGCTTTGCTAAACATACTACAACTTAAGAACAAAATTCATCTTCAAATAATTTAGTAAAGTAAATTAACTCTTTCTTAGGTCTGCATTTTCTGATGTTTTTCTTTGTCTCACACATCAACATAAAATATATGATAAAATGATTATTACTTATCTGAAAATAATAAATTTGACATCATTTGATATATATTTTGTTTACTACTGAAATAAATTTTAAATGTTCACATTTTGTTTCTGTAAATATTAAAAAAATTAGATTGTAAACAAAACACAGAGTTTAGACATCATCGTTTCTAGAAAGATTTTCAGTTTTTTCTAAGTTATGACTTTTTTTAAAGACTTTGATAATAAAAGTTGTCTAGCTGTAAGATCATAGAACTAATTAATAAAAAGTTTTAAACATGAATTCTTGTGAATTTGTTAGTGTTACAGACAAACATATATTCTGACAGCATTATGGACAATGTTTTTATAATAGATTTTTTAAATTGTTATTTTAACAAAAAAAAAATTAAAATTTTATTGTAAATTAAACAAAAAATTTTAATCTTATATAAATAAATGTGAGAAAATCACAATTAAAAAAAATATTTGTGATCGAGAGATCAGTGACAGCTGCTTTACAAGCAGTTGTCCCGGGTTAGTGAGTTCACTTCCTGGCTGATGCTGTGACACATGAGGAAAAAAAAATATTTGAAACAATTCAGCTGTACACACTAAGAACAGATACATAAAAGTAAATTAATAAAAGTCAAATTTAAATTTAAATTTTTAAATATACCTGTTATATTTAATATATAAATTTGACAGTTACATACAACTATATATAGTAAGATTATTTACTGGAGCACCTTCTGAATAAAAAAAATCAGAGGGTGCTCCAGTAAAGCATTATGGACAAACATACATATATTACGACAACAGATAATGAATGGATCATATATAGATAGATAGTTTAAAATTATAAAAATACATAAAAAATTCTTAAATTTCTAACATTTAATTATAAAAACTTAATGAAAGTCTTCAGTTTAATATATATAGAAATTTAATATCCTATGTTAAATTAAAAATCAGTTATGCATACTGCTAAACTGACTTCTAAATAAATAAACTTCATCCCCAAATGACTGTAATCAATACAGCTAATGACATTGCCTATTAAATCAAACTTTCCATTTGCTGTATAACATAAAAAGCCAGAAAATTATCCCCTAGGACAATTGTTTCTGGTCTATAAGTCAATTATTCAGCTAATTTTTAAGACCTTGTCAGTTTTTGGTTTGATATTTCTAAAATTAATGTGTTATTGTTATGACATGGAAGTTTAATTATAAACTGAAGACTGACTACATCTTAAAACATAAATTAATACACAGTCTTTAAATATTAAATATTACTATATTACAGTAAATATATTAAAGGCAATATTGAAACAACTCAAGATTATTAACATCTTATGAAGAAAGTTATTGAATAATCATATAGTACTTTAAATTAAAAACCAAATATGCATACTATTATAGTCGTTTAGCAGTATACATATTTGATTTTTAACTTAAAGTGGGAAATTAATATTTAAATCATTTCTTTGCAATAATCTTAAGATCTTTCAACTCTTATATTGTATTTGCTATGATGTAGTAAATCTTAATACTTAGAGTCTCATGACTTACTCATGTTTTAAAATCAACTTGTTTTTGAGCTAATATTTATAATGTTGAGAGGCTATTGTTATGACAATAGCATGGAGATTGAAATGCTATAGACTTAAGCAATTATTACAGGGATCATTGACTTAATCTTTATATTATTTGAAAGTTTGATTTAACAGGAAAATTCATTATCTGGACTATTTAAAGCTATTCGGAGGTAGGGATATGTGTGTGTTAAACATGTAAGTCTTTTATATATACGTAGGTAATAATTACATATATGTCAAGCATTGGTGGTTGAGAGGTCAGCGACGGCTGCTTTATAAGCAGTTGTCCCGGATTAGCGGGTTCGCTTCCCGGCTGATGCTATGACACATGAGAAAAATAATAATAATAATTACATATATAGTTTGCATTTAATTTTATTTTGAGAGCATATCTAATATGTTAATAATGTTAAAAAGTTTACATATTTTGTTGAAAATATGTAAAATGTTTAAATAAAAAAAAGATTTTTAACAAAGTTCTTTATCATTTTAATCAAATTACTTTTGTTTGTTTGCTTTTTAATATTGAATTAAATATTAATATAATGAACATAAAAACATTTACATTAGCATCAAGTGGTTGATAAAATAAAAATATTTATTCTTACTTTATTTTTAGATAAAATCAATTCAAAAAGTAATCTGAAAAAGACAAACGATAAGAATTTATAACATTTTTGCATTAAAGAAAAACAAAATATAATTATACAGATTTAATCTTCAAACTAATGGTGATAGTTTACGAGTTTAACTTAATTTAAATCTTGATATCTTTAAAATTTTGTTTAATTTATAAAATTACAATTAAGTACTGTATATCCAAATCAAATCATGATAGAATACACAATATTTTTTAAAATAACATTAACAATTCATTGTTTAAATCATAAATCTAGAGCAGGCATCGGCAAATCTGTTGTTCGCGCGTCACATGCGGTTCTTTGATCTCAGTCGGGCGGCTCTTTTTATCATAATAAATGCATTTTTTTTATTTCCTTTTGTAATTTGTAAATAAATATTTTGAAGACTTTAGGAAAAGTAAAATGTGCTTTACAATGTTGCTATCTTGAATTTAGCCTTATTTCAGAATAGTAATTATTGTATATGATAAATATTTAAATAATAAAAATTTATGAATAAATCAAACTGTCAAAGTAATTTTTTGGTTTTGGTTTATTTTCGTTTGGATATATATACAAATTATCTCTTATTATTAAAATAAAAGTCAAATATATTCACAGCCATTCAAAAACTCATATTTTCATAAACTTATTTTTCACCTTTTTCCCTGCGACTCTTCTATGGAGAGAGGAGGGGATTTAAACAAAATGAATCTTGTACAGATGAAAATCGCCGGCAATATATAATGAAAAAAATTCATATTTCTAACTGATATATAGCGTCAATTAATAAGCATTGCAAATGGCAGATTTTCATAATAGCCTAAAATATTATTTAATCACTGATTTTATCCAGATGGAATTTTATCTTACAAGTCTGTATTGTTGATATATCAAACATAACATCACATGATCACTATTTCTTATACTAGCACATTACTGTTATTAAAACAGGCAAAACTTTCCATACAGTAGTGCCACTCAGTGCCAACCAGAGTAATCAATGGATGCCAGAAGCTCCTCACTGATGAAGGCCACAAGCCAGAAACTAGTCTGGAGATATTGGATGAGAAGGCACTAGATAGGGATTTTATGCACAAGCCTTCTGGCATCCATTGATTACTCTGGTTGGAACTGTGTGGCACTACTGTTTGTAGAGTTTTGCCTGTTTTAATATCAAACATACATAAATAGAAACACATTTTTGTCAGTTTTCAAAGGAGGTCAAATGTTACTAAGATATCAAAAATTTAAAATAAATTTGTATAAAAGTGGTAAATCTTATTATTAATTATTAGCATTATCCATTAGTAATCACAGAAATTAAATAAACTAAAAATGTTTTGAGTGAGTGATAATATTATTAATATATTTTGTGACAATTTTTCTCAATAAATTGTATCAGAACATTATTGCTTTTGCAAATATAAATGTATAAATTATCTGATAATTTATTTTTCTCCGAATCTAATCTCATTTTATAGCATGATTCTACTAATTTTAACTTCTATGTTATTATTGATCAAATAGATCTAGCTTCATTAGATTAAAAAATAATATAATGTATATACTGTTATGATAATTTCAGAGGTATTCATTTTCAGCCAATCATAACTTTCTGATTTACATTACTACATTACTATTAATTTGTATTTCTCAAAGACAAATATTATCTAATAAAATCTGAGTCTAAGCATCATATTGTTATCAAAAATAAATATTTCATAAATATTTTACAAAAATAATCATAAGTGTATACACAAATTATACAAAATATATGTAGATGAGCTCACATGAGTACAGTAACTACTTTGAGAACAAAAATATGGCCAATCTTTTGTATTAGATATTCTGTACAATACTGACATCTAGGAATTTTTTTCAAAGTAATAAATCAATCTTTATTTTACTTCTAGTTCTTACAGTCACCTAAATGTTAAACCAGCAATTAAGTGCTACAGATGCAGTAGAATCAATTTATGTTAAGCAACTAAAATGCCATTATACTGTACTGAAGAAATGCTATGAGTTACTATTTGCCTCATGGCATATTAGATGTGATAATATGATGGATTATTTCCCTCATCTATCAGTAAATGTAGAATGTATAGAAAATTTTAAATTTTATTTAAACTTTTCAAATAAAAACAACTTAATAACACATAAATTACTAACCTATGCTATTTGTATATTATTACTAACAAGTTGTTTGTATTTAAAAAGTTTAAATAAAGTTTAAAATTTTCTATACATTCAATATTTACTGATAATCTCACAACTAGGAGTTAGTGGGACATTAATTTGACTTGATATCACATTTTTTGCATTTTGTCATTAAAGTGTTCATCAATGTATTATTTGCTTAAAATGTGAATATGTATTTTAATTTTATAGATGTAACTAAATCATTTATGTACAGAATTTTTTTTCAAACTTACAGCATGAAAAAATTTTCACATACATTTGTGCTGTTTATATTTAAATTTTCGAGAAAATTGACTGATAGGAAAAGATGAAACATATAAATAAAATTGCTACCAGAACTTTTTTTAAAATTCTAAATAGTATTCTATTGTATGTATCCACATTAAAGATCACATGATCACCATTTTCACATTACTATAATGAATTTAGTTTTTTATTTTAAAAAAAGATTATAAAGTAAAAAGTATATGTTCCTTCCAGAATATAATAAGCAATGTATCAAACCCTATATATAAACTGAAAATTATATGAAAATTTATAACCTAAAAAAATGATTGGAGAATATCTGTTAAATGAATACATGGTTGAACTTATGAATGAATTGAATCATTCCAAAGCCTTCCCACATGGAATAAAAAAAAATTGACTCCATAAACACTTTTGTTTCACTTTAAATACAAAAGGATTTTCTATATTAATTATTAAGAGTGTGTTCACTGAACAAATTTTTAATTTATAACATTTAATTTTACTTCCTTATGTATGTAATACTTTTGCATACTTATGTATGTATCCTTGGCAAGTTAGGCTATATTTTTCTTTCTACTTTGTTACCTGGCTAAGTACACTTTTGGTGTCAAACACTGTAATAATAGCATTCTTATTTCATACTGTTGCTGTTTCTTATATAACCTTTCTTTATTATTATAATTATGCAAATGGTCTCATTTACATGTTTCATCTATTAGATAATTGGATACTGTTTTCTCTCATGTTTAAGACATTCTTGTGGTTAGCTGTGAATCATGCTTCCTTTACCTTCTTATTTTAGTTATCATATTCTAAGAAAACTATGCTAAAGCTTTGTGGATTGAAGCTGTGATCATATTCTCTTTCATGATCCCCAAAACATATCTATAATAAGAGTTTTCTTTAGTGTATTTGTATATATATTTATGTTATACTATTTTGGTGATAATGTTGATCCTGGATTCACTGTAATATACCACTATGTATCTTGGGTCATTGCACCTCACATTATAAATTATTTGTGGCATGCCATCCTTTGGTAATCTGTTCTTGATGTTGGTAAGTAGTCTATTGAGATTTGCATAAAATTCAGAAGTTCATGTTGTATTTTTGCTTGCAAATCTTTTTTTTATTTTATCATCCAGTTTTAATACATAAGGCATGCTGATTCACCATCTGTTATCAGTTTGTGATCTTATATTTTGCCTTGTTTTTATATTAAATCTTTTTTATTTTTTAATGTTTCTTAGTTGTACCTAAGGCTGCATAAGTATTTCAAGTATTCATCAATGTTTTGTTTTCTATATGCTTCATAGTTGCAGAGATGGATTCTGTAGATGAATGCTTTGAATCCTGTGAGCTGGTGTGATTTTGATAAGTTTGATTGCAAGTGGTTTGAGCCTCTTATTTTGAAAGATTTTATATGCAAAATGCTAGACAAAATAAGAACAGTGATGTCAGTCATGTAAAAATCCTTACCTTGAAGCTATTGCAGAGTTCAAAATAATATATGAAAGTGCCACAGACAAAGATGCTATCTTCAAAGACAGGTCTCCAGTAAACCAATAAATAGTAGCTGGAAAAAAAGCATTTTAAATATTCACAAGTGAGAACAAAATTATCTGCATAAAAGAAGATAAAGGTAATAGATTTATATTAGTGAACAAAATCAAGTACATACAAAAAAAAAAAACGACACAGAAAAACAGTATATAACATAAAAACTAAGAAAGATAAATTTCATAAACTGTATTCTAAAAAATCAATGCAATAAAACTTATTATACAATGAAATACTTAAAAGTTTATGGCTTCAGCAACAATACTTCTGAGGATATTTTCAAACATTCAAACTCCATAAAGAGAACTATATCTTATATCTAATGGTGGATTTTAATGGAAAATACTATTACAAAGCTATGAGAACCATAGGAGAATGACTAAAAAGCTAGGTAGGATGCAGAAAATGCATAGTCAAATTATTGTTTGAACTGGTGCAATCAATAAAATGTGCACATATCAAGGATTAATAACTAAGCTATATGGATTAATACATCAAAAACAACAATTGTTATCAAAACCTACTGTAAGAAAGCAGTTCATCATCAAGATACAAGAATGAATTAACAATGACATCATAATTAAATTTAGTAATGAATATTATAGAATAAAAAATACATAACCAATAGGATTGCCTACCAGCAGGATAATATGCAGCCTAACACTAACGAAAATGAAAGAAAAAAGTCATAGCCTTCTTAGAAAAGATCAGTATATAATTTATAAAAGATAAGTTGGTGATGCACTTTTTTACAGACTGTTACGGAAATGCAAAACCAATTAACCATTGAATTATGACTGCAATGGATAATCAAAAAGAAAACTAATACAATAGGCATTAAATATTTAGATTCGTAATACATCACGATAAAATCAAATTGGGTTATAAAATACTCATAAAATCTTTGGAAATAAGACACAATCCACATATAATCAAGCATCTCAAGGTCACTCAAACTCAAGAATTCAAAGTATTTGTCTATAGAAGCCAGATCCTCTGCAAATATCAGTCAGGCAGGAAACAAAATGTCAATGATTACATGAAAGACGTATGCAGCATATTGTGCAATTGAGAAATATTAAAGAAATTAAAAGATTTAATATAAAAATGAGGCATATTATAAAACCACAACATGATAATAAGACATGGATCAGCATACCCTATATAACAAAACTGGCTGATAAAAATAAAAAAAGATCGGCAAGCAAAAATACATCATGAGCTTCCAAACTCCAGCAAGCCCAATATATTAATAAATGATACCAGAACAGATTACATAAAAATCACATCCTGAAAATAGTCTATGAGATGCAGTGTAATAACCCAAGATGTGCTGCAGTGTATTATCCAAAACCATCATCACCACCAGAATAGTATAACATAAATATCTCTACAAATGAACTAAAAAACTAATATAGATCCATTTTGTGGAATCACAAAAGAGAATATGATCACAACCTCAATTGACATTAACATAGTTAGTCTAGAACACAATGATGAAAATAGAAAGATAAAAGTGGCAATGTTGAAAAATGTCATAAACAGAAGAGGGAATAGCATCTAATTATCTCACAGATGGAAAATGAAAATGAACTCTTTTGCATAATTATAATAAAGATTATATAAGAAACAACAACACAACAAGATAAAAATGTTATGATTATGGTGTTACTCATCGAAAATGCACTGAGTCAGAATAACAAAGAAAAAAAAATATCCCACTTTACTAGGCATATGTTTATACATGCACAAAAGTATAACATATAGATATATGTTATTATGTAATATGTACATATTATCAGTATATATATATGAGTGGGTGTTTTAAGTGATTTTACTTATGTAAATTTATTTACAATCCTATATTAAAATATCTGCCATCCATTGTATTCAATAAATATCTTGGAATAAATTATAGTGAATATTATGATCTGTAAGTATTACATTTTTCTAAATACAGGATATAATGAAAATATATCATTTAAACTTAAGAATGATTCTATGATTACAATTTATAAAAATAAAGTAGATAGATTATACTACAGTAATAATTTAATATAGAGGATTTCAACACAGACTTTAAAACTCCCTTCAGCCATCAACCCCATCTCATACACACTGGTACACAAGACCACACACATGTGAAAAAGATAAATGATCTCCTATATATGTATTTCATACTGAACCAGCACTTATCAGTTGGTCCAGATGCTGACCTGGACCAACTGATAGGTACTTGTTCAGCATGAAATATATATATATATATTTGAGATCTTATCTTTTTCATGCATGTGATCATGTGTATGAGTTGTTTTTGTGTGGTTATGTCTTTCAATTATATGATATAGAGTGGATGGCCAAAGGGAGCTTGAAATTCTGTGATCAAATCCACTATATGACATCTAGAATCCTGATATATAAAATATACTTGTATTTAAAATATTGTAATTGTAAAATATTATTGTTATTCAGTATAGTAAAAGTGTTTTCGTATTTGTTATTGAATAGATTACATTTAGTAATAAATGGTTATGATAAATTTTGTATTTATTTTTTATATTAACATTTGTTTAAAATCAATTCAATTTTACACACTGTTTAATTGTAAAATAATAAAAATATTTTTTAATATTAAATTCTTTTCTTTACCATGCACTATAAAGCAAAAAATATAATTGTTTCTTCAATCACAAATGTGATTTTAAGATTAAACTTGAAATAAAGGCATGGTGGGGAGAGGGTTTTAGAAATTAATTAAATCACTCCCTACTGACTTAATTAATTTCTTTCCTCCTCCCATCCTTTTATTTTAAATTAAATCTAAAAATCCCAATTATGATTGAAGAAACAATTATTTTTTTGCTTTTCAGTGCATGATAAATAAAAGCATTTAATATAAAAAGTTTTTTATCTGTATTATTTTTAACTTTTTAGTATTAGCATTGAAAATAAAAATGTAAAACTTTATTGTACTGTAAATCAATTTGACACTTACAGTTAATATATTTGCTATAAGTTAATATGTATAGCTCTGATGTATATATTATAGTTAGTATGTGTACATAATATATAATAATAGTACAACAGAATTGTAATAAAACAACTATATAAAAATAATAAATATTTTCTTATTGAACCAGTTTTCACCCTATGCCTAATATAGGGTGAAAACTGGTTCAATAAAGAAAATATTTATTATTTTTATACAGTTATTTTATTTCAATTGTGTTGAACTAATATTAATTATTGAAAACAACATTACGGACAAATTTATGTTTGACCATTATTAATGACATAATATATATGTATAATAAATCATAAAGTGACTAAAATATGAAAATACCTTTTTAAATAAAAAGTGTTTGACATTTTTGCTTTTGATTGGCAATTTTTATTTTTATTCTTAAAAAAATGCTTACCAAAATTATATTATAAATGAACTTCACTTATTATATATAATTTTACTTTAAATCAATTCAATACTTATAGTTTATATTGTAATGATCAGATTTGTACATTAATACAACAAAATCCAGAGTTTTAGTAAATTATCCCAAGGCTGATCGAGATGAGGTTGTTGAGACTTTGAATCCAATATCACCCCAGTTACTTTACCAATGGTCAAAGATCTACTACCTTACAGATGACATATATGAGACTACAATCATATTTATTTAATTCACATGCCAGCAGTAGTATAATGGTGGAACATAAGACTAAAATTTACTAAACTAATATATTCACAAAGTATATCTATATAGAGAATATGACTTAATGAACAATTATCAATAATTTTGGTTGTGATTCTAAATAGACAAGGAATAATTACTGATTAATTGATGAGAAATAAATGAGACACTAAGTGTAATTACAATTTAATATATTTTAATATAAGCTAAAATTTAGGAAAATAAAAAAAAGCAATTTTAAATAAACTATAAAGTTATTTCACATGCAGGTGAAGATGATGTTTATGGGTTACAAATTGTTTAACTTGTACTTATTATTACAATTTTGGATTGTTTATTAAAATTCAATCTATTATTAGTTATGACTTAGTTATGCTATGCTATAGAGTATAAGATTTGCAATAGTTAGTTTGCAAAGGTGATTATTATAAACTAGAACTAATATTCTCATTTTAATGAGCTAAATATTGCTCTATACAGATAATAGACTTACAAAACCAGATTCAAGTTTAGATCAAAACTGAAATATTTAATTATCATGGAGGGTTGAACTTGTAGTTAGTAGTATGACTTCAGATACTATGGCATTTATACAAATATATAATTGGAGTCTGTGCATCTCAAATTTGTGCTTAATTATGGGATTCATCACCACATAATCGGTTACCATGAACTGTACTAATTGCTGTAAAATTGAGACATTTAGTCCTGATTGGAACAGCTTACAAATATATCATCTGGATCCTTGTGCTCTAGTTCTACAGAAAGATGCTGTCCAAACTAACAAAATGGGTTGACCTTAAACCAAGCCCATTTGACACATATGAGTAACAGTAAGGAGTAAAGGCACATATGTGCTTCCTAAGAACATATTTGCCCCACTGACTGCATCATTACATAACTAAAATTAATACACAAATCATTAGTTTCATTCCATGAAAACACCACAAGCCAGTTCATAAAGATAGCATCTATAATTATGTTATTAATGGAATATAATACATCTAGTTTGTTAAGATATCTATATAGGTATTTATATAAAATTAAGGAGAGCTGCAGCATAATTTAGTACAAGATTAAATACTATGCTGTATTTTATCACATCTGCCAAATATTAACCAAATAGTTTATTTTAATGCAAATCAATCTTTAAACAGCTGTAACAGCTTAATTACATATATGTTTTATATTTACTCTTTTCAGAAGGAAGATTCATAAGAGTGTTAATAAATAAAGAATTAAGCAAATGTGAGAGTGTCTAATCATTTCTCACTAATTACATTAAATATTAGCAAACTCCATTCCGAATAAACATAGCATAAATCAATGAATACATAATTCAAATAATATTGGCATAGACTCAATTTAACAAAGGAATAACAACTATTAGTTATTGTTTCACGTAAGTGAAAGTTAAAATTTGGCTTTAGTTTTGCTTAGTTAAAATTAAATTAGGCAAGACTTACAAACTAAAAGATAAAACAAAATTATATTTAATTTTAGTTTTAGAAATTAACATTTGGAGAGTTTAAATAATTTTGTTTAAATAAAAGTGGGTCTGTATGTTAATTTAGCTAGCTTTAAGAGTTTAAGATAAAGAATGTGTTAAGATCTGCAGAAATCTGTTACCGATATGACTTCTATGGTTGACTTGCATGGTTGCTTGATCTTGGACTGCCTTTTCATTTCTTCTGCAACTTGGGCCACTGGTACTAATATCCTCCCATTTTGTAGATCAGTATTTGGGAGATAGACAGAAAATCTATCGCCCACTACTCGACAGTTCTCATCATGAAAAACCATAACATATCTTGTTAATAAAGAATGAATGAATGAATAATTACTGCATAAAAATGGTCAGGCTAAAGCTTTTGTACTGATCTCCCCTCTCTTATAAAACTTATTTACCAACCTTTGGTTTTAGATTTGTTTTTCTCTTCTACTTTGAAATATTTTTAGCAAAGCCAGGAAATCCTACTGAGTTATCAATTTTTATTCTCCTTTTTTAAGGTGGTTCCCCTAATTTTAATCCAGGTTAATTATTTTAAATCTATTTTAAAATCTATTGTTGCCTTCAACCTTTAATTGGGTCAGAATTCAGCAAAAGGGATTAATTTTATTACATATTTTTTACAAGAAAACATTTGTATAACTTGTAAACATCTTACTCTATATGTAACATATTTAACTGAAATTTACCTTTATATGCAAAGTAAATTAATTTCTATATTACCATTATAATAAAATTTAAAATAAAATGAAATTTATAATGCTTTAAAATCTATAGCATTATCTCTCTTTCACATATATGTGGGTTTTCATTACATATACAGCAAGGTTTACATTTATTCTATAAATTATATTTCCATATTCTCTAATTTACTATACATATACATAAGCACTAAACAGTGTATGCCATAATACACACATATATGGTTATTGTAATCCTTAAGTTTAATTTTAACCTGATATACATGGATTTGGGTATATAAATAGGGAAATAAATACTACTATATAAAATAGTAGGTGAAACAGGGTGATTGATAGATCTGACTGTTTCAATATATCCATAGATATTTTTGTAATAAGTTAATATGTATATTCCTTCTATATATCATGTTTTGTATTGTTACATAATTATATATAAATATATATTAAAGCATTAAGTATTTTACTTTTTTGTTGAAAAGTTTTTGATGTTTTATTTGAAATTTTTTTTTTAAAAAAAAAGCTTAACAAAACAATATTGTAAACTATGTTTCTTATTACTTAAATACATCTTACAAGTGAAACCAAGAAAATCACATGCAGGTATTTAAAATTCATTGAACTTCTAAGAACAGTTTTTTAATTTGATCTCAAATTATTCAAAACTTTCTCACCCACTCTTCACATATCTAAGAAACTAGATCATCTATCTAAAATATTATTGTATTCTATCACTTTGGTATGATTTTAAAAAATATACAAAATTTCAACAAATTATATTGAATTTAAATCTATTAAACCTTGATTTTAAAATGTTATTATACCTTTAAGTTGAAACCAAAAAATCACTGTACCACCCTTTTATGAGCCTTACTTAGAAGAATTTTAAAATGTCATATCAAAATATTCAAAATTTTCTTGCCTATTATTCCACATCAAAAAACTAGATCACCTATCTAAAATATTATAGTTCCATATTGCTTTGCCTCCTATTTCTTATGCACAAAATTTGAACCAATTCTATTGAATTTAAATCTATTAAACCTTGATTTTAAAATTTTATTCTAACTTTATTAATAAAAGTGATTACAATAGTTTTACAAACAAGCTTATAAACTAACAAAGAATATAGCTTAAATAAAAGCATTTAATACCAAATATCTTGCATTCATACATTTGAAATCCTCTTTAGATATATTTTGTTGATGAATGTGGAAAATAAAATGTCATATGCAAAATATGATATGTAGTTTATTTTTATTAACCCAATCAAGACATTCAACACAGCTAAAATTTGTGATAATGTTTAAACAATAATACTCTTATCAGTTGAAATATATTCCTGTAATTTGCAGCTGTATGATAGCATAAAAAGACATTATTATTAGTTAAAATTATATATTTAAAAAAGAAACTGTTGATAAACAAAGCATTAATATTATAATGATTGTTAGCACAGAAACAGTTTATGAATGGCATCATTAAACAATCATCAATGTGCTATATTAGTTTTATACTAAAGTTTTTAAATTGATCATGTTAAAATAAAAATATGAGTTTTATTATCTTTTATATTTACAATATGTAATAATTATTCTCTTTTTGTTAATCAAAGAATAATCTTGAGGATGTTTCTCAATGTTTTCAATGTAAGCCATAAAATTTGTTTTATCAATTAATATTCAACAAACTAAATGTTTTAATATCCAGTGATGAAAAAAAATATTCTATTAAGTTTGATTCTAGTGATTCTCAGCTTGACAATATAATTTAGTATACTAAATGCCATATATTTTTAACATTATAAAAATAATTCTATAAATCAGTAGACATTTGTAAGTTTAAATGGTCTTTTTACAAAAGGGATAAAAAACTAATTGAAAGGAATATCAGCGATTTTGTGTGTGCATGATTTTATTTAATAATAATTTTGATAATTATTGTTGTTTTAATTGGGATAATGTTAGCGTTTGGAGCTGTTTATTAGTTCTTGTTTTAATAAAAATGAAATTAGTACTTTTCCATATGTCACAGCATCGGCCGGGAGGTGAACCCACAACAACCGTCTGCAACCAACTGCTTGCTTGCAAGGCGGCTGCGCTGACCTCTCGGCTAACAGCGCTTGACAGAATGAAATTAGTACTTGAAAGAACATGAGATCACTTTCTCAAATTTTCTTATAAAGTGACCATTAGTTGAATAAGCTTTTAATCAGAATTTAAAAAGTTAATAAATGATAAATAAAGTAATAAAAATAAATCATAAAGTGATTAAAAATAAATATTAGAGAACAATTTTTAAATATGTTAGTGATGTGTGGATACATTTATAAAACATGTAAGCTAAAATGTATAAAATAAAATCATGTTAAAAATTTCTGACCGGCAAGATAAAAACTAATTTAATCTAAAATTAGATTCTAAATACAAATAAGATCAAAAACAGAGACTATAAATGCAGTATGAAGTACAATATTAATTAAAATATCAAATAGTGGCTTCATAAATCAATAAAGGCAGAGAGTGTAAAATTCCTTGAAAATCTAATTCATAGTAAATTGTTTAGAAATTCAATCACTAGAGCAACTGGATGAAGAATGAAGAAAGTGATGGGACCTTCATGGATATTATCCAAATGCAGCTCACCACTGAAAATTCAAAAAGACATTAGGATTTTTACAGGTTGCACTAATCTTTTTATTTTTTGATACTTATGGTGCAGATCTTATAAGTTATTGTAAAAGTAGAGATGTTAGTATTTGTCTGAAGGTTTGTAATGATGGTATATTATTAGATATGATATGTTGGACTATTTCCATTATCTATGAATGAATGTTGAATGTATAGAAAATTTTAAACTTGATTTAAACTTTCCAAATACAAACAATTTGTAAATAATAACACACAAATATACAATACAGGTTAATAATTATATAATGTTTCAAGTAGTAGTATTCTCCACTCTTCTTCAGGTGTTGCTGGCCTATATGCACAGTGACAATATCAAATTTCTACTATATGTTGCCTTTGACAGAATAGCTCAGTTTGTAGAGTGTTTGCCTTAAATTCAATATTCAAGAATCTAAAGGTGTGAGTTCAACTTCTAAGTGAATATTGTCACTGTGCATATAGGCCAGCAACACCTGAAGAAGAGTGGAAAATACTACTACTCAAAACATTGTGTAATTACTAACATGTGTTGTATATTTGTGTGTTATTACTAATAAGTTGTTTGCATTTGGAAAGTTTAAATAAAGTTTAAAATTTTCTATACATTCAACATTCACTCATAGATGATGGAAATAGTCCAACATATCACATGTATGGATATTAATATATTTATGATTTTATTCTATACATTATTTATATATACTACTGATTAATACTACCCTGAAATTATTATTATACATAAATTATTCACAAGTTCAGATAATAAATGAATAGTAGTCAGTATTTAGTAGAATTCTTTGTTTAATTATAATTATTGTATGTCTTGTTTTAGAACTCTCACAGCTACTCTCACGGAGCAGATCCAAATGTACCAATTGGTGCAATCCAAAAAATCATTGGGAATTCCAAAAAATTGGCACAATCTTATAAATCATTAGGATTTCCAAAAAAATTGCAATTAACATCAAATAGGGCAGTTTGAGAAACCATTATGATATGTGAAATTATTTCAAAATGCCAAAACTAGTAATCGGAAATTCTTAGAACTATTGGCAAATTAGAAATCATTTAAGTGATGCAGTAAAGAATCTGAATTGAGCAAATAACTAATGTCTCTGGTTAATATCAGGGTCTCTGGCAGTATTTTTTATTGTTGTACAAGTTAATTTAATTTGTAATTTTAATAAGTATTTTACATGAATTTAACAATTTTCAGAACATAAATTTTGAATATTCATTTAGCATCCATATTGGGAAAATCTTTCATTAACAATCTATATTCTAATTTTTTACTAATTGAATAAAAATTTCAAATTCATGTTTGATGCAATCCATTCAAATTATTATTATGAACTATATTTTGCACAATCCACTTCTATATCTTGCAAACCAAGAAACCATAACAGCCTATAAAAATCAAAGCATGCTATTTCTTAAACTTCTTCAGTTTTAAACATTTCCATATTTTCTTCGGAATGCAAGTCCTAAACTGGTATTTTAGAGTGTATATCTAGAGATTACCTTTGACGAAGCATTACTAAAATATAAATCAAGCCATTTTGTAAATGAGAAAGATAAAAATTAAAATTATGTAATAACTATACAAACCATATACAAATATATCTACTAATTTTACATGTTGTTTTTAGCATATTTATTTGTCAATTTATTGTTTTATTTTTTTTCTGCAGATAGTTGAAAGACTTCATCACATTATTAAATTGTAGCTATCTACCATATTTTGTCCTCAATAATAACATCTTAATAAATGAAGTCGATTAGGTTTTTTAACATTATTTTAAGATAATTTTTGTAAACAGCATGTCTGTTTTATGAAGACTATTCAAATTTTTCCTATTTGTTTTTACTATTGGTTGGCTTTAGATGATCCATTCAATGAATATCACAAACCCAATCTATCCACTAATGTAATTTTCTGCCTTAGAAAAAAAGTCAAATCTTTATTTATATCAATCAGTAAATGATATGCATCTCATCACTTTGAAGGATATTGATCAAAAAATCTTTGCAAGAATTATTCTTAAACAACTAAATGACATCTTCCCTAAACTTTCCTCATCACATTATGCTATTAAAGCCTGCTAAGCATCTCAAACTATTCTATTAGCACAGGAATCAATATCATATGCAAAACAAAATAAATTAAAAAATTATGTCAAATGCCAGGTTGACTTTAAGACTGCTTTTGGTCTGGTAAACTGGAGATATTTATTTAACACATTAAGAAAACTTCTAACTAGGCATACATATCCAATTACCACCATAAAAATTATCTTGCCAACAGAACCATCAAACTGAAATATTACATGTTCCCCTCTTCTCCTTTAAAGAAAGTTGAGGTATTTCACAAGGCTCGCCATATGCTTCACTATTATTTACAATATATCTACTCCATGATCAAAGAGATTGAGCATTGCACTGAAGACCTCTTTCTTTCTCATCTCTGTACTACTGTTAAAGCAATATCTTTTGTTGATGATGTCCTGATAGTCTTCAGAGACATACAAAATATTCCTCTCATTCTTAATATTCTGAACAAATTTGAAACCCTAACGGGATTTACAAGTTTTTAAGTCACACATTGGTAGACACTATAAGGCACAATATACTTCATTCTTCACTGGAATTCTTGTCAGAATTCTAACTTATCTAATTCACAATTAAGCCATTATCTAAATCATCTGCTCATAAACAAGTTCAATATAAAAATGAAAACCTGCCCAAAATTGATCTACCCTATAGTAAAAGTTTATATTGTTAATATTATTTTAGGTAGTATAATTGTTTACCATAGTCTATGGATGCATCTTTTAAGGAGTACTGTTAAAAATATTATGATCACAATAAAATCATATATCTGGGGTTCAACATCATATCTTCTATCAATTAAAAGTGGTTGTTTCTCTATTAGTGGAGGTGATCTCAATCTAATATGTGCTCCATAATTTGTATCCTATATCAAAGCTAAGATATACATTGCAATAAATAGTCAATCCAATCCTTAAAGCCATTCCTCCACCTATAATATTGCGTGCTCAACTTCCATATGCAAGTCGTTTTTTTTTACTGATCATGCTATTGAACAGGCAGATCTTTTGGACAATCATAACATCAAATCTTTAATTGCTATTTTATTTAAAGAAATGAAAAAAATTATATATCCTGACAGATATCTATGGTCAATCTTTCCAATTGCCAAAATTTTAATTAGATTCCAAAATATGTGTGTTTCTCAATCATGGTTAAAATTTTTGTATAATTTATTACTCAATACAAACCGTTTTCAATGAAATCTGGATCCCACATGTATTTATTCAGAAGATATGATACATATATTTGAAATATGTGTGTACTTCTCATCTTTAAGATACTTCATATTCCATAAGCAAATAATTAATTTAAAAAAACTGATTGAGAAAAATACCAAAAATTTTAATCCATACAATGCCATAGTAATTACTCACACTATTATAACCATGTGGCTTCCTCGTTATTCTGCAATTTTTGACAACAAATAATATAACGTGCTAAAAAAATAATAAGGAATGGTATAATATATATTTATATGTCCTAAAATATATATCTAAAAATACTATGAGAAAAATTTGGCAAAACAATATTGTTTTTTTAGTTGTTCATTATTTTAAAATGATATAAATTATACTTTAAAACTGAATCATTGTATCTGCCTTCAGAAACTAGTCATAATAACTTTATTTAATAAGTCGTGCATCTTATGTCATATATAAAAAAATCCCACTGTACATATGTTAATATTTGTACATAATTTGTAATTAATAAAATTTATTTTATATATTTAAAAAAGACTAGTTACAATGGTAAATAAGATTTATATTCAAAAGCTAAAATAAAAATTAAAAAACAAAATCAGTGAGTGGTGGAACTCCTGACTTACATCTATTTTGAAAATGATTCATTAGTGATTGCATTACTTGGTGCAATAATATAAAAAGGACCTGTGTTTGCTAAAACGTCACCTCCTTCTCCATGCACACATATATATTCAGAAATTAAATTTTATTTTAAGTATTCAGAAGAGAGTTAATATCTTGAAAGATTTCTGCTTCATTATATTACATTTTACAATATTAACAATGAGTTTTCAAGACAAAAAAAAAGTTAATGATAATTAGTGTAGCTATTTAAAACCAATAAAAAGATTATTGAAGAAAATTAAAGTTGATGACTAAAAAGAATAAATACATTCTTTTTTTTCTCTCTTCTGTCCACAATCAAAGTTAATGTTTAAAAGGAAGCTGCTTAATACAAAACTGATAAAAATGTGAATTAAATGTAAAGGTTAGACCTTTTCTTTACACGGTTTTAGTCATTATCTTACTATCGTTTATAATGCTCTAAAAATAAGATCGTTATTAATTTCTAAATTAATAAATGTCCTTAGGAATGTTAATAGGCTTTTTAAATAAAAAACGGTCTGATAAAAAATATTTTGATCTTGTTATAATATAATTAGAAGAGTGTCATATCTTAACAGTTTGTTCATCTTATTGACATTAGCACAGACAATAAGCAGTTATGGCAATGTGGCCGTAACTAATCTAGTTATTAACTAATTTTTGTTTGAGAAATTAAAATTTATAAATTTTTAGAAAAATGATAAAATAAAGAACAAAATCATTAAATTCTCAACATTTAGCAGTTGCAAAATTGGGGAATTCCAATTTGTTAAAAAAAATTATTTAGGGTTGATTTTGGAAAGATTTTAGTCTAGCAATGGGAGTTTTAAACACTGCTTCACCTTCGGCAATATATTTTATTTACTAAATAAGTATATATTGTTTTCAAATATGTTTGGTGAAAAAAATAACTTAGTCCTCTGAAGTAAATAGTCCCCACTATCAGAATGATGGATGTGACATTAGGGTTTTGCCAAAATCAGATGGTAAATCATGTTGAAAAAAATGTCAATTATATTAATGTCAGACACAATATTAATTAATAGTAATAACAATAATAAAATTATATATAATATTATATATTTCTGTAATTTAACAAAATACAATTTATAAAAATATATGTAAATAAATTAAGTAATGTAACCGGCCTCCAGTCACAATGCTAGTAACATTATTTATTTGATTACTATTTTTTGTAAAAGCCTGACGGATTACAATGTCTAAAACATTCATTATCCCAAAAAATTTCAGCATTATTGGAATTTATATTAATTTAATATTTATCTATGGTTGCAGAAAGGAGTTTTCTATTAACTGAAAGGAGACTCTTTGAATTCTCTTGAAGGCCTTAAAGGAACCGAGCAGAGCAAATTTCTAATGTCCACTCCATTTATTCATGTTGTTGCAGCTGTTATTATTATGTGATTATTCATATAGTATATGAACATGGATGGGCTGCTCACCAACATGTATTAGCCAGTGTGGTAAGTTTATTGGCTTTTTACCTCTGAGTTTAAGATCAAGAAACACCATGGTCTTTCGTCTCAGTTGCCTAATGAGGCAGAATGAATGTTTGTGTGATAAATATTTTTCCTAATAAATATATACAATTATGACAGACAAAAAATAAATCATAGGCCTTATTCCCAGGAGAATGTAAAGTCACCACCAAGGCAGCAGTTGGTGGCCAAATGTGGAGAGTGCTAAAAACTCCCTGATTGTGGACCCAGGCTGCCATTTGATGATGACTTTTTATTTAGGTACTTACAACTGCAGATCACTTTCAAGTGAAGGAAGATTGCAAGAATTAGAATTGTCTTATTTTAAATGGGATATTAGTGGACTTTGAGAAGTTAGAAGAAAAGCTGAAGAGACAATTCATTTAAAAAGTGGACATGTACTCTATTATAAAGGAACAAATATTGGAAATACAAGTGGGGTAGAATTTATTAAAAATAAAAAGTGGAAGAACAATATTGTGGAGATTGATGGTGTATCGGACAGAGTGGCAAGATTAGTTATACAACTTAATAGCAGATACCAAATGCAGATAATTCAGGTTTATGCCCCAACAAGTTCTCATAGTGATGAAGTAGTAGAAGATTTTTATATGGATGTACAAAAGGCTTTTGATCAGAGTAAACAACATTTTAAAATTGTTATGGGAGACTTTAATGCTAGAATTGGTAAACAAATGAAAGTGCTGTAGGTAATTTTGGTTATGGTAATAGAAATGAGAGAGGACATAGACTTGTGGAGTTTGCAGAAAAAGAAAAACTTTATATTATGAATTCTTTTTTTGAAAAAAATGTTAAAAGGAAATGAACATGGAAGCATCCAAATGAAGGTACAGCAGAATTGGATTATATTTTGACTAACAGAAAATACATATTTCAAGATTGTAATGTTCTTAATAAATTTAACACAGGAAGTGATCATCGATTAGTAAGATATAAGATATGTGTTAATGCAAAACTAGAGAGACAAAAATTATTAAGAAAAACAATATTTACAGTTGATATTCCTAATCTTCAGAAACATTCTAATGAATTTAAATTAGAACTTACAAATCAGTTTCAAGTATTAGTAGATTTTGAACATGATTCAGATTTGAATGAAATTAATATGAAAATAACTGATACACTTTTAAAAACTGCAACAAAGATAGCTGGTAAAAAAAAGCAGCAATTGACCAATAAAATTTCTACTGAGACTAGAGAATTTATGAAGAAAAGAAGGAATATGAAGATATACAAAAATGATGCATTAAAAAGGATTGAATATCTCGAATTTTGTAAAATGGTGCAGAAAAGAGTTGAAAATGATATAAGAAAGTATAACTGTGAACTAGCAAGGAAAGCTGTAGAAGAGAATAAAAGTCTCAAGAGTGTAAAACAACATTTTGGTATTGGTAGGAAATTTATATCTGCAATAAGAAAAAAAGATGGAATTATTACTAAAAAGAGAGATGACATCATGAAATGGGTAGAAGACTTTTATCAAGAATTATATAGTAATAAAGAACAAGTACCTCCTATATCTATTACATCTTCAGAATTGCCCAGAATTTTAAATGAAGAAGTGAGACATGCAATTAAATGTATGAAGAAAGGAAAGGCTCCAGGTAATGATGGAATTATAATTGATATATTAAAAGAAGCAGGTGAAGAAATAGAAATTTTTTTAGCAAAGTTATATACCAAATGTCTAAATGATAAAGATGTACCAGATGATTGGAAAAATGCAGTATTAATATTAATATTTTAAAAAGGTGATAAAGAAGATATTAGAAATTACAGACCTATCAGCCTTTTATCAGTTTTATACAAAAATTTTACCAAGATAATTACAACTCGTCTACAGAGAACATTGGATTTCCACCAACCAAGAGAACAAGCTGGATTTAAAAGTGGTTTTAGTACAGTAGATCATATCCAGGTATTGAGAGAAGTTATAGAAAGGACAAATGAATATGAGTTGCCATTATGCTTTGGATTTGTAGATTATGAAAAGGCATTTGATTCTATAAACATTTCTTCAGTGATTAAAGCATTGGATCATCAAGGTATAGATCCAGGATATTGTCATATTTTAAAGAATATTTATAAAAATGCAACAGCAACAATTAGATTACATAATGATACTGGGAAAGTCAACATTGAGAAGGGTGTAAGACAGGGTGACTCCATATCTCCAAAACTTTTTACAGCAGTGCTGCAAAAAGTATTTTGTGGATTAAAATGGGAAGCTAAAGGAGTGAAAGTAAATGGAGATTATTTAAGTCATTTAGATTTTGCAGATGATGTAGTTGTTTTTGCAAATAATGCTTTAGAGCTGCAGGAAATGTTGCAGGAGTTATCAGATGAAAGTAGGACTAAAGATAAATGTTAAAAAGACTAAAGTAATGTTTAATCGATTTTCTCAAAATATGAAAATAAAGATTGATTATGATGAATTAGAAGAAGTTAACAGTTACAAATACCTTGGTCAGATTATTAATACAGATGGAAACATAATGGATGAAATTAATCATAGAATTAAACTTGGTTGGAGTGCTTTTGGTAGAAATAACTTGATACTAAAAGGAAATATGCCTATGTGTTTGAAAAGGAAGGTTTTTAATAAATGTGTTTTACCAGTTCTTACTTATGGATCTGAGACTTGGACACTTAATAGAAGAGCAATACAGAGACTTCAGACCACTCAAAGAAGTATGGAGAGATGCATGTTGGGAGTAACAAAAAGAGATTGAAAATGCAATATATGGGTAAGAGAACAAACAGGTGTTACTGACCTCATTGAAAAAATTAAAAGACTGAAGTGAAGTTGGGCTGGACATATTGCTAGAAGAGATGATAATAGATAGACAATTGAAATCTTAAATTGGATTCTAAGAGATTGTAAAAGACCCAAAAAGAGACCACATGTGTGATGGATGGATGAAATAAGAAAGTGTGCATGGGTGATGTGGAGAAGAGAAGCTAAAATTGGAGAAGATGGATTGAACTTGGAGAGACCTTCATCCTGCAGTGGATTGATAATGGTTGATGATGATGATGATGAATATTTATCTATACATATATGTATGCATACATATTTTCTCATTTTTTAAAATTAAAATTATTTACCATATGTTTTAAAATCAAAACAACAACAACAAACAAACAAAATTTGTCTTACCAGGATTAGTGGATTGTTTTTACATCTACTTTTCATATATATATATATATATATATACTCAATAATACCTATATATATATATATATATATATATATATATAGGTATTATTGAGTATTAGGGCACAATAGCTTTAGGACTTAATGCCATTGACAAGCATATCTCATTAAGTAGAAATAACATCATACTTTACTTTGTGTTCATCATAATACATTCATAAAAACATTTAATCTAACATATACAATTCTTAGAGTAGAAAAGTCTCTATATAGTAGTCCTGATCCAGTGCAAGACTTACTAACCAATGAATGTAGAAAGGTTTGTGCATACAATCCCCATCTAGTGCCTACTCATCCAATATGTACAGATTAATTTTTAGCTTATGACTTTCATTAATGAAAATCACTTTAGATCTAGATGCAGTGCTCTCAGATCCGAAGCTTTTCACTGATAAAAGCCACAATCTAGAATCTAGTCTGAGGATATTGGATGAGTGGGCACTAAATGGGGATTTTATGCACAAACCTTACTGCATACATTGATTACTAACACTTGCACTGGGTAGCACTACTATATGAATCGTTTATAACAGCTCGTGGAAGCATAGAAAATGTTATTACATATAAACAATAAATTCAAAAAATATATATATAATCAACATTTTTATATTATGTCTAATATAGATTTTATTTTTCAGTCTTTATTATTTATATCACTTAAACAAAATATCATTATGTCAACTATCAATCATAATTATATGCAGTCATTTTCTAATGTCTTGTAACATCTTGTAATGCAGTTTAGTATTTTATTTGTTTAACAGTTCACATCTTTTTCAGATCCATTTAAATGTTTTAATTTTTTTATAATTGTCAGTGGTCTATGTTTATTCTTTCATTTATGTATTTTGCTTACAATTTTCTTTAATTACTTCTACCAAAAACATATCTATACTATTATTTTATTAAATGTCTAGATTTTTTATTCATACATACAGTAATATACATTTCTTTTAATATTTGACTGAATTCAAGTATAATTTATATACTTGGAGTTTTAGATGTAATGGTAGGGGGCTTAAACACAGACTTTCAAGCTCCCTTCAGAGCTGATTGCTGAAGGCAGCTTGAAAGTCTGTGCTCAAGTCTTTTACAGTTAAGTCTTTTTAATTAAATTATTACATTCAAGCTATTGCACTAAATCATTTTTAAAATGATATTTTTTTAAACTCTTTCGTTCTTTGCAATAATTCATAAAAGCTTTATATCAAAGGCTGCCACTATAGAAAGAAAAAGATCAAATTCTCTCAAACACACTTATTTATCCAGACCAATTTAAAGAGAAAATCAATGGGTTAGAAAGATGAGAATGTGCCTTCTACCAAAAACATACTAGACACAATAATATATATATATATATAGCATTGTTATAAATATCTTTTATCTGTAAAAAATATGTGACCAGCTTTTTATACTAACAGATTAACCTGATAAAGCAAATATGTATTTTGGGAAGATTTGTTAGTACATTGTTTGCCTTAAGCAACAGCCATTAATATAAAGCTATTTGAATTATTAGCATTATTTCAATTTATAAAAAAAAAAGGGAAATGTTTGTCACATGATATATGTATGCATTAGGTATAATTTCATTTTATTAACTTTATTTATTAAAGTTACTTCATATTTTTCAAAATTATTAATCTTTTCATTGTCAGTTTTGGAAGCTATATGAAATGGGTGCCGCCTATTCCATGTTGTTCATTATAGTGCTGTTTGAGAGAGTGAGACTGATATTACATTAAAAACAATCACTTGTTCAGTCCACTTTATTTCTACTTAACAGTTCATTAAAAATGCACTTTTATTTCAGTTTTCTCTTATGTAGTTAGAAATCAGGTATAATCAATAAATATATAATAATCTAAATTTATTCACATTCATATGGAGCAATGCAGATTTTTTATTCTGCTTAGCAAGAAGAAACATAAAATTTAATTTAATTTGAAAGCTTATTTTTATACTGAAAAGATATTTGCATTTATTTCAATGATATTTTTATCATTAAAATTAAAATACATTTGATTTTTATATATACCTAATGTTCTTTTAAGATTCAACCCCACTTTTAATAAATGTTAAGTAAAGGTTTTAGATGTAAGTTTTTTATTTCTCAATATAAAATAAATTTATGACAAGTTTCATCTTTTTTAATTAATAAATATATAATTTTTTAATTATCTACTTTATCAAAGTGAAAGATTTCATTTGGAGAAATCTAACAAAAATTGAATCAACTTGTTTATGCAGTAATCTATTGATATATTTTACTATTTTTTTTAATCCAAAAATTCATAATATGATATTTTTAATTCTAAAAATAAAACTAAAAACATCAGAATAATAAAAAATGTGGAGACTTCATACACATTTCAACAAGCCTTAACATATTTAGTCATTAAAACAGGCAAAACTCACTATACATATGCCACTTACAGCAAGCTAGAGTAATCATTGGATGCCAGAAGGCTTGTGCATAAAATAACCATCTAGTGCCTACTCATCCAATATCCCCAGACTAGTTTCTGGCTTGTGGCCTTCGTCAGTGAGGAGCCTTGGATCTGAGAGCACTGCATCTAGATCTTAGGATCTAATGCAACCCTCCAGCAATCACATTTTATCTCCATTTAACTACAAAACTATGAGTCTTAAACTGAAAACACCTTAATATTCCCAATTCAAGCCCATCAGCTTATATAGTTATATGGGTCTGAACCCAGTTTAGTTCCCATACATTTTGGTGTCTTTGGTTCTTTAACAACCATATCTACCAATATTCTTTTAGGCAGGATTGGTTTTAAGCCAATAAACATCACATGACTAGTTTGGGGATATTGGATGAGTAGGCACTAGATGGGGATTTTATGCACAAGCCTTCTGGCATCTATTGATTACTCTAGCTTGCTGTGTATGGCATAGGTATAGTGAGTTTTGCCTGTTTTAACAACAGTTATACACAAGCATAAGAAATGGTGGTCATGTGATATTTAGTCATTGATATCAGATTTTACATACTTTTTGAAATTACTTTAAGAACATTTTTTGAATGAGTAAAACTTTAATTTTTCTTATGATTTTCACAATAAGTTTGCATAATGATTGTGTAATAATTATTAAAAATCAAAAATATTACCTTCTATTTTAAAAAATAAAACATTCATAGAAAATAAATGTGTAATTATGTATAGTGTTGTATATTATATAAGCAGTGTTGCATATTATATAAGCACTTATTACCTTCTATTTTTAAAAATAAAACTTCATATAAAATAAATGTGTAATTATGTATATTGTTGTATATTATGTAAGCACTTACTACCTTTTATTTTTAAAAATAAAACTTCATATAAAATGTGTAAAAGTGCTTACATAATTTTAATAGATTTTTCAGATATTGATATTTATTCATTTATATTTTAAACACAAATGCTAATTAAAAAAAGAGATAACTGACTTTTTTAAAATCAATCTCCTTTTATCAACTGTTAAATAATGAAAATGTTATTTGTTTTCTTACAATTTTAGTTTGCCAATATTTTCTTTTAAGTTCAAATGATATTTAAGAATTTGTTTTATTTGTAAACATAAATTTCCATCAAATCAAGTCGAATTTATTATATTCTGATAACAGTTTCATACTAAAATCAAATGTTGAAAGCTTAAAAAAACTCTCACCAGGGAGAACAAATTCATCACAGTGAAAATATTTAAATTTAATATAATGTCTGTTTAAACTGGAAATGATCTGAGGACCTACCACTCTGAACTTTGCCACTCTACTACTGCATTAACCAACACACAACAATAAATATAATTTGGGTAAATACGTATATAAAACAGTTCATTTTTTAATCAATTTAAAGCAAAAAGAAAACTCCTGTGAGTTAGAAATTGGTACAATCACTGAAAATATAATAAAACCTAAGAAATTCTTTTAATTTTTTTAGTTAAACAGAAGAAATGCTGCTCAAAATCATTAGACATTAAAATTAATGAAGCTTATTTATGGTAGATTCTTATTTAATATTGTGTTTTTTTTTTTGAGAAGTAAGAATGGTCAGAAAAGATAACTTTAACTACAAGTAAGAATTTTTATTTATAATTTGTACTATCAATAATTTGATCAGCATCAGGATGTGCAATGAAGCATTTTAAATATATTATTATAGTATTGATATTACTAATTATCATTTACTGATCTGTATTTCTCTGTTCCATTATAAATAAAAGGTTAATGTGTGGCTATGTATGAGTGACATACTTATATGTGACTCTCATACTTTGTTTATTGTCTATTCAAACTTCTATCATTAATTCATGTTAACCAATATAGTAGCCTAAATACATAAATTAGGTTTATAAATCATTTTTAAGATAACAAATATTCCTCAACACAGCAGCTCAAAAACACACACATATTTATGCTAAGTTTGGATCTGGGAGTAAAATATTGCAATCACCTAAAAATAGAATTAGTACAATGGTAAAAAGGAAAAATAAGAATGAAGAATTTGCTGTATTTATGCAAGTTAATAAAATAAATATATAGTTGCAAATAAAATATGGTAAAAGCATTAGTATACATAAATAGTATATATGAAGATCCTATCAGAACAAAAAAACATTTGACTAATTGTATAAAGAATTGATTAGCATGATTTCAGAAATTCCAATGACCAGTCTGAATGATTAGAAAATCAGGAGAGTGATGAACATGTTTAAGGACTTCAAATATTAAATGGACTATCAAAAGAATTTTAGATAAATGTGGTCACATGTCTAATAACATGGATAATATATTTATGAAATTACATGAGGTAGCATGGTTAACACAAGGCCACAGCATGAACATATAATGTTATAATGAATGACAATAATGAAGATCTGTAGTTAGTTCCAAATCTAAAGTAGAAATATTGGAAATTTTAAAAAACTTTGTTAATATAACTGAGAAGAATACCCCAAGTTCATCTACCCATAAAGTCACACAGATATGGGAAGCCTTTTTAATTGAAAAGGTGATAAATGCATCTAGACTTGAGAAGGTGTTGAAGTCAACGGATGAAGAAAGCAAGAATATCTTGGACGAGACAAATAATATTGTTGTTAAATGCAAGAGTTCAATCTATATAATTCCAATAGATGATTTAGAAGAAAACTAGTGGAAAAAACCATCTCTGTTTCATTAAAACAATTGCAGTGTGAGGACTGAATACAAATTTGATCCATGTATTAGGAAAGGAAAAAAGTAAAAAAGCCTAAATCATAAGAAAATATAGATTGTGGTTATAATTTAATATACAATACTAGGACAGATGAAAGGTGTATATATTATTCACTGTACAATAGGCAAAGCCAAGTTTAAACAAAAGCTATAAAAGATATTTCAGGTAAACAAGATTGATATGAAGTTATCCCTGGACATATATAACAGATAATGATTGTATAAAACAAATAAACAGCCAAGGAGATAAAGTAAATTCATAAAAGATTTGAACAAGTAATTAAATAAATACCATGGAAGAATGTATGAGAGTATGCAGAAGTAAATTATATATGGTGTTATATATAGAACTCACAAATAAGCTCTTAACAAGCTTTGCAGAACATCCCCAACCCCAGATCAGTTTCTGCTATTGGCTTTCTCAATGAGGTGCTAGGACATTCAAGCATTAGATTAAAAATACCAGGACAAACCCAGCACTTTATCTAATAGATAACTATTAAGTAGAAAATCTGAAATTTTCAGATATCCATATGTCTTCCAATCCAGCTATCTAACTTAACTAACCATATAGGCTATATATTGCTAAAGTTATTAATATATGGTGTATCTGAATCTGGTTCAATCCCTATGAATATTTAAGTTAAATAACTGGATTGGAAGACATATGATATCTGAAGATTTCAGATTTTCTACTTAATAAGTTTATCTATTAGATAAAGTGCTGAGCTTGTCCTGATATTTTTAATCTAATGCTTAAATATCCTAACACCTCACTGAGGAAGCCAGTAGCAGAAACTGGTTTGGGGTTGGGGATATTCTGCAAAGCTTGTTAAGATCTTATTTATGAGCTCTCTATATATAGCATTTGTAATACAAGCTTGTTAAATTAGTTCATGTGACATATGAATTGATTTCTTTGTAAATATATATGATGTTGATGTGTGTATATGTAGCATTTGCTGAAAATTATTGGAGTGCATGTGCAAGCTAGTCACAGCAATAGAATCTTCCATGACAATATTAATAGTTTGTTTAATTTATTCAAAAACATTTTCTACATCTACGTAAAAATCATCTAATTTATTTCATCAGAATGATCTACTGTAAAGTCATGAACATAAATTGTCTGCATTTAATATAAATAAAAGTTGATATGCTTTTTTGTTAATGTAAAATGTGATTTTCAAATCAATTTTCTTTTCACCTTCTTTTCTGTCTTACTTAAGGTTTAGCAATATCCCATTTAATATGAGAAAATTCTTATAATCATGGTTCACTTGAAAGTCAACTTAATGCGTCAAAAACGACATCTTTAAATATTATTCTTTTCCATAATGCAAAAATTGTCAACACAATTTCTCATCAGTCACCAACCATTGTCTTAGTTGATGCCATTACACTGAAATGCCTTAATTTAGCTCCCCCCCCCCCCCAGATAAGATTAACTATTTAAAAAATCTCAAATATGTTTTATTATTCAATATTTATTTTTTTTACCTTTACATTAGTTGTATTGAAATTATGACTCTCTATAGAAGGCAAAGTTATCGAAGTTGACTGTACTCCTAGATACTCTCTTTGATCTTACATTTTAATAATAATAATAATGATAATGATGATGATGATGATGATAATAATAATAATAATAGTAGTAGTAATAGTAATAATATTATTATTATTATTTTAAAAAATCTCATTTCTTAATTGGGTAAACGCTAATATTTCACTTCATTACCATAATTATTAGTTTTGGCGTTTTAAAAATAATATAGTTGTTTTTCAGCTTAATTTATTTGTTTATCTCAAATTTCTTTTTTTTTTAAAATTTCGTATGCATTTAAAAATTATTGATCAGTTTTTCAAGCTCACGCAGCATACAATTTTATATATACATATCTATTTTAAATTTTTGTACTACCATACTAGATTAAAAATTAAGAGATGATATGAATTATAAAATCTGCTCTGGCTTTGTATTTTGTATTTTTGTTGCTAATTACTATACTGCTAATTTCCATAAAGAAGTAATAAAATTTGATTAATACTATTACACAATTTGAATAATACTTTTAAGAGTATATATATATATCCCAATTTTTACTTTTAATTTGTGCACCATTTATCTCAACTTCATAAAAAGAAAGAAGGCATATAACATTATTGCTTGAAAAGTTCACAGAGATACGAGCGGTAAACTTGCGAGACAGAATCCAATTTCGGACGACCCGATCCTAAGTCGGATACTTTACCAACTAACCCAAACCACGCAGGGCACATCATAAAAAATAAAAATTTGAAAAATAAATACCATAAAAATCGCGTGCAACTACCAACAGGAAGTTAAAATTGGAATAAACTGCTATTTCAATTTTATATTTTTGTACAGAAAAAAGAGTGGGCGGGCAATCATGTTTTTAATGTTTCAGAATATCATCATGTCTCTTTCAGATATCTATTAATAACTTCACTTAATATTGATGCCTTTTATTTATTTAATTGATTAAAAGAGTTTAATTGATTCGGTTACAAACTTAAATAAGACTAATGACTCATTTAATTCCCTTATTGTGAATGAAATATTTATAATTCTGTTTTACAAAATAATTTCTTTACAATATTCATTTTAATTTAATATAAAGGGTATATGAGCACAGACTTTCACATGAATCACCACTCTCCACACTATCTCATAATACTGATACACTTGAACACACATATGTTGATAAGATAATCACCAATAGACGTATTTCATGCTAAACCAGCAATCGTCAGTTGGTCCAGATTACCATCTCCACACATATATGCTATAAGTGCTCAGATATATATTAAGATAGCCAAACATCATATTTTAATGGACAGGCTTCAATCCACTCCACACTCCAACACTTCAACTGTCCATCCAATTAAAAATCTGATGATGGGATGCTCGAAGGCCACCCTGAGGCCGAGATTCTTGTCACACCCATGTTGACCTAAGGTCAATCTGAGCCCTCATGTACAGGATAATCCATTTAATACATATACAAGGGATGGGCAGACATCTCTACTTATGTAATAACTGAAACACACAGGCTTATTATATACCTGTGTTTATATATGTAATATATAGGGTATATGAGCACAGACTTTCACATGACCCACCACTCTCCACACTATCTCATAACACTGATACACTTGAACACACATGTGTTGATAAGATAAATAATCACCAATATATGTATTTCATGCTAAACCAGCAATCATCAGTTGGTCCAGATTACCATCTCCATACATATATGCTATAAGTGCTCAGATATATATTAAGATATCCAAACCTGATACTTTAATGGACAGGCTTCAATCTACTCCACACTCCAACTCTTCAACTGTCTATCCAATTGAAAATCTGATGATGGAGTGCTCAAAGGCCACCCTGAGGCTGAGATTGTTGTCACACCCATGTTGACCTAAGGTTAATATAAAATAATTCCGGCAATAATGGACATAATAATAAATATAATTTTGTGCATTCATCAAAAAAACATTGAAACTGAAAGCAATACTAATTTAATTTTACAAATACAAGCATCTGCAATCACATATTAAAAATAACAAGTGTAAGTGTAATATCCACTTTTAAAATCATCATTTATTAGTTCAGAATAGTTTTCATGGTAATTTTTATATAAGTGATCTATTATCGTAGTCTATAGCACAACATAATAACAAAGTTTAAATATTAAACTATTTAAAATCACTAAAATATTGCACCATTTCCTATTCTCACACAAGCTACTAAATCAGTAGCAAAATTTCCATGCTATAATGACAACCAATGCAAACCATAGTAATCAATGGATGCTAGAAGATTTGTATCTTTGATTTTTTAATAACCACAGTCACTGTTATCCTAATATAACCATATAGTTCTGAACCCAGTTCAGTATTTATACATTTTGGTGTTTTGGGGTTTTTTAATAATCACAGAATGGTGACTATGGTTATTAAAACATCAAAATGTATAAGTAATGGACTATGTTCAGATCTGTATGACTATATAAGCAAATTAGTTTACATGAAAACATTTTTGTGTTTTCATCTTGGAATCATAGTTAACTAAGTAAACAAATGCTGGCTGCTGGAGAGTTGCCCTAGATCCTAAGTTTTAGATGCCATGAACTCAGACTCAAAGCTCCTCAATGATGAAAGCTACAAGCTAGAAATTAGTATGGGGATATTAGATGAGCATTAGATAGGGATTTTACACATAAACCTTCTAGAATCCTTTGATTACTATAGATCACACTGGATGGCACTACTATATAGAGAGTTTACTAAAGTTTTTGCATATATGGTGGCTGGAAGGGTCGCAAAATGGGTGGAAGAAAATAATATAGTGGGAAAAATGTAAGGATGTTTTCGATCGGATAGGTGTATAGGAGATAGTTTATTTATAGTTACACAACTTATAGATATGAGTAGAAATACAAGTAGACAGTTATTTATGGTTTTTATAGATATAGAGAAAGCATATGATAAAAAAAAAAAGAAATAGATTATGGCTAAGTTTAGTAAATTTGGGAAAGGATGGAACTTTAGTGGATCTTATTAAAAGATTATATGAAAATAATTACTATACATATCACTTAGGAAATATAGGATTAGTTAAAGTTAAAAATGTGGTGTGACTGTGGCAATAATGCCCTATATCACATATTTTTTTGTATTTGAAAGAAATGGAGAGAGCAATAGAAAGACAAGGAAGATGTGTAGAGATACCATTAATAAGTGGCAAAGGAGTATATACACTATTGGTCTTTTATTTGTGGATGATTTTTTCTTGTGCACAGAAAGAAGGGAAGATATGGAAGTTATGCTGAGGACATATGCAAGAATGGTTAAAGAGATAGGGATTAAATTTAGAGAAGAAAAATCAAAAGTTATGATGATTAATACTGGCAAAAGAGAAGACAAAGAAATTTTATTGGGGAATATAAAGTTAAGTGTCATTAATAGGTATACATATTTGGAAATTGTCTTAAGTAATCAGAGAAATTGTTTAGATGAATGGAAGAAAAAATTGATAAATGAAGCAATGAAAAGAAAGAGACTGATAAAGAAATTAACAGTGTTTTCATATAATAAATATGATGTTGCTAGAATTGTATGGAAGGTTGTAGCAGTAGCAGGGTTAACATATGGTAACAATGCATTATGTGATGTTAGATTACTTAGAAAAAGTACAAAGAAAAGTAGGAGACATGCATTAGATGCAGATATCTGGATGGCAAAAGAGGCAATTTAAGGAAAAGTGAGATGGTCAAATTTTTATATGAGAGATGCAAAAAGCAAAATGAAAATCTTGCAGTTTATGAATAATAAGAGAATAGCCAAAATAGTTTTTAATTGAGATATGAGTAAAGTGAAGGCAACACAATGGATGAGAAAGGTAATATGGTATGCAGAAGATTTGGATAAAGTATTTATTTCAGTATACTTGTACAAAAGATGGGATGATTATGTTAGGAAAATTGTTGAGTGTTATAGTGTCAGGAATGGAATAGAAGAATAGATGTATTAATAAAGAATAGGGAGTTGGAGAGATGGAGAACTACTATGGAAAGTAAAAAGATTTTAAATATAACAGAATATTGGATGTGAGTTAATTTATAATTGTGAGGGAAAGTAGTTTACTGTTTAAGGCTTGAACAGGATCTTTAGCAACAAGAGAATAATATACACATAAATGGAAAAATATGGGTGATTTATCCTGGAAGTTATGTAAAGAAGGCATAGAAAATATTAGGCATCTGTTAAATGACTGTAAATGCATGCAAGCAGATAGAGTACAAATAATAAAGTTATGGAGAATAAATAAGAACAGTGTCATTATACAAAAAGTGGGTTCTTGGATTTTATACTAGATGTGGAAAAAGATAAGGGGGGGTAGATATAAAGGCCATATAGTTGACAAAAATAATTTAGTAGAAATGGGATAGAGCAGAATTGAAAGGAATATGGGGAAAAACTTAGGGTGGAGAATGGAAAGGGAAGGGAAGGTAGCTAACAAGTTTCTCTGGGCATAGTGACTGAGAGATTCCTGACACTGAAAACAAGAAGCTGCAGAGCATCACAACACATCTGGAAAATTTATTTGGAGGTCAAAATATATGTGAACAATGTGAGATTAAACTAGCTTAATTTACTAATGAATGATTATTAGACTAGCTGAGCTCAGAACAAGAGATTATAAACTAATAAGCAACTGATTGACAGATAACAGACATCAAATGCTGTGCAAATTTAAATAAACATAATACATTTATTAATTACTAAAATAAAACATGGAAAATAAATTGCTAAAACCATAAATACATAAATTTGAAACTAATTAATTTCTTCTGTGGATGGTTTTATATAAATCCCTAATGTAATGAATTTATTCTTGTTTAAGGCATCTAAAGAGCAATCCTCTGTCAAAATCTTACTCTAATAATAATATCTTAGATGGATTTCAAACTTACACTATAAAAAGTTATCTAAAGTGCATGCCAAATTACCGCAAAATCTTGTGAGTATAAAAGAGATAAAACTAAAGAAATATTGGAGACACAATCTTGAACTTTGCCCAAGGATAATAATTCAGGCCACATGGTTGATGGTAAGTAACCTAAATAGATTTCCATTGGTGAACAGCTATCAGAGACATTGCCAACAATGGTTCTGAATGTACAACAACTAAATATGGTAATACAGGACTACCAGGCTTTATAAGCTATACCAAAACTTCAACAAGGCAGAGTTTAACTGAGCCCATTTCTAAAAAAAAAAATAACCACCGCACAAATAATATATAATTATTAAAGCTCAAATATTTCATGATACTTTAACAAGAGAGAAAATTTTCAATAATTGATACACAAGTAAAAATAAGATTCATTAAGTATATAAACAATAATAACTCACTTCAAGAAAGTTATTGTTATACCACACCAATAAACAAGATCAATAACAGCTTCAATAATTGGTAAGAATGCCTATGACTAATTATTTTATCAGAAAACTATTTTATTATCCTATAAGAATCCTGACATTTAATTACAAAAGTTAATTATGACTGAATATCAAATCATAATTTGATAAAGACCTAAACAACTTGGTAAATTAATACTATCAAACTATCTGCAATTAATAAAAACAAAGGTAATTTATACTAAAGGCATATAAATGAAACAAAATAATAACTCATCCATATCTCAAAGTTAATTGCAAACATAGAATATAATTTATAAAAATTAAGTTACATCAATATTCATGGATTAATGAATACAAATCTAGGAGTAGTTACTTTATATTATTAATTAAAAGTTCTACACATAAAGTTTAATTATGTTTGGATTTATCGAGTAAATAAAGTTCTTATATTATCATATTGGTACTTGGATTAATCTTCAAGTTAATGAATACTTTATGTTTTCTGTATTATTTGGGTAGCTTATCATTTATTGAAAGTAATTCAAATAGGAGCGTAGGTGTAAGATTGTTTGATGGGCAAAAAAAATCAGAAGATTCATCAGATCATTAGCTTAGATCATGCTGGAATAGAGTTAAGTTGGAAGAATGAAGTTCACCATTATATAAGAACCTCAGCCATTCATTACTATTGGAACAACAACTGAAATGGTGGGTTTATACATTTGAGTGTGATGGTTTTTTTCAGCTAGAGATGTCACACTTAATAGATGTTATGAATCACTGCTGACAGTTTCTTGAGATGAATTGATTAGTAACAAGTAGTATGTCTGGAAATGCTCCATAATGAAGAAATCTGGAACTGTTCACTCATAAAGAGCAGGTGAATAATAATTTACATTAAATTTTGAAGCTTATATATGACTTCAGCCTCTTTGTTCTTTTCTCAGAAACTTCTAAAACAGGGATTAATTAATAATGTAAAATTAAAATCCTTTGTTTTTAAAAAAAAAACCAATTCCTAGTTTAATACTACCTTGGTAACCCAGTATAGGTTCACCATTCCTTGCAATTTTGGGTGCTTCTCATATCTTCTTCCTGCTAGAATCACATATATATTTAAACAACATTGACAAATTAACACAATATTAACTGGACAAAAGTTCTGAATTTGGTGCATCATCCCTTCTTGACTAATTTAAAGTTACATGCACTGTTGTATTTGTAAAAGTTTTATACAAGTTCCTACACTCCAGAAAAATCAGAATTTATTAGATATTTTTTTAGATCGCGAACTGATAACAGATAAAAATTTAATTAAAGAACTAACATTAAGGTGATTGTAAATTCCAAGAAATATTTGCTGATTGCAAATATTTCTGGATAAAAGATCTTGCCTTATAGGAAGAAGGTAATTAATTTTAGCAGTTATCAGAAAGCTATAAAAAGAGTATGTAACAAGTACCTCATGCCATTTGAGTGCATCTACAGTTGACTTTCCTGTTCAATTCCGGTAGGAGAGATCTAGTGCCAGTGCTTTGGTTAATGTTCAGCACTCAGTGGTAATGTAGCTCATGGGCATAGCTGAATATGCCCACAGAGATTGGGAGACCATAGCCTGTGGAAATCATCTGGATAACAGCTAAATGAAGAGTTGAGTTTCCAACAGTTTTCAAGTGGAGTTACTGGTGGACTATTGCAGAGAAGGAAGCTTTAAGGAGATTATAGTTGGTCACAGAGCTACACTACAATGTGTTCATGTACAGCTAAACTGGACTGGGGCCAAGGTATGCATAAACCTAGCCCATTGTGAACTGCTTTGTAGCAGCCAGCCTGAAAGTACATTGTTGAAATGGAACATTTGTGAACTGTTGAGATTGTGTTGTTGCAGACTATTCACTATTCTGATTACTTAAAATATTGTAAGTCCCTTATTGAATATATTCATTTACTGGACACCCAGTCATACTTGCAGACACAGCAAAATATTGGCACACTCGTATTTTGAACCTGTGAGTAGCGAATAGGTTTTGCATTATTACAAGTTTAGCTGTAGTCAGGAGAAACTGGGTGAAAATGGAAATCCTAGTTAGTAAAATGCTAATAATGGAAGTGAATGGCTAAAATATTCACTGCATGTCTATGTGAAGTAATAATGGTGAATTAGAAAATAAAATGCTTGCGCAGTCATCATCGGAAACTGAGTCCCACCACAATTGTACTGTCACCATTGAACCTGTAAATGGCAAAGAAGTTCAGCAGCAGTTTTGAATCGAACACTTCTGAGCAAAATAACAGGAAATATCATGTTTCCTCCAAGTAGGAATAGAAAAAACAAAACACCAAGGAATCACACAAAGGAGTGAGGGAAGGTGTTGTATTTTGTAAAAGTTTTATACAAGTTTGTGCACTCCAGAAAAACTAGAATTTATTAGAGATATTTTTTTAGATCATGAACTGATAACTGATAAAAATTTAATTAAAGAATTAACATTAAGGCGATCGATAAATTCCAAGAAATATTTGCTGATTGCAAATATTTTTACATAAGAGACCTTGCCTTATAGGAAGAAGATAATTAATTGTAGCAGTTATCAGAAAGCTATAAAAAGAGTATGTAACAACTACATCAGGCCATTCAAGTGCATCTCCAGTGGACTTTTCTGTTCATTTCCGGTAGGAGAGCTCTAGTTCCAGTGCTTCAGTTAATGTCCAGTGCTCAGTGGAAATGTAGTTCACAGGCATAGCTGAATAGGCCCACAGAGATTGGGAGGCCATAGCCTGTGGAAACTGTCTGGATAACAGCTAAATGAAGAGTTGAGTTTCCAATGGTTTTCAAGTGGAGCTACTGGTGGAGTGTTGCAGAGATGGAAGCTGTAATGAGCTTATAGTTGGTTGCAGTGCTACACTATGATGTGTTCATGTACAGCTAAACTGGACTGGGTGCCAAGGTGTGCATAAACCTAGTCTATTGTGAACTGCTTTGTAGCAGCCAGCCTGAAAATACATTGTTGGAATGGAACATTTGTGAACTGTTGAGATTGTGTTGTTGCAGACTATTCACTATTCTGATTACTTAAAATACTGTGAGTCTTTTATTGTATATATTCATTTGCTGGCTGCCCAGTCATACTTGTGGACACAGCATGCACATAATCATGCTCTTGAAAAATACACTAATAAAAGACTTTAATAAATCTTCTCATTAGAATCTTCACATTATTTTTCTATCATTACAAAACTTTAAAATGTGTTTAATAATTCATCAATAAGTTTACTTCACTTATTTCTTCACTTTTCTCTTACTTATTAATCTTGTAATATTTAACTACATATAAATAAATTTATTTAACTTCCTGTACTATAGTATATCATCTTCATTATGGCCATCCATTATTAAAAAGATAAGCAGACTTTTTCAATTATCCTTTTTCTTTTTACTGTTCCTTTCTTATAATAATATAATAAGTTTTCACTTTCTATTAATTTAAAACATGAGAAATGTTAATTCATCTTATATTTGGCCTCCTTTTTATTCATTATTAAATATATGTTAAACATTTTCTTCTTCAAAATTTTTCAAGCTATTTATCACATGTCAATTATTCAATTCAAACAGAATATTAATTTGCATGAGACTTATCACTCTCAACTAAGTCATTATTGTTAAAGATCGCTACAATACTTTTACACGTTTTAACAATTTATTTCTAAAGATTTTAGACTTGTTTCTCATTTTTAATGTATGACTAATAAAAATATTTAATTTGGCATGAATAAACTAATGTTTTCTTACATGAAAGCAGATATATCTTTCTTTAAGGAAGTATAGTTATCTCTTCTTTCTCGTTACCCCAAATAGGAATAATAACTTTAGCTTTTTTTTGAAACTTCTTTTAGATATCATTCTAATTTATAAGTAGACAATCTGGACCGAAATGAAGTCATAATAAAGAAACTGGTTTAAACTTACTCCTTAACATTAACGATTAATATAATATATTTTATATTCTTAAACAGCTTTTAAATATTATTTTACCATTTAAAACTTTTTATAATTTTTACTGAAAGAAAATATTGAAACAGTTCCCTGCTTTATTTTTTTCATGAATCTATCTTGATCGTCTTCCCCTCTCTTTCTCTTAAAAAACCCTGGATAAAGTGATATCAATGGTCAGTATCCCAAATCAACTATTGCACCTTTTAAATAAATATTTTTCTGTCTTTATTTAAAATAATTAAAATCAATAAATATTTTACAAACGAAACTAATTTAAATCTTTTCTTTAAGACTATTAAGTATAATTATATTTTTAATATATAATATTATTAATTGAATTTAAATATAAAGTTTAATAATAAATATTTATACTTAAAATATATTATTATTAAGATAATTTAAAAATAAATTATTATCTTGTAATCTTTAATATTTCCTTCTTTTATTTACTATAATTCTATATATTTAGCTTTTAAAGGAGCATCGCAGTAAAAATAAATTAAAGCAAATATATAGATAATGATGTTTATTTGTATTGACAACTATTGTATTAAAATTATATAGTGGATTATAATATAAATGATTATAAATAATGATGGTTATTAAATCTCTACAGAATTCTATTTTTAATTTTTATGCACTAAGTCATTTATTTATGTTATACCAAAATTTATAGCATTACTATTATCTCAATTTTAAAGTTAAAATTTTGGAACTATAATATACATTTTATATTCTATTCCTACCAATCAAAAGGTTACAATATATAATTATATCACTCATATTCTCATACTTATAACATCACCAGTAAGTATTTCAATAGGTTATCAAGGCAATATTATATATATATGTAAAAATGGATAACTTCTTTTCATACTTATTAGATCATTAATGTAAGCAATGGCAAATAGTAAGAAAACTATAAATCTGCCAAGAACACTAAAGAACTTCCAAAAATTAACCAAGATTAATTGTTGTGAGGTAGATACACTAACCTACACTGATATATATTGTAACATTTTTCATATTTTGTTTCATTCTGGTAGGCCTTCTTTTACACACTATTAACCTTTTAACCGCTAATTATATTATTAGTTGTATGAGGTAAAAATCAAAGCTTTTAATTGGCCAACTCACAAACTGAAGACAAAGCCTATTGTTAAAACATATTCACCTATAATATTAAATTCAACTCAGATACGTTTATAAAAAGTATATTACTAATATTTTCAGGTTATGAAAGTGAACGAAAGTTCTTTCAATAAATAAATTGCTATTTATTTATTATAAAATATTCAATTTTGGCAAATTTAAAAGCAAACATATAAACAAAGAAATGCTGACATAAATGCTTTTTTTCAATTTTACGTTATGGAAAAGTAAAGATTTCTTTTTGCTAAATCTTAAATATTTTTACTAAAATCTTCAATATTTTTTGAAAATAATTTTGTTTTTTTAGTATATTTTATTAAAAATTATTTTAATTTCTCAAATTATACTTTTTTAATACTTAAATCACATTCGAAATAAAAATCTCAGCGTTTTTCTTTATTTTCTTTGATCACGTGGTTTCTTTGTTATTTCCAGCCAATCAGAATGTCTTTTTCAGCTGAGAGCCAGCTGACAGCCAATCACCAACAAGCTTCTTTCTTTGTTTAGCTTTAAATGCAGTTTTATTGATTTTTTACTTGTAAAATAATTCAGAAGAGGGCACCATCTTACAGAACTTTTAAAAACCTAATCAATAACTGTCAAATGAATATCCTAGCATTAAAAATAACGGAATTAGAGTGACGTCAACTGTCGATGAGAGGTCTCGTAAGAGACGGGAAAATGGTTAAGTGAAAATTAATCAAGCTATGGATAAAAAAAATATTGTTCCTATTTCCAAAAACATAACTATATTTCCTGATTAACTGGCCTACTAATTATTACGACCTATGCTGCTGGCAAAATCAGCCTTTTATTTATTTTAATAAGGGTGCCAGGATTCATACAAGAATCTGCTGAAATCCATTGCATTGCACATCATAAATTAAGAAGAAAATAATTTAAAAGATCGGGATTAGGATTACCTGTAACTTTATTTATATTTAGAGAAATATTATTCTCAGACTTTAATTAATAACTATTGGCAAAGGTAAATTATACATTTAAATTCTAATAAACTAACATTAATAACACACAATGAAAAGTTGATATTAGAAATAAATATTTTATTTTAACAAATTTAAATATTTAAAGATAAATTGTTAAATAAAATTGGAAGGCATCTACATGCTAATCCAGATAATGTTCATCAATTAATTACTACAGTTCATATTATACTTCTTAAGTTTCTTCCAGAAAGTTCTTTAAATGATAAAAAAATGTCTCTATTAGTAGTATATTATAAGTTTATAGTAAGGATTGTTTGCAAATACTTAATTTAGTCACAATCAGGATATCAATAATCTTACCAGTAAGTTATGCAGTACACATTTTCAATTAACTAGTTTCATTCTGTCAACATTTTTGTATGTTCTTGGTCCATCCTAATGCTAGACTCAACAATTTTTCTGAGTGACCTATATGATGAAAGGTATCTGTAAATGCATCAGTTCCACTCCGCATGATGATTCACCTTAGCATATGAGTAATGGTTGTCCTGCATGTGAGTAGTTCAGGATAGGACATTTTCTCTATCTCAGATCTAATGAAAGTGCTAGTTAGGGAGAATACACAAGACCCAATTTTAAGTTTTTCTGACCTTTTATGCAATCAATTTTTAGACTTCTCTGCACATTTATTTTCTTTAGTTCTTTTATCAGAATACAAGATAATAATCTTGTACATTCTTTCTTAAATTTAAGTTACAAAGTCTTTTGTTACAATATAATTCTGTCATCTTTAATAAGCTTCCACAAAGGTTTTGCTGATTGTAATCTTTTACTCTGGAATTTCTTTCTTTTTATTTATCTGGATTAGTAATCTGTATGTCTTTTTTATTCCTTCCAATTTCAACTTTAATTAAATTATATAGATAAATAATTCGAAACAAAAAAAAATCAACTCTCATTGTATGTTTTAAAAAAATAAATTACACTAACTAAAAAAAATTTAAAATGCATCTTTTACAAGATCTTTAAATTTACTTCCTTTTAGCTTTTAAATATTCTCAAATGTCAATATATTTGGACTATCTATTTGTAGATGGAACAATATATATACAACCTTAAATTTAATATTTATATCAAATTACTTTTCCAAATGTTAAGTAATTTCAGTTATGCCCCCCTGTGAAATAAGTCTGTATTTCAATATTTAACATCATTATAGCTTACAGTTCAAGATGTATCTTTTGGACTGGCTGCTTGAGATTTGGACGTTTACTTAATGTTTGGGAGAGTGATTTGATATTTAATTTTAGCTAGCTATATGCACTGGGATTAGTTCATATGTATATAAATTATGTCTTTCAACTTTTATGTTTATAATATCATCAATACATAATTCAACAACTTTATTTAATGATAGAAAAAAGATTGATGCTTTCTGTCTTGAACTACAATCTTAAATAAACTGTGAATTCAAACATTGATAAATAAAGAGTGAAATTATAAATTTGTTGAGAAGTTCAACTATACTTTATACAAATCAGTCAAGATTAACCATTGACATATTTACTGATGATGTTATAAATGTGAAAACTCAGTGATGTAATTGGTATGTGATGACAGCTCCTCTACTGATACTTTTAGATTTAATACATGAATCATAACAGATTGGATATGGCAGGCCATGATGAAATGGTTCTGTTTAATTATACTGTGCAAATTGTGGTGCTATTTGTAACAGAATGAATATGTGTATATGCTAACCTGTTATAGACCCACTAGTATGGGCAAATGTATAAAAACTCAAAATTGTGCAATGGGAAGTAATAAATCTACTTTAGCCTGATTAAAAATATGTCCCAGTCATTGGTTTTCCTATGTAACAGAATAAAAATTAATTCTGACGTTGGACATCATTTGTAATTGAATAAAAGAAAAAAAAAATAATACTAATTTTATAATGCCTGTGAATAATAGTATTGTTTATAACAGAATAAATATAATATACTAAGTTTAAACAATGCTAATCAATAAATAATCGTTCAGCATTTAAAATAATCCTTTATCTAATCAAATATCTGACTGCTAATTATACTAAAACAAAATAGTGATGATATTCTTTATTATAGCATTATGAGTTCAAATAGCATTTTGAATAAATAAAAAACAAATAAAATTATTGTGTCAAATACCCTAAATATAAACTTTACTTAAAATAAATTAAAATAAAGCAGTTAAATTAAATATCGTCTAAAAACTATGACATATGCTTGAGATAGATTTCACTGATAATCCAATGAAACTAATAATAAATCATTAAGCAACTAAATTCTAATATAACTAACTAATCAATAATATAAACTTAGACTAAAATTTATTATTGTTTATATCTAAATAAAATAGTTCATGAATGATTGAAATGACAACTTTAATATGTCTATAAGTTTACAATATTTATAATATCTAAATAAATATACGACCCAATAATTATTTTAAATCTCAAATTAAATGAAACAATAAATTATATTAACTCAGCCATCCTTATATTGATTTTACTCTTACTAATTAAGCTAGTTATAATAAAATGAAATAATCAATAATGATATCAATAAACCTATTAGATAATCTTAAATCTATAATGTCCATTCATACCAATGTATTAAAGAAACAGTAGCACTCAGCTAAAATAGTATTTTATATTTGCTTTCGATTATATATACTAGCTTCATTATCTGTGCACACAGCATATACATATAGTATTTTACAATTTAATGAAGTAAATAATTCAATTATTTCAAGTATAATAACTACTCATATCAACTTATTTTTAATTTCAGGTAGGTAGATTATTAAATTTCTATGTTATAACAATTGAAACATATAATAAAAATTATTGGTATTTATTATAAATAAATATGAATATTAAAATTTAATATTTAAACTGCATTTAGGATCTACATCAATTAAATTTAAATATAATCATAGCAAACTCTTCTGATTCGTAACAGAATAGGATATACTAGTACCCAGCTTTATAATTGAATAAAATTAAGGTTTTATGTGCTTAATATAATACCTATCCAATTAATAACAATTTAAATAAAGAACGTTTTTTTAAAAGGATTAAAATTTGATTAAAAATGGGGAGGGGGGAGGGATATGGTGGATAATAATAAAAGTGAAAAAAAAAATAGTCGAAAGTCGGCTATGCATATACTGCTTTAAATAAAAAAAATAAAAAACGGACTTTAAGAAAGCTTTTCTCCATACGGTCTTCGTATATTTATGATTACATACGTATATTCTAATAGTATTTGTTTTCCATGGCCACTGGAAAAAGTATTGATTTTTTGAATATGAATGTGACAAAATTATGGAAAGCAGATCTCGTACAAATTAATAATTAGTCAAAAAAATACATTTTACATTTGTATTTATCAAACATAAAGAAAATATCTATATAAAATTAATCACTACATTTGTAAAATTCGGCATAATTAAGAAGAGTTTTGTTAATAAAGTAGTTTTATTAAACGCGGCAACATAAAAGTTTGTATTATAGATAAATCCTTGCTTTTTTTTTTTATTGGTATAATTAAAAAAACTGAAAGATTTAATTTATAATCCGTTAAATATCTTTTTTTTTTATTAAGGAAAATACATGTACAATTACAATATAAATACATTTGTTTAGATTTGTTACACTTATTATAACAATCGTTAGTAAATAATTTTTCAAATTAGAAAATATACCCGTTTGATACATTAGTTACAATTATTATGACAAATTAATTTCATGATCAGAGCTAGAAGCTCATGGTTCAAACTTAGTCTGTAATTATTATGTAACTAGTTTTACATCAGAACAACTGGCTCTTCATTTAGTGACTTAGCCGGTGATCATTGTGCAGTCTATATTTTAATTGGCAGCAATCCTTTATTATTCTCCGTCTGACTGGACCATTTATTTTTTAATCTTGAATTAATATTTAATTTGCATGCCTGAGGATAGGCTCTTCATCCAGTGGCCTAAGTTGCCCCCAAGAGTCCCCCGGCGTTAATAAGCATCCCTGAACATAGACCTTCGAATAAATTTTTTACGTACCTTCCATGGTTCTTTACTTCCTTACTTAAAAACAAAATAATTCATAGTTAATCACACAGCATAAAGCAGGAACATTCCTATTCAAATCACAGCAAAAACACCACTCGTTATAACATTATTGATTCTTAGAATTTTCATGTCATCTGGCAATACTCTGGTTATGATATTTTGTTGAGCAGGACTCAAAAATGGGCAAGCAGTAAAAATATGTCCAATAGTTTCATCTGCTACTTTACATAAGCTACATAGTGGTTCTATTTTAGAGAAATTTCTATGATTTACCAAAAAATGATTAGTTGGCAAGGCTTTCAAATTAAATTTTATGATAAAGTCAATATGTTTGGTTTCCAATTAGCAAAATTTCCTGATTTATAATCTAGTAGATAAATCAAGCTCTTATAATATAATTCCATGCTACGATAAATTAAATGAAAACAAATAAATAAGATGCATATTGTAGATTAAACAGATTAATATGCGGCTAATTTTATAATGTTTTGCAGATAAATATTTGGGGTATTTAAGTTGGGAGGAAGACAAGATGTTGATTATAAAAGAAAAATAATTGAGATTCGAGTGAGTTTACTAATTAACTTATTTTAAAAAGGTATCAGATAGAGCCACACAACATCGGCTAAACTGTTGGAATTCTGTGCTTAGTTACATGAAAAAATAACTGTAAGAGAAACAAAGAATATATATTACACTTTCAATAAAAGATTATAAATTGATAAATGGTCCTATTTTAATTGTTGAATTGTAGAAATAATGTGCTAAACGCTCCAAATTATAAGTTGTCTTTTCATTGCCCTAATCATGCCATGTAGCTGAAAACAAAAATATGGACTAACCTAGCAAAATGTCGTATATGTATAAAATTATGACTTAAACGCTTGTCGGAAATCATCACATTGTGTGTGAGTAAAAAATGTATAGTTAATTCTATTGACTATTTAAAAAAATCAGAACTCATGTTAAATAGCAATCGTAAATTTAAACAAGTTAGCAATGTCTTACAACAGCGAAATTAGCTAAAATAAATATATTGTGACAATCAACTCAAAAAGTTATAAAAAGAGAGAAATTAAAAAAAAAATGGTTAGGACGAAATAGCATTCTGTTATGCCTATATATAATAATCAAAAGACACAAAGTTATGTAATAGTAAAGGAAAATTTAAGAAATGGACCGTTAACAATTTTTAAAAGACTTGAAAAGTCTATTATTATTTATTAGTGATAGATATTTTTATTCTTGTTTATATAAAATCATTTATTTATCAAATTTATGAAAATATTTAAATGTATTCTTAATTCTCGCATATATATAAATTTGCAATTTTACTTTATATTATTTTGTAATATTTTTTTTTCTTTTTCTTTTTACTGTTTGAGTGATGGTTAGGTAATCAAGAATACTGAATGTATTTTTCTTTCTTCTCTTCTAGTATGTTTTATTGAATATAATATGAAACAAACTCAGTGGGTAATGTTGCAAGTCATGTAAATAATCGAATTAATATAAAGAGATCCACCCAGTTTATTTAAATAAAAATGATTGCATTTGATATTCTAATAAGACTGAGTAGAGACGACACTATATTTTTTTACTGCCTTATTTTAGTAATGTAGAGTGAAAAAAATATAATATTAAGTAAATATATATCTAAGGGGTCACGTTTTTATAATGAAGCTCACTTCAATAATATATACATAGTTATTTAAGTTAGGGTGTGTTTTTTTTACCTATCTATGCATAGCATTTTTTGCGAGTGAGTACAAGAAATGTTTTATGGAAGATTTAAAACAAACGGTTGAACTCTGCCATCCTAAACATGAGTTCTTCAAGATATTGAAATCGGCATCCATATGAATAGATTTTAAACTATTGTACTTGTAAAGTAAGTAAAGCTATCTGTTATAGTCCAGTATTGGTGGTCGAGAGGTTAGCGACAGTTGCTTTGCAAGCAGTTGTCCCGGGTTAGCGGGTTCGCTTCCCGGCTGATGCTATGACACATGAGAAAAAAATAAAAAAGCTATCTGTTATATATAAGTAAAAGTCACAAATTCAAAATGCTGAATTTGAAAAGAACATTTCTTCAGTAATTATACAGCTTGATCAGTAATGTGTACTTATGGTTAGATAAAATCACTTCTGGTAAATAAACACTGGTTATTGCAAACAAAGTTGTAATGATCATTAGCACATAGTTAGGATATAAATCCTCAGAGAAGGTTGGTTATTTGATGAACATCTTCAATTGCAATATATATATATTTCCATTCTTGCTATTAAAAAGGTGAGAAGGTTGCCTTGACAGCAGTGAGAAATATTGACTACTATATTTACTGTGAATGTTTAGGTGGTGACTGGTTGGAATCTAATTATATATATATTTATAATTAAGTTCCAACCAGTAACCACCTAAACATTCACAGTAATATATATATATATATTAAACTAAAACCATAATTCATAATTAAATCACTAGCCAAAAATAAATTACAAAACCATTACCAATAGTTTTCCTGTCAAGGGCAAACTTCTCTAGAGCTCAGTGGATAGTTATTCAGTTGAGAATTGGTGTACTTAGTTTTATTATATTGACGAGTTTAACTTTTGGCATTTGATTATATATATATATATGTAAACAGCACCTATAAATATATGTAAACAATTGAATAAATATAACTTTTTACTCACAGCTCTGTAAAAGTTCTCCGCTAGATTACCATACTAAAAAAATATTAAAACATATATTCAATTGTTATACAATAGTATATTGATGCAAGCTATTTTTTCATTCTTCAGAATGATTTTATTTGCATAATATGACAATTAAGTAAAGAACATTTGCAGCATTATGATTGGAAGATTACATTTATTCAACTACATATACACACCCATATATATATATATAGAGAGACATATACACACCCATATATATATATATAGAGAGAGAGAGCATTCCAATAACTCTAAACAAGCTTATTTGTTTTATTTATATATACAGTATATAATATAGGCTTTCTATCAGCAAATTTTCAATGATATGGATGGTGAAGTACATTAAAACTTGTCCATTAAAGTTTGATGATGTGCTATTTTAATATAAAACTGAGCACTGCTTTTATGTGTGTGGGAGATGATGATCTGGACCAATTGGTGAGTGTTGGTTCAACCTGAAATACATATATTGAAGATCATTTATCTTTTTTATAAGTGTGTGGTCACATATATCGGTTGTATGAGATAAAGTGGATACCTAAATAGAGCTTGAATGTCTATGTTCAAGCCCACTATATTACATCGAAACTCTAGGTATATAAATTATACTGGTTTTCAAATATTATATTGGAGATCATTTATCTTTTTCACAAGTGTGTAGTCATATGTATCAGTTGTATGTGATAGAATGCATAGCTGAAAGGAGCTTGAATGTCTGCATTCAAATCCACTATATTACATCTAAACTCTAGGTATATAAATTATACTTGTTTTCAAATATTATATATATATTATTAAATAGAAATTGTTAAAAAATAACTAATTTATACATTCAAACTATAATATCAAATTGGTTGTATTAGAGGCTTAAAATAAGAATGACATTGACTCTTAGTCACTTCAGAATAAGTTGGTAATGGTGACAGATGACTAAAGCATATGTCATGTGCAGATTTCAATTTTCACACAATGTATATGGTAAATTAAGAGATAGTATAGTTTCAGTTTATTTTATATTTAATTAATATATATCATGTATCATTGTCATTTTCAATCATTCCATTGTGGGATAAATATCTTTTCCAGTTGTTATGTTCATATAGTTGTCTCCTCCATACAATAATAACACACTATTATTTCATCTATTCAACTCACATTTGATGTCTTTCTACATCTTTAATAATCTCTTGGGATGCTCTTTAAGGCTTCAACTATTTATCTAATAACAATATGTCCAGACTAACTCCATTTCAGTCTTTAATTCTTTCAATGATGCTGATAATATCTATTTGTTTTTCACCCAATTATTTCATTTTCAGTCCTTTCTCTTTTTTTCGGGCATACTTTCTCTATAATTCGAGTGGTCTGAAGTCTTGGCATTATTCTTCTGTTAAGTTTGCTATCCATAACTATGAACTAATGAAATGCAAAAAATATTTTTTTTTCAAACACATAGCCATATTTTCTTTTAGTACTAAATTATTGTTATTTATCAATTAATAATTTAAAGAAAGTATTTATAGTTAATTGATAATTATCAATCTACATTTTCTTCTGAGAAAATCATTTTGTTATTGTCTCTTTAACATTTATCTGCACTTCTACTTTCTTACTTTTATCTAATAATTCTTGTAAAATCCTCCTAAGCTTTTAAGCATTATTTGTAAAAATAGCCACATCTGCAAAACTTGGTGTCTTAAATAATATCTATATATTTTTATTTCCTTAATTTCTCATTTTAATTCATCCCCTTTTATCTAGATGTTTATATTTTGTTGATTCAAAATATTAATCACTATGAAAATATTTATAGAACCAAATGCTTTCATAACCTTTAGCCTGCCTCTTATGAGAGGTTTCATTGATGTTTGATGTCACTCTAATTCCGTTATTTTTAATGCTAGGATAGCCGTTTTACAGTCATTAGTTAGGTTTTTAAAAGTTCTGTAAGTTGCTGCCCTCTCCTGAATTATTTTACAAGTAAAAAAATCAATAAAACTGCCGGTAAAGCTTTACAAAGAAGAAAGCTTGTCGGTGATTGGCTCTCAGCCATCAAAAACATTCTGACTGGCTGGCAAGGACAAAGAAACTGCCTAATCAAAGAAGAACGCTAAGATTTTCAATTCGAAAATGATAAATAAATGTTTTAGACCATTATAAAGTATTTTTTGAGAAATTATGAATTGTTTAAGTAAAATAACGCTAAAAACTAAATTATTTAAAAAAAATATTTAAGATTTTAGTAAAAATATTTAAGATTTTAGCAAAAAAAATATTTACTTTTTCGTAACGTAAAACTGAAAAAAAAAATTTATGTCAGCAACTCTTTTTAATTCGTTACTAAGTTTAGCTTTTAATTTGCTGCTATGGAATATTTCTACAATAAACAAATAGAAATTTATTTTTGAAAGAACTTTCATTCACTTTCATAACCTGACAAATTATTAATATACTTTTTACAAACGAATCTAAAGTGAATATGATATTAAAAGGTGAATATATTTTGATAATTGACTTTGTCTTGGCCAATTAAAAGTCTTGATTTTTAACTCACTTGGGCCAATAATATAATTAGCAGTTAAAAGGTTTCATAATCTATGGCATAATGGTAACTAATATTTATTGTTACTTTTTATAACTTGTCTCAGTACTTGAATATAATCCACTACATTAAATTCATTTTTAAATCCAAATTATGTTTTTTGGGGGTTTCTTGATTCTAAAGTTTACTGTAGATGAATTGCAATTACCTTGATAAAGATTTTGTATACAATTGATAGAAGACTGATAAGTCTATATTTTTTAATATCTTCTTTATTAATTTATTCCAATTATCTGTTTTATCTTCATCATCAGACATTTGCACATACTTTTGCCAACAATTTTTCTGTTCTATCATCTGCTCCTTTTAAGATAACAATTGTAATTTTATTATGTTCTGAAATTTTTTCCTCTTTCAAAGATTTAATTGTATGTCTTACCTCTGCATTTAAAATGCTTGGGCATAAAAAATGTAGTAATTGTACTATTTACTTTGCATTGTTGCTCTTTTTAATATAAAATTCTTTGCAGAAGTTCTTTAAACATCTCATGACATCATTCTCATTTTGTTAATAATTTTATATTTTCTTCTTATTGTTCAAACAACTTTTTTTTTTCAATACAAAGATATTTTATATTTTTAAAATATTTAATTACAATTTTTATCTTAAAAATAACAGTTGATGAAACAGAAAAATTGTTGACAAAACTATATACCAAATGGCTTATGATAAATGTATACCAAATAATTGGAATAATGAAATAACAGTATTACATTAATATTTAGTAAAAGTGATAAGGAAGATATTGAAAAATATAGATTATTAGCTAAATTTTTCTATTATTAACTTTGTTTTATTCCATATTGCCTAATTCAAGATAGTGGTTTTCTTAGTAGAAAAAATTTTTGTATTACCCTTTTTTCATCATACATTTTCGTGTCTCACTTGAAAATTAATTAGTACAGTTATTTTTTTATTAATCTATATTACATTTCAAAGTCTGTGAATACTTTAAAGAAATTAGAAAGTTCTAATTTGAGTTCATTGATATAGTTTCAAAGATTAAGAATATCAATCATCTTCACTGTTTTTGAAATAGTTTTTGCCTGTCTAATTTTGCATTTACTCATATCTTATATTTCTCTAAACAATAATTATTTTATGTGTTGAATTTATTATGAATATTACAATCTTAATATATATTTAAACTTCTTTGTATCAATAATTTCAATCTCTGTGGTCAACTTGCAATCATTAGTATCTATATAAGTATATTAGACCATTAATAAAAGTGGAATTCTGACCTTTATTGTTAAAATGAGGTTGCCTTGACAACAGTTTGAAATTGTTGATTGTTATTGATATATTAAGTATTGATTAATTTTTAATGATATATATATATTGTTTTAGTTAAATTGTAATTTAATACTATTATATAGAAATAATGGTACTTTTGTCCAGGTGACTGCAAGTAATAATATATAAATAATGATGACTATTTTTTTTCCATTTTATAATTTATCTTGATTCACTCAATCAGTAACTAATATCAGCTATTAGCATAGATGAAATATAATTTAGATCTAAATATAAACACTGTTTTAATATATGTCATGATAATTCACAAAACACAATTATGGTATAGAAACAATAAAATGTAAAGCCAGGCTTAAATTTCTTTTCAGATATAAAGTATTTTTAGGAACAATTAAATAAACTGTTCAGGCAAAAACTATAAGTGATTAAAATAATTCTGTGGTTACAATTCCTGGAATAGAGCATACATAATGACATTATTCATATGGAAAATAACATACCAGTGCCAAAAATAATAGAATTAATTGATAAGTAATTATCTTATTCCTTCTTTTGCATAAATAAATAAATAATTATTTATCAAGTGAGTGCGTATAGAATTCATAAAGTAGTGATTTAAATAATTATGTGGCTATAAATCTTGGAATAGAGCATAAATAATGACGTTGTTCATATGGGAAATAATATACCACTGCCAACAATAATAAGATTAATTGATAAATTACTTTATTTCTTCTTTGGCATAAATGAATTAATCAATAATTATTTATTGGGTGAATGCGTGTAAAATTCAGACAATATAAGTAAATAGCGTATGTGTCAATGATTGTTCCCTTCTGATTGGACATAAATAACAAAAGTAAATAAAAAACTTATAAATTATGCATACATTTGAATTAATAGTTTAAGAAGATATATATATATATATTTCATATGTCAAATGCGTTGACCGGGAAGCGAATATGAGCCAGCTGCTTCGAAGGCAGCTATGTTAAAATTAAATAATTAATAAGAATATTGTTCGTAACTATAAATCAAATTATAGAATTAGTATAAAATCAAGATTTCTTTAAAGTGAAATGTAACACTACAATTTTTGATACCACTCGTTAATCAGTCCATGTTTTTAAAAAATGTTCAATGGATTATAAGGATTTAAATGCACGCAACTGCCATTAAAATATTTATTTCGGTAATTTCATTTTAATAACAAATTATTGTTGGTATATTCTTTGGATATTCACTTAAGAAACTCCTTTATATTTCCACTACTTTGTTATTCCTAGTAAATTTAAATATAAGCTTTCTTGGTTTATATCATTCTTTTTTTATTGCATTGTTACATAGTTAGTTAAAATATTTTGTGCTGAATATGTCCTACCAACATTTTATATCACTTAAATAAACCCAGCTATAATTAGAGTGAATTTTGACACATTCTTTTCCTTTAAATTATTAACCTGAATTTCATTATAAAACTATATACTTACATATTATTCTATTTTACTGCAAATATAACTCCTATTCTCAGTAATTTTTTTTTTTTTTTGGAGAAAAATTTATTTTAACATATATGACATTTTCCACGCATTTTTTTTTTCAAATTACAATAACAGTTTTTTTTTTCAAGAAAGAGGTTTAACACTGTATGCTATTTACCTAGTCATTTCATTAATAAAGTGGTAGCATTTAGCATCATTAAAAAGAAAAGAAACATTAAAATAGAAGTGTTACTTCAGAAGTCGAGATTTTCAAAGACAATTTTTGGTCATCTAATAGAAAGAAAGTAAATAGTAGCTCCCTTTCTTTTTTTCCATATGTCATAGCATCTACCGGGAGGAGAACCCACAACCGTCTGCAACCAACTACTTGCTTGCAAGGCGACTGCGCTGATCTCTCGGCTAACAATGCTTGACTAGTGGCTCCCTTTCCTAGAACAATTTAATGAGTAATCACAATTTCTTATTCTTCAGCTAATTATTTAAACAAGTTAAAGACATTTTTATTACTTTTCAAATGGATACAAACAGTTTTTGGTATAAAGAAAAAAAAACATTTTTGTAATAACTGATTTTTACACAATCTGTTCAAAATCAAGAAATGATAAAATTAGCATTTTATTTTATTTTTAAAAAAAAGTTATAAAATGATTTGCCCAATTTTGTACATGCATGCACTAATAATTCTCTATTTCCCATGCAGTTATATAATTTAAGAATATTAATTGTATTAATCGCTATAAATTAAATTTGCTATAGGGTAAAACAGTAGACAAAGTAATTATTAATTTGGTCAATGAGCCATTGATTGTTATATATGAATGCACAATCCTTATGCTCTATTGGATACATTCTTTTTTTAAAAAAATATATAAATCAAATCTCTGTCATAAATGCATCCTATATGTGTGTGTGTGTGTGCAAAATAAATAAAAAATCAATATAAAGAACCACTTTATACTTTAACTTTAATGAAGTATATTTTCATCATCATTCACCATGATTATAGCACATATATTAAGTCCTTCTGGATAGTTTTCTGTATCATACAAAAGTATTTTATATCACATACTGTATTTGTTATAGATATATGTAAATATTTGTATTGAGTTTTCTCACGTATGTGTATGCATTCTTCGTATTATCAATAGTACCATGATGTATCAGTTAGATTACATTTAACATTATCTGATTAACAAAAATTACTCAGGTAATTATTATAGAGCTGCTTAAAAACAATCATCTGAATGAACTTTACTACTAGAAAACTGGCAGGTATGGTCCAGTTGGAAAATTAATAACAATATTGTTATTTATATAATTAAATGGATTATTCCTCAAGAATTTAAATAAAGTTAGGACACCAAAAATAATTGAAATAAAACATAATTTATGGTCCTTGATCTCTAAAGTTCACCATTCTCTTATTAAAATATGGGACAAAAATTATATTAATAACAAGCAAACACTATATTGAAGAACAAAATGTATTTACATTTTTTGTTCATGAAAATATTCTCTTTAATACATATATATAGCATTTATTTTTTAAAAAACTTTTTTATTATCTTTTTTATGTATGTTATATTCAATGTTTTCCTTTCTTCTTCAAATGTTACTGGCCTCTCTAGTGAGCGTACTATCATGGGAATTGCACCTGGACTCTTAGATTCTTGAATATTGAATTTTGAGGTAATGTTCTAACCAACTGAGCTGCAAAGGTGGGAAAATTTAAATAAAGTAAATTTTTCTAAAGACATTCAATACTTAATATTAGATAATGGAAATAATACAATTTATAAATACATTTAAAAGACCATCATCACAAGCCTTCAAGAAAACACAGAATAATTTACTATCTCCAATTCTTTTAGAAATTTTAGAACTATTTAGTGTATTAAAAAAATAAGAAAATAATAACAGAGATTAAAAAAAATTTATATACTAAATGCTTTTATTGACTGTATACTAAAAAGCAAAAAAAAATTTTTTTAGATTTAACTTGAATAAAAGCAAGGGGGGGGGGGGTCCAGAAATTAATTAAGTCAATCCTTTGTTATAAAAAAAAAATAGGAAAATGATTTCATTAATTTCTGGACCCCCTCCTGCTTTTATTATATGTTAAATTTTAAAATCCCAATTGTGATTAACCAAAAAAATATTTTTTTGCTATTTAATGCAGTAAATAAAATAATTTAACATATAAAAAAGAATGTATCTCTATTATTTTAAAGTTTTTAGTCTTTAGAATTTTGTAACCTCCTTTTTCTTGAAAAATTCATTCATATATTAAGTCAAATTTGCAAAATTATCTCTCAAATATTCTAAAATCTTTAAAAAAAATTTATTACTAGAAAAGTTGCTCATATTAATATTTTATAATTAAACAAAAATAGAATGCAAAAATGTGGAATATTTTTTGACTTGATATTTGTGTTTTTTATTCAGTGTGTAATAATTAATTTCTCATTCTATGTATTTAAACAAATTTTAATGTTAACACTTTGGCCAGTCATAATTTAAGATATGAAAGACAATTTCATATTTTTATTCATGTATATACACATAAATTATGTGCACATACTAAATATGATATATACATAAAAGGTATACATTTTAACTTATATCAAAAATATCTAGTGATATATTGTAATGCTATGGAGAAATACAGGGTTGTACCTGGAGTAATGGACACCAGTATGTGAACATCAACTTCCCTAAATTGGTTAGCCATTGGTAACTCTCTTGAAAATTGGGGTTTAAACCATGAGAAATCTGAGGAATTGTATTTTTAACCTCAAGTTAAAAAAATAAAATTTATAAAGACCAAACTAAATAAAAAATGGTGCATGAACTTTGAAGAATATCCTCTTTGTGCCAACTCAGGAATCATCATCATCATCTGGATGTCCATACACTAAATATAAGGTCCCCTATCCCATATAGCTGTTATGAACAAATCTAGCTCAGGAAGAAAGGAACTAATTTATTACTGTGAGCAAGAAAAAAATAAATAAATAAATTAGCTTATTATAAATAATCTTAATTCATGGGTTTCCTCAGTTTTATTGGGATCATCAAAAAAAGTAAGTAAATCTTAGAATACAATCTGTCATGATATAAGATCATACACACACTGCACTTTATGAAACAGGACTTGGGATAGAATAAAGTAATTAAGACTAGAAAGAATATTTAAAAAAAACAATTATCTAATATTAAGCATCACATGATCACATTTCCTATACTAGCACATTAATTGTTGATAAACAGAGCAAAACTCTCCATACAGTATTGCCACCTGTGCTAAACAGAGTAATCAATGGATGCCAGAAGGCTTGTGCATAAAATCCCTATCTAATGCCTACTCATCCAATATCCCCAGACTAGTTTCTGGCTTGTGGCCTTCATCAGTGAGGAGCTTTGAATCTGAGAGCACTGCATCTAGATCTTAGGATCTAATGCAACCCTCTAGCAACCAAAGACACCAAAATGTATGGGTGCTGAACTGAGTTCAGACCCATATGACTATATAAGCTATTGAGCTTAGATTGAAAATATTTTTTGTTTTCAATTTCATTCTCATAGTTTTGTAGTTAAGTACAGATAAAAGGTGGTTGCTAGAGGGTTGCATTAGATCCTAAGATCTAGATGCAGTGCTCTCAGATCCAAAGCTCCTCACTGATGAAGGCCACAAGCCAGAAACTAGTCTGGGAATATTGTATGAGTAGGCATTAGATAGGGATTTTATGCACAAGCCTTCTGGCATCCATTGATTAATCTGTTTAGCACAGGTGGCAATACTGTATGGAGAGTTTTGCTCTAATTATCTAATATCTTAATTAACAAAAAATGACATGATAGTAGATAATTTCAAACATCCATTTGATCAAAAAAAATAATTTTTACAAAATTACATTAACCAATTAATTAATTGTTATTCGTGGAATAACTTTACATTTCTTTGATTCTTTCTTTTAAATTTTTAGGGGTTTATTAAACATGTTCAAAAAAACATCAAAGATAGCAGCAATCTTTGATTCTATCCAGAGAGCAAATTGAGAAAGAAAAAAAATATTACATTTACAAAACAAAATAAATTTTCTATTATCCTTTGGAGTGCTGATTATTTTATTGGTTGAGTGAGGTAAAAGTCTAAACTTTTAATTGGTCAAATACAAACTCAACCATCAAAATATATTCATTTTTTAATATTATATTCACTTTAGTTTCATTTGTAAAAAGTATATTAATAAAAAAAATAGTGTGCACATATAATTAAAAAAATATACCTATAGCCATGGTTCTCTAGTTTATAAAGGCCCTTCCAATTGCAATTTCAGTTTTTTCCTAATGGAGTTTCTTCTTGAAGGTTTCTAAACATGTGCCTGGTTAAATTTGTCTTTTCCTCCATCTGTAGCAATTCCAGGTAAATGAAAATAGAAATTTTTGTCCATTTAGTTTTTTTCTTGAATTTCCAAGTGAACCAGATGTAGACAGAGTCTTGTTGCTCCTGGTTAAAGGAAAGGCTGAAGACTGCTTAAAGGGGTGGTATCTTGCCTACATTTTTTTCCAGTGAAGTTAGGTTACATGAAGGAAGGTGGTTCCTAGATTGTTGCTGAATTTAGCACATGGTTTTCATTGTACAAACCATTTTTAGTGCTAAACTCATAGTATGCTAAAATATTGATACAAAAAAATTGCTATTTTATTCAATAGCTTGGTATCAGCTTGATTAAGCTTGGACTGTTCTCTCTTCAACAGTTAACTTAGCAATAATTTCTTCTATTATCATTTTTCAGCAGCAGAATTATGATTTGACTGCCCTCTTCAACAGCCAAGTTATCAATAATTTTTTTCACTATCTTTTTCAGCAGCAGAATTAACATTTGACTGCTCTCTTCAACATCGAAATTTATCAAAAGCCTCTCTCCAAACATTTGGGTATAGTTACTAAATCACACCCACACAGTATATATTTTTTAGAACAATCTTGCCCACAAGTCAATTACAATCTCTTTCTTACATTATCATTTTCATGACAACCAATTAAATAAAATTTCATAACTATAATTATTCAGTTAATTATCTCCTTAATCATAGATTAAAAACAACCTAAGAACAAGAATTCAACAACATAAAATTATTGACATTCCTTTATAATTAAAAATCAAATCCTAAAAAAAAAAAACCCAAGATAATCTGTTAATAGCATTGATTTGATTTTTTCATTTCATTGTATAGAGATAAAGAAAGGAAAATAACTCTGATAAATTAAAATTTATAAAATTATTAAAATCTTATTTTTTCTCTTCCCTTTCTTTTATTTTTTTAAAAACAAATACACTTAATATATTTAATGTTTGAAAATTTTCATACTATCATATGGGGATTTTACAATGATTGAGTTAAATAATGACTCTTTAATAAAAATAGATTTAAGAAAATTTGGATATTATTTTTCTCCCATTAATAAAATATTTTTTTAAATTCTCAAACCTGAATAATATACTGCCAACTATCTAATTTTTTTTTCTAGTGCAGCTACATAACCAACTGGTGGCCTTACTCCAGTTCTATATAGGAAATGAAATTGAGTTGAACGCTTTTCTTGATATTTTGGTTTGATTCCGCCAATTTCATTTCACTGCAACAAAAAATTATGTTAGTCATGCTCTGCTGTGCATTAATCTTTTCTCCAACTTACAAACTGGGAAACAATTTATTAAGCCTCGTTGGACTAATTTTCAAAAGCAATTGACTCATTTATTTGATCTATTGTTAGTCACACTTTGCTGTACATTAACATTTTTACAGACTTACAAGCTGGGTTATAATTTTTTTAAGTAAGCCATTTTAGGCTATTTGGTCACTGGTAATGGTCTCATTTATTTGATTCATTGTTAGTCATGCTTGCTGTACATTAACATTTACACAGTGTTACAAGCTGGGATATAATTTTTTTTAATTCACCATGTTAGGCTATTTAAACCCTAGTAACTATCTCATTTGTTTGATCTATTTTTATTCCTGGATATTGGAGTAACTATTGGTCTAGTATATGCATGCCTTCCTCCAACATAGAAAACCTCATCATGGACAACATGTTTGCAATGCAGCACAAACATTGTAAATGCTATCTCAGCTTAAGCACAAACACAACTTACTACCCATAGGGCAAATTGAGAGAAAAAATAACCAAAGGAAGGTTTGGCCATGAGGAATACCTTGCTCATATGAGTCTTATAGGATCCATACCCATGACACAGTTCTGAGCCTTTTAAATAATTCAGTATTCTACTGATAAAAATCCCAGCTCCTCTGAGGAGCTTATTTAGAAAAAGTTTAAACCTTAGGTAGGTGTAATGTAGAGATAAAATATTGGAGCATCATGAACACACTGCATCCCTATGCCTATATGAATATCACCATCCACTATCAGCCCTGAAGACAACTCTATAATACCTCCTAGCATTTACTCCCAATTTCTTCAAAGTACCTTCTTCTGTCCTCAGTTTCAGTTTCATTGTCTTACTTATTTTTGTTTCCTTAGTCAAAAGTACAACTGCATCCTACTTTGGAAAACTGATGACCATGATCAATTCTCTGATAATAACTCCATATATTCCTGGTTTGTCCAATTATTTTTCTATCATGGGATAAAGAACAGTATTCCTGATGAGTATTTCCTTCATGAATATTAGATCCACTTCCAAATCTTCTAATTATTTGGGTTCTGATAGGACTATTTATGTCACCAGTTCAACTTCTCCTCTTCTATGGTGCCACTTCATTTCTTCTGTTATGATATCATGGTGGTGCCTTGATTTTTTTTGCTTCCTACATTGGATAGCATTTATATGTGGATTATAATCTCCTCTGTATGTCAATTTAGTTGGAGATTTAAATCCATCTTCCTTTTCAGCATATGCAGGTTTGCTGCTACCAGATGCATTTAACAGTTCTGCCATCTGCCCAATTGTACATCTGTCAGTGCCAATCAACATCCTTTCAATATGGCTTGGGAACCTGTGTCTCAGTATTTTTATTATTTGTAATTCTGAGAGAGGATCTGCAGTGAGTGCTTTTAATTTCACTACTTGCTTTCTAAAAAATGGAGTGTAGGGCTCACCAGAAGAACATTTCTCTTCGGATACTTTATCTTTAACCCCATCCTAATAATCCTCACTCCAGTAGCACTTCATGATTGCCTGCTTGAACTTAATAAAATTATAAGGACAGGTGAATAGCAAATCCCACCATTCCTGGGATGCACCTTGAAGATGGCTACAAGTAATGCTGAAATATCTTTCCAGACTATTGATGAATTCAATAGATGCTTCACCAGCATTTCCTTAAAAAGAACTGATTTACAATTCCAGGTATTTGGTTTGTATATTGATTCTCTATCTTTATTTCCTTTATTGTTGTATTTTCAATTTCTTCTTTTTTTAATGTATACATGGTGATTTTGTTTTTGGTTTGACCATCTTGTCTACAGTTATCCTCTAATTGTTATATTTCTCAGATTTGATCATCATCTCTGATCTGCAGGAATTTAATTTGATTAGCCAAGTTCCCTATATGCTCTTCTACCAATTTCAGACTTTGCTGACTTGCCTCCTGCACTCGGCTAATTTTATTATCCATTACTTTTTATATCTCTTTTATTTTCATATTCTATTCATGTATATGTGCCTGATTTTCTTTCTATTGTATTTTTATTATAAGTACATATGCATGTACAAACATAAGTTCATGTCAAGAATAATTTATCAAACCCTTTTTTAGAGATGTGACGAGAATCTGACAGCAAAATAATGTATAGTGATTTGCAATTTTGGGATAGATACAGAATTCAATTACTGGACTATAAGTATACAATGCAGCATAAACTCCCAAAGGTCTATCTCAATTAAGACACTATAAGCTACCACAACCCTTGATATAAAATAAAAATGCAAAAAGTTTTGCAAAGCACTGCTCCTTTGAGTCTTAGAGGCAGGAAAATATAAACTATGCCTAGCTTCTTTTCTTTGAAGACTTAGAGGCTGAAAGCATGGCATGATTATGTTAACTGGACCATAATAAACAATCACAAAAAATTGAAAATCTTAGGGTTGGAGCAATTCCTAAGAAAGAACACTCCATGGAGTTGCATGAAATACACTTCATCCTCAAGCCAACAACAAAACACTCCATCTATCATCAAAACTGAAAGTACATCTACACAAATTTCACAGTCAAAAACTCAATTCAATCTCCAAAATTATGCCTTGATTATCTGTTCAACTTTAAATATGAACTCCTTAAATAAACATTTGTATTTCTATTTGGTAATTTATAATTATAATTATTGAAATTATCCTCTATGCTTTTGCCACATTTCACTGCAATAAATTTAAATTAATTTTGCATCAATATACAGAAATTTGTTTTTCAGGAATATTTCTGAGATTCAAGTTATGTTGTTGCTAATCATCAGAACCTGATCATCATCATGCACACAGTTGGAATGCCAATTGAAATGTTATGGGGAAATACAGGGTTGTACATGGAGTAATGGTCACCAGTATGTGAACATCAGATACCCTAAATTGGTTAGCCATTGCTAACTTTCCAGAAAATAGGTTTAAACCCATGAAGAATCTGAGGAATTGTATTTTTATTCTCAAGTTTAAAAAATAAATAAAATTTATAAAGACCAAACTAAATAAAAGATAGTGCATGGACTTCAAATAATATCCTCTTTGCACCACCTCCAGGAATCATCATCATAATCTGGATGCCCATACACTAAATATAAACCTCCTATCCCATATATATGTTATGCACAAATCTAGCTCAGGAAGCAACAACTCAATTCTATTACTGTGAGCATGTGGAAAATAAATAAATTAGCTTATTATAAATAAATGTAATCAATTCATAGGCTTCCCCTACTTATAAATAACTAGTTTTATTGGGATCATCAAGAAAAAAACTAAATCTTAGAATATAAGCTGTCATGATATAAGGTCAATGTTGCACATAGAGTTTCTTAAACATGTTCAAAAAAAAATCAAAGATGGCAATCTTTGATTCTACCCAGAGGGCAAATTGAGAGAGAGAAAAATAATTTATTACATTTATAAAACAAAAAAAAATTTCTATTAATGAAAAAAAATAGTGTGCATACATAATTACAAAAAGTGCTCCTATAGTAATAATAATAACAACAGTAGTAGTAGTATCTGCTGCAGAAGTGACACCAGTTGTAGTAGTCATCACACTTGTAGTTGTAGTAGTCATAGTAATAGGAGTCATAATAGTAGTTATAGTAGTAGACCTAATAGTAGTCACAGGAGTAACAGTAACAGTAGCAGCAGCTGTGGCAATAGTAGTCATCATACTTGTAATAATAATCACAGTAATAGTCATACTAGTACTCATAATAGTAATTGTAGTAATAGTCATAGGAGTTAGCAGCAGAAGTGGTAGTAGCAATAACTGCAGTGGTAGTAGTAATAGTAGTAGTAGAAGTAGTAGTAGTAGTAGTAGTAATGATGATGATGATGATAATAATAATAACAACAACAACTAATTATTACTATTATTCAATTCAATATTTATTGAATGTTCTTCAATACTTCCACTTTAATTAACAAAAGTATACTAGTTAAAATCAAAATATTAATAATCACAAAATTATATGCTGGAAACAAAAACACATTATATACATATCACATATATAAAAAGATAAATTCTGCATTGTCACATAATATTTTATGACCTGTATTCATTTCATGAGGTTGTAAAATATTATTTAACAATGCAGGTTCTTTTATGAAAAAAGTGAATTGAAAAGAAGAGTAAAAAAAAATTTGATGATAAAATATTTTTAATCTGAGGCCATCAATTTCATGAAAACAACCTTTGATGTTAAAGAAAGTTGGTTTTTGAAGTGAATGATGGGAAGGCTATATTTTATATACATATGGTGTATGTTTTTTGTTGAATTTCACTTGAAAAGATGTATTTGTTAAAAGATTAAACTATGGTTATGGAAGAATTATTAGCCCAATGTTGAAAAAAAATGCTGAATGATTATCTGTCTGGAAAACAGGAAATATATTTGAAAACAATGCACTATTAAAATCATCATGAAATTAACAAAACATATTAATTTATATAAAGCCTTTCTTCTCTACATCATCCCAGCACACTTTGTTATTTCATTCATCTATCTCACGTGACCTTTTTCTAGGTCTTTTACAATTTCTTAAAATCCAGTTTAAATTTTCAACTGTCCATCTGTTATCATCTCTGCTAGCAAAATGTCTAGCCCAACTCCACTTCAGTCTTTCAATTCATTCAGTGATGTCAGTAATGCTTGTATGTTTTCTCACCCATGTGTTTTGTCTTCAATCTTTTCTTGTTACTCCTAACATACATCTCTCCATATATAGAGAGCAAATTATATAGGGAAATAGAAAATAAAAAAATTTCTATATTTAAAATGTTTTTGAAAAATTAAACATTCCCTTGGCAATTTTATAACTTATGTGATTTTAGATGTTTAAAATTATGTTCTAAAAGCTCTGATGGAGGCTACAACTCTCTCGTGTTTTGGCTAATATTTTAATTTAAACTGATGCACTTTAAAACATTTTGAGTATTTACAGTGGTGGTGCTTCATTGAAATTTTGTGTTCTTTTTAAAATTACATGAAAATTACAAGCATGATGTCAATAGAAATCCCAGCATTCATTGCATTTGTTTTTTATGAATATTTTTATGAATACGTTCATTTAATTTTTTATTTGTTCCTCAGTTTACTAGTTTTAATGTAAAAAATAAAGGCAAAAATTTTTAAACAGCCAAAGAGTCTACTAAAGACAATTAACAATGCACTGATAAATCACTTTTGGACTTGATCAAAATATCGGGTTGTCTTCCATAGCGTAAGCTTATGGTTAAAACACATGTAGAGGTCCCTACTATCGCATTTTATATGCATATTATCGAGGTTATAGCCTCAGTAAATATTACTTACATAATCAATGTGCATTTAATAAATTTATAATTACAACTTTAAATTATTTGAATAGTAAATTTTTAAAAATTATTTGATAAATGGTATGTTTGTGTTTGTATTGGTATCTGAGTAGTATATAATTTATATATCATTTATGCTCTTTATTATATGTCATCATCAACTATTATCAATCCATTGCAGGATGAAGGTCTCTCCAAGTTCAATCCATCTTTTCCTATCTTTAGCTTCTCTTCTCCACATCACCCCTGCACACTTTCTTATTTCATCCACCCATCTCACATGTGGTCTCTTTCTGGGTCTTTTACAATCTCTTGGAATCCCATTTAAAATTTCAATTGTCCATCTGTTATCATCTCTTCTAACAATAAGTCCAGCCCAACTCCACTTCAGTCTTTTAATTTTTTCAATGAGGTCAGTAACACCTGTTTGTTCTCTTACCCATACATTGCATTTTCGATCCCTTCTTGTTATTCCCAACATGCATCTCTCCATACTTCTTTGAGTGGTCTGAAGTCTCTGTATTTCTCTTCTATTAAGTGTCCAAGTCTCAGATCCATAAGTAAGAACTGGCAAAACACATTTATTAAAAACCTTCCTTTTCAAACACATAGGCATATTTCCTTTTAGTATCAAGTTATTTCTACCAAAAGCACTCCAACCAAGTTTAATTCTATGATTAATTTCATCCATTATATTTCCATCTGTATTAATAATCTGACCAAGGTATTTGTAACTCTTAACTTCTTCTAACTCATCATAATCAATCTTTATTTTCATATTTTGAGAAAATCTATTAAACATTACTTTAGTCTTTTTAACATTTATCTTTAGTCCTACTTTCATCTGATAACTCCTGCAACATTTCCTGTAGCTCTAAAGCATTATTTGCAAAAACAACTACATCATCTGCAAAATCTAAATGACTTAAATAATCTCCATTTACTTTCACTCCTTTAGCTTCCCATTTTAATCCACAAAATACTTCTTGCAGCACTGCTGTAAAAAGTTTTGGAGATATGGAGTCACCCTGTCTTACACCCTTTTCAATGTTGATTTTCCTACTGTCATTATGTAATCTAATTGTTGCTGTTGCATTTTTATAAATATTCTTCAAAATATGACAATATCCTGGATCTACACCTTGATGATCCAATGCTTTAATCACTGAAGAAATGTTTATAGAATCAAATGCCGTTTCATAGTTTACAAATCCTAAACATAATGGCAACTCATATTCATTTGTCCTTTCTATAATTTCTCTCAATACCTGGATATGATCTACTGTACTAATACCACTTTTAAATCCAGCTTGTTCTCTTGGTTGGTGGAAATCCAGTGTTTTCTGTAGACGAGTTGTAATTATCTTAGTAAAAATTTTGTATAAAACTGATAAAAGACTGATAGGTCTGTAATTTCTAATATCTTCTTTATCACCTTTTTTAAATATTAATATTAATACTGCATTCTTCCAATCATCTGGTACATCTTTATCATTTATACATTTGGTATATAACTTTGCTAAACAAAATTATATTTCTTCACCTGCTTCTTTTAATATATCAATTACAATTCCATAATTACCTGGAGCCTTCACTTTCTTCATAAATTTAATTGCATGTCTCATTTCCTCATTCAAAATTCTGGGCAATTCAGAAGATATAATATGTATAGGAGGTACTTGTTCTTTATTACTATATAATTCTTGATAGAAGTTTTCTACACATTTTGTGATGTCATCTCTCTTTTTAATAATAATGCCATCTTTTTTTCTTATTGCAGATATAAATTTCCTACCAATACCAAAATGTTGTTTTACACTCTTTAGACTTTTATTCTCTTCTACAGCTTTCCTTGCTAGTTCACAATTATACTTTCTTATATCATTTTCAACTCTTTTCCGCACCATTTTACAAAATTCAAGATATTCAATCCTTTTTAATGCATCATTGTTGTATATCCTCATATTCCTTCATTTCTTCATAAATTCTCTAGTCTCAGTGGAAATTTTATTGGTCAATTGCTGCTTTTTTCTACCAGCTATCTTTGTTGCAGTTTTTAAAAGTGTATCGCTTATTTTCCTATTAATATCATTCAAATCTGAATCATGTTCAAAATCTACTAATACTTGAAACCGATTTGTAAGTTCTAATTTAAATTCATTAGAATGTTTCTGAAGATTAGGAATATCAACTGTAAATATTGTTTTTCTTAATAATTTTTGTCTCTCTAGTTTTGCATTAACATGTATCTTACATCTTACTAACCGATGATCACTTCCTGTGTTAAATTTATTATGAACATTACAATCTTGAAATATGTATTTTTGGTTAGTCAAAATATAATCCAATTCTGCCGTACCTTCATTTGGATGCTTCCATGTCCATTTCCTTTTAACATCTTTCTCAAAAAAAGAATTCATAATATAAAGTTTTTCTTTTTCTGCAAACTCCACAAGTCTATGCCCTCTCTCATTTCTATTACCATAACCAAAATTACCTACAGCATTTTCAACTTTCATTTGTTTACCAATTCTAGCATTAAAGTCTCCCATAACAATTTTAAAATGTTATTTACTCTGATCAAAAGCCTTTTGTACATCCATATAAAAATCTTCTATAACTTCATCACTATGAGAGCTTGTTGGGGCATAAACCTGAATTATCTGCATTTGGTATCTGCTATTAAGTTGTAAAACTAATCTTGCCACTCTTTCTGATACACCATCAATCTCCACAATGTTATTCTTCCATTTTTTATTTATAATGAATCCTACTCCACTTGTATTTCCAATATTTGTGCCTTTATAGTAGAGTATATGTCCACTTTTTAAATCAATTGTTTCTTCATCTTTTCTTCTAACTTCACAAAGTCCAATAATGTCCCATTTAATATAAGACAGTTCTTCTAACTCTTGCAATCTTCCTTCACTTGAAAGTGATCTGCAGTTGTAAGTACCTAAATAAAAAGTCATCATCAAATGGCAGCCTGAGTCTGCAATCAGGGGATTCTTAGCACCCTCCACCTTCAGCCACCAACTGCTGCCTTGCTAATCAATTTAAATATTTGTATTCAAATACAACAAATGTAGTTTATGTAATTTTGCAGCTCTGATCTAAGTTTAGGCAATTTTATTTTCTAGATATAATGATTCTCAAAAGGTTTAATAATTTATTACTATGTATTGGTGTGTTTGTGTTTTCTTTTGCATGTTGCATTGCTGTGTTTGTGTTTTCGCTTGTGTGTTGTATTGATGTGTTTGTATTTTCTCTTGTGTGTTTGTATAACAAGTAATGATTTACATATATAGAGCATTGCAATGTAAATGATTCTCAAAAGGTTTAATAATTTATATTATGTTTATTACTGTATTTATTCCTATGTTTATATATTACTGTCTTTAGGTTTGCAATTGCAGGTTTGTGTTTATATAACAAGTAATGTCTATATATATATATATATATAAATTAAGGTATTATAGAGCACTACAATGTAAATTTTAGGACTGATTATCAAATATATAGAAATTTTGCAGTTGACAAATCAATCACAAAATTTACTGGGTATAGTACCATGTGAAAATATAAACACTTAAAACCAGCAAAGAGAGATTTATGTGGAGATAACCACAATAGTTATGTATATACCACATGAAATTGTATGCAGGCAAAGAATCAAATTCTGATTCTTGCCCATGCCTTGGTACTTATGCTATGGAGTCACTAGTTTTGCCACATCTTGCATCACATTATTTTCAATTCTATAGCTAGCAAATGAGATATATGCAAATAAATTATATCTGTATGGGACAATAAATATAACAAGATAGCATCACTGGTGTGCATAAAGAATATAAACATCACTGATGTACACAAAAAATATAAAATGAAGACATGAAATTCATTTTATCAGTGATACAGACAGTAACCTACAATTTCTAGTTTTAGATAGACAAGGAACCAATTGCTATAATGGCAAATGCATATCCATCTTCTGGAAATGATTTTCTTTGTATCTTTTATTATGATGAATCTTTTTCTTATAGACACCTTTGAGATTTGGTAACTTTTGGGGTACAAGATAAAAATGAAGAATTCATGTGTGACTTACTTTGGAGACTCTGAAGCTATGGATTATCTCAGGTAAGAAGTATTATATATGGTTTGAAAGATAATTTTGTGAGGAATACAAAGAAATTATCAATGAAGATGTAATTTAAACTTCATTAATGATAAATTAGAAATTATGAACAAACAATAAAATTGGATGTTGAAATTTCTTTTTTCCTTATTTTTTAATGGTTATCATTATACCCTTATTGTTTTCTTTAGTTTTTCTAGTTTCTATCAATGTAAAGCTTTTTGCTCTAATAATATTAAAACTGAAGTTATTGTGAAAATTATGTCTCAAGCCAGTTTTTTAAAAATTCAGGCCGGGACATTAAACAAGTTAAATCTCATACATTTTTATTTTAAAAAATGCTCCGAAGAGGTCTTGCTATTCTATTGAAATATCAACTATAAAAATTTCTCTTTATTTTTTAACAGGTCCTTGCATGATTTGATTAGAGTATATTGTGATCATTTCCAAAACTCTTGTCAAAATGGTTTTCATCTTACATACCATTTCCTGCTAAATAATCATAAGTGATCATTCTTTATACTCGAAAATATTAAAATTAATATATATATAACAATTCAGTAGTACTAAAAAAATAAAAGTAGTTTTATGTAGAATGCTGTTGCTAAGGATGCCATTGCATTATAATAATTCATAAGTTTCACTAGGGTACATTACCAAGTGATCAGCTGATTTAAATAATAAATACATCATACCTACAGGTAAATAGACTATTAACATTCTTTTGAGAATGTGAAATATGATAATCTCATTGCGATTTTTTTTTTCATATGTCATAGCATCGGCCGGGAGGCGAACCCGCAACAACCGTCTGCAACCAACTGCTTGCTTGCAAGTCGCTGCGCAGACCTCTCGGTTAACACAGCTTGTGAATTCGTTTTCTTTATTTTTTCAAAATACAATGTGGATGTTATTTCTATTAGTAAGCTTGCTGAATGTAAGATGAACTTGATGTGGGTGGAATTTTTCTTAGAGGAACACAGTGTTATTATAAATACAGCATTAAGTTTGAAATTTCTTTTTTCTTTTTGTCGGCATAATTAAGATCACCAAAGAAATGAACATCTTTCGTTCATACATATCTTGATGTAAAAAGCTTTTATTATTTCAAATATATATTATATGTGGGTGCGTTGAAATCTTTTTCAAAAATTGTAAATAAGGATTATTTTTCAATCATTGAATTTTATCATTCTTTCAAGAACTTTCAAAAAATTATAAATAAAGATTGATTGATTTTTTTGCCCCCAATCATTGAATTTTATCATTCAATGAATTGGATTTTTACTCAATAAAAAAAAAAAAATTCCAAATTTTAATTTTTTATGTGCTATTATTATACTTAAATTTTAAAAATATTTACCTTTTGTTCAATTTATAATCAAGTAACGTTAACTTTAATTAAATGTAGACCTTCGTTTAATGCTTGTACCTTTTTTCTCTTAGAAAATATGCCTCTAGGAAAGTAATATATTGTTTAAAATCAATTTGTCAAATCCATTTTACTTTCTTTTTGTATAAAATAATTTAAAACGAAGTTATATTGCTAAAGGCTAACTACGAAAATCTTTAAAGTTTTATTTTAAATGTATAGTTTGCTACTCATTTCTCTTTGTAGCAAACATTATGAAACATCTTAAATAATTTTACAACTATGAAATGTATTTTATTTATTTATTGAAATAACTTTAGATAGTTGAAATCTACTTTTTTTAGTAAGTTCTTTATTTCTGGATGTTTTTCTAAATAAAAATCGTGATGTTCACATTTATTTTTATCATCTTATCTGAAGATAAAATTCCTTTTTTATATTAGAAAAATAACGTTTAGTTAAACAGAAGACGATATATTTAATGTCAAAGTATATTAAAAATATTGCAATAACGGACGCAAATATTTTTATCTTATGTAGCGTGTAAATATATATGTTATTGATTGTTTATTTTATATAATTATTAGCATAAAGAACTCATGATTCTGGTCATTTAAAATAGTAGCTGAGTACTAGATGATTAAAAAAAAATCAAGATTTCTGGATTCTTCATCAACGAATCATATGATTGAATATTTAGATCTTAATAAAATGTATGAACTTGCAGCCAAGATTGATCGCCAAGCACTGTATGCTATAAAATAGTAGCGACACGTTTTCCCCACAATAATTCTACTTACTGCAAGTTCTAGTAATCAATAGATGCTTGAAAGTTGTACATCATAATCTCGATCCAATGGCTTTCAATCCAATATCTCATGACGAGTTTTTAGATTTCATCAATGCAGATAGGGATTATGATGTACAACCTTTTAGCATTGATTGATTAATAGAGTTTCCACTAGGTTGCACTATTGTGGAGAAAATTTTTTTGCTACTGTTTTAACAATTTGTGCAAGCATAGAGAAAGGTGATAACGTGATGTTTTAATGGTCACTATGCATTTATCTTAATGAACTAAAGATTCTGGTTTAATTGGAAATCAAGCAAGATTATTTACAAATTTTTCATTTTTACAATATTTTTAAGGTTCATTACAGATTCTATTGACAATTTATTGATTACTGGATTAGATTTAATAATAATAAAAAAGATTATTAAGCTCGATTAAGGTGGGAAATCTATCTACATTTTATAGTGAAATAAAAAAATTTAAAAATTAAAATTTTAATTTTGTTTAATAAAAATAATCTTTTAATGAGGTGTGTTAATAGGTGGTAGGCATCTTTATAATATATTACTACTCCAAAAATATTTTTTAAAAAATTAGGCAAAAAGTTGATAAATATGATCTTCAAGAACCTACTATTTATTCCTCTTTATCTCTGCCTACTGTAAGCTTGAATAATCAACACCTGCAAATAAATTATCTATTGAAAAGCATTAAAACATTGGATGATCATCATTTCTTAGGCTTACACAATCTGAATGGAGATAGTTGCTATTCTTTTGAAATGCATTGTGTAATCTATGATCATGTGATATTTTTTTGATAATAATTATGGATACAGAATGAATTTTTGTAGTAATTTTAATTTTTTTTTTGTATCTTACTGTAGTTTTCATTAATAATGGTAAAACATGAAAAAAAATTGTATGTAGTTTTGAAATTATTAAAAATTAACTCAATTGAAATTAATATATATTACTTTTATAAATCTTCACATATACACTCCAATACAATTTTTTTATATAATTCCTTTAATTTTCTAACAATTTCAACTGTCCTGCAGTCTTCATCAGAGTACATATGTGAATATTTATAAAAGTGATATATATAATAATTCAAACAAATTTATTTAATACAGTATTCAAATTTTAAACAATATATTCTTTACTGGAAGTACTTTCAATTGTATAACTGACAATCTTTATCGACCATTATTGAAAGTACTTCCAGTAAAAAATATATTGTTTAAAATTTGAATACTGTATTAAATTTATTTGTTTGAATTATTATTATATGATTTAAAAATACAGACATTTAATGGTTATTGTTATATATATATAATTCTTTGAAAAACAATGCAATAATTAATACAGTAAATAATATTTTAAAAACAAATATCTACTATAATTTAATAGAAGTACTTTCGACTATCTAAGTAGTCGTTATCAACTATATTCAAATTCAGTTACAAAAAACCGTTATAATAGCATACAAATTGTTAACGACTACTTAGATAGTCGAAAGTACTTCTATTAAATTATAGTAGATATTTGTTTTTAAAATATTATTTACTGTATTAATTATTGTATTGTTCTTCAAAAAATTATATATATTTGTTTATAATTGGAATGCAGACATTGATTACTAATATATATATTGTAACGGGAACCCCTCTTTCCCCGAGACTACGGGCTTCGAAATAAACATGACACAGCGTAAGGCTTTATTTATTTTCTTACATCGACAGTTGTTCACGATCCACATAAGGGGGCGCCAGATACGATTATTTAAGTTGATTTTAATTACTCGCATCACCTTACATCATGTCAAAACGATTTCGAAGTCTAATCCCACCCACTAGCTCAACACTCCCAGCATGGACCAATAAGGTTTCTCAAGGTTGTTACGTGATTGTTGCTAGGAGGACTCCTCCCGGAAAAGACGCATTGTCCGCTAATGAAATTCAGCATGGTTTTCTAATTAGTCGATAACGGCATAAGGATTATTTATTGGTTGTCACTGACCTATGAGGTTGTTCGCTTACGCCCCGAACACAAGGCTTACAAGTTCATCCCCCCGATCTATCGTATATAATATAATTAATTGACGTTTACTTTGATTGATTATAGACCCGCCCGCTCTTAAATCTATCTTAACTAAGGTGAAATAAGAAACATCGTGACTTACGGCACGATGTTGACATAATTAATAAAGTAACTAAATTGAAACGAAAATTAAAATTAATTAAATCTACTTCAAAGATAAGTTATTAAAGAATAAATAAACTACGGTTTTGATTGTGTGTGAAAAGATTTGAGATATGCTCGACTTGATTAGATAGTGAACAAGTTTATTAAATATGAAAAGAAAACATTATTAATTTATTTATTACACACGCGCACATACATTCACGCTCACAGAGAATCATAATTAGTCATAACATAATTTGAATAACGAGATAAAGTTCCTTTCTATTTGGTAAAATATATAATCTTTCCTTAGATTCATTTAAGTTCAAAGTTCATGTTTACAAAGTTCAGTAACAAAAATAAACTATCATGACGAGGAAAGTCTTAAGATTTAATTGTGCAAATTTATGTTGGTTAATTACGAGATTGCCTTATGAGTTTATAAATTGAGTGAGTGAACATAATATAAAACATATTTACCTAGGATTTGTCTTGGTTACAACGAATGTCGATTGGTCTGGACGAGTTTGGGTATTTCACGGAACATTTCTTTTATTGGGAGCATTCACTTAACACGACGATGTTATCAGAATTTCATAGCTTCGGAGATATTTCAGTAGCGGAGCGCCGATCAGTCACTGAAGGGTTTATTAGCCCCTCATGACAGTCGACGCTCTTGGTATTAATTTCATAATGGTCATCGTAAATACTGAGGAATAATCAAGCTAATTCAGAACAATTCTATTTTTAAAATGGAAACATAAGCATCGGAATAATGATTAGGTGCTAACTCGGCGTACTGAGAATTGGAAAATATAAAAAACACAGCAATGATAACGTATCAATCGAAATGAATCGAATCGAACCAACCTTTGAATAGGTTTTGACTAGTATTTATAAGGGTTGATCCATATCTTGGGATCCAATCTACCCCCATAGTTCCCTGTTCTTGGAGTTGTCGTTCAGGTCCGCGTTTGAGGTACCTGCTCACTCACTCTTTGTGCTAAAGGCAATATTTATTTTGAGACAATCTCATTTTGCAATCTCACTCAACCAACCTGATTCCTTCACACCTCGAATGCATGCGTGTGTGCGTGTGTTTTACCAGAACAATACAAGCTATTTTAAATTTAGAAGTCGAGCATTTATCTTTTCCTCAAATCTTTTCTATAAGTTTTATTCTAGTTAACATTATATTTCTAAAATAAACATTTTTAATTCCCCGTGGTGATTTTGATTGACAATTATATTTTATTATTTAGGAGTGCATATTATATTTTATTATTTAGGAGAGCAAATTATATTTTGTTATTATTTTTTTATTATCTAAAAACTTTAATCATTTAATTAGACGTTTTACCGTCTGTATTTTATCAATGTGTTTTATAAATGTATTTATGAGAAAAAAAATATTACGAGTTACGAAAATAAAATTACGAGTGTTTTAGGTTGCTTGCTAGTGTGTGTGTGTTTCTCGATGCTTCCTAGATCTAATACTGATGTAACGCTGTCTCGTTACAATATATACACACACGAAGGAATTCAAATGAAATGAATTTTTATCCCATATTAGAAGCTTTTCTTACTATAGTTTGTATTTGACTTGTCTGATTGGACCAAATATTAATGCGGATCAGGTGAACACTATTAATTTGACACAACATATCAATTTACTTAAAATAAAAATTTAATACATAAATTATTTACAAATATTCATACAAAATGTTACATTATATTAATACAGCTAAGAGTAACAATATTTAAATTAATACATCTATCTTATCCAGATTATCTCCTTTTGAGTCCATAAACTGATTTCCTCTCATTATGTGTAGTTTTCTTTTTTCTTATTAATAATGCATGAGAAGAAATCATGTGAAACTATAAATCATTAATTAGATATTTATTTTTAGTTGATAATAAGATAGTAATGGATGTCTATTAACTATTAATTTAAGTATCTATTTTTTTAATATATATAATAATTTCTTCCCCACTACATGAAATTCAGAGCAAGATATAAGAGAATAAGAAAAAAAATCGAATATTTCTTACTTACTGATTTTATTATAAAAAGTAGTCCTTTAGTGTTTTTTATTTCTGGATGTTTTTCTAAATAAAAATCTTGATGTTCACATTTATTTTTATCATCTTATCTGAAGATAAAATTGCATTTTTATATTAGAACAATAACGTTTAGTTAAACAGAAGACGATATATTTAATGTCAAAGTATATTAAAAAATATTGCAATAACGGACGCAAATATTTTTATCTTATGTAGCGTGTAAATATATATGTTATTGATTGTTTATTTTATATAATTATTAGCATAAAGAACTCATGATTCTGGTCATTTAAAATAGTAGCTGAGTACTAGATGATTAAAAAAAAATCAAGATTTCTGGATCCTTCATCAACGAATCATATGATTGAATATTTAGATCTTAATAAAATTTATGAACTTGCAGCCAAGGTTGATTGCCAAGCACTGTATGCTATAAAATAGTAGCGACACATTTTCCCCACAATAATTCTACTTACTGCAAGTTCTAGTAATCAACAGATGCTTGAAAGTTGTACATCATAATCTCGATCCAATGGCTTTCAATCCAAAATATCATGACTAGTTTCTAGATTTCATCAATGCAGATAAGGATTATGATGTACAACCTTTTAGCATTGATTGATTAATAGAGTTTCCACTAGGTTGCACTATTGTGGGGAATTTTTTTTTGCTATTTTGTTTGTGCAAGAATAGAGAAAAGTGATAACGTGATGTTTTAATGGTCACTATGCATTTATCTTAATGAACTAAAGATTCTGGTTTAATTGAAAATCAAGCAAGATTATTTACAAATTTTTCATTTTTACAATATTTTTAAAGTTCATTACAGATTCTATTGACAATTTATTGATTACTGGATTAGACTTAATAATAATAAAAAAGATTATTAAGCTCGATTAAGGTGGAAAATCTATCTACATTGTATAGTGAAATAAAAAAATTTAAAAATTAAAATTTTAATTTTGTTTAATAAAAATAATCTTTTAATGAGGTGTGTTAATAGGTGGTAGGCATCTTTATAATATACTACTACTACAAAAATATTTAAAAAAAATTTAGGCAAAAAGTTGATAAATATGATTTTCAAGAGCCTACTATTTATTCCTCTTTATCTCTGCCTACTGTAAGCTTGAATAATCAACACCTGCAAATAAATTATCTATTGAAAAGCATTAAAACATTGGATGATCATCATTTCTTAGGCTTACACAATCTGAATGGAGATAGTTGCTATTCTTTTGAAATGCATTGTGTAATCTATGATCATGTGATATTTTTTTGATAATAATTATGGATACAGAATGAATTTTTGTAGTATTTTTAATTTTTTTTTGTATCTTACTGTAGTTTTTCTTAATAATGGTAAAACATAAAAAAATTGTCCATAATGTAGTTTTGAAATTATTAAAAATTAACTCAATTGAAGTTAATATATATTACTTTTATAAATCTTCACATATACATTCCAATACAATTTTTTTTATATAATTCCTTTAATTTTCTAACAGTTCAAGTGTCCTGCAGTCTTCATCAGAATACATATGTGAATATTTATAAAAATAATATATATATATAAAATAAATAAAAATATCCGTTAATTAAAAATAATATTGTAATTATAATTGAAATAATATTTTTAAACGGTTTATAAACAATTCAAACAATCTTTAAATCCGCAGAAGTACTTTCGGTTACTTTCAAACCTGCCTCAACTGCTATTAAATTCAAAAACTAAAAGCGGAAGCAAACATCATCAATTCAAATTCCACGAATCTCGTATTTTAATGTTAGAAGCTTATCGATTTATCAAATGTGTTTTATTCCTGTTTATAAAAATTGCCTCTTTAATTTTTCTTTTACTATGGTTTCTCTCTTCATGAAGAATTTTCACATTTTCAAAATTAAATTTAAATTTATGTTTACATGTTTTTTCATGATCAAAGAAAACTGAAGAAGATATTAAATCACCATTATTTTTATTTTTTACACGCTTATATAACAATTCGTGTTCCTTCAATCTTTTCTCAATGTTGCACCTAGATTCACCTATATATGATAGCATACAATCACAAAAAATTTGATATATGACATTACTTTTTTGCTTGATAGGTATGACATCCTTAGAATTATTAACTAATTTGTTAATATTGTTTGGAACGTAGAATGAAACATTAAATACATTCTTATATAAATCCTTAAAAAATTTTACTTGTGGATTTGAAATAAATGGAATAGATATCCATTTTTTATTATTAATCTTCATTTCTTTTAAATTATAATATTTTTTTAAATTGACTTAAAGTATTGTTTATTTGTTCCATTTTATAACCAACATCAAGCAATTCCTTGGCAAATATCTCAATATTTTTCAATTTATCACTTTGGTAACGACATAATTTTTCATTTCGAAACAAAAAAGATTTAAAACTTGCCATCTTATGCATCATTGGTACTTTTGATTTAAAATTTATATATCCTCTTTTTTGCAATGGCTTAATTATTAGTTTATAATTTAATATACTGTTATCTCTTGTGATCATTAAATCTAAATAGTTAATCTTATAATCCTGTTCTTTTTCAATAGTCCATTTCAAGCCATTCAATTTATTTAATTCCTCTATAAGCAAATTTATACTATTAATGTTTCCACAGAAAAAAACATCATCCACATATCTTTTGTAAATTTTAATATCTCCAAAAATACACATATTTAAAATATTACTCTCATATGTAGATAAAACGAAATTGCAAACTTGTGCAACTACAGGCAATCCCATAGGCCAACCTTTGGTCATTTTATAATATTGACCTTCAAAAGATGCAACAATGTTATCATTAAAAAATTTTAAAGAGTCAATGATAAATTTTATCATATATTTACAAATATTTTTATTTTTTAATGCATGTTCAATTATTTTTATGGAATTCATTCTATCAATAGATCCATACATTTCTGTAACATCCAATGAAGCAATAATATCATTTTCATCAATAATTAAATTTTTAATACTATTTACAAAGTCAAATGATGAAGCAATAGTATTTTCTCCAAATCCTAAAAAGTCTTGTAAAAGTTTACCAATATATTTAGAAGACTGATATATAAAGGAACCACCAAAATCTATCATTACTCGCAAAGGATTACCTTCTTTATGTAATTTTATATTTGCAAAAATACGAGGACATATAGCACAAGAAGGATATATCATATAGTATACATTATTATTTAAAACTTTATTTTTAGCAATTCTTAAAATATTGTTAATAAATTTTATTCTTTGACCATCCATATTATAATCTTCAATCAAAAAGAAACCAAGTTTGTCCATTTGCATTTTAATTTTATTAATATATTGATATTTCGTCAACAAACACATACGTAAACCTTTGTCCTCTTTCAAACAAATCATATCATCAATCTTCAATTTACGTTTAAATTCCGATATAGCCAATTGCCATGATTTATCATAAGGTATTGTATCAAATCTATTGCAATTAATTTTCTTAATAATATCATCAGCAAAATTATCATTTGAATTCTTTCATATATATATATATATATATATATATATATATATATATATATATATATATATATATATATATGAAAGAATTCAAATGAAATTAACTAAATAATAATTAAAAGATATTTTATTGAATGAATTTTTATCCAATATTAGAAGCTTTTCTTATTATAGTTTGTATTTGACTTGTCTGATTGGATCAAATATTAATGCAGATCAGGTGAACACTATTAATTTGACACAACAAATCAATTTATTTAAAATAAAAATTTAATACATAAATTATTTACAAATATTCATACAAAATGTTACATTATATTATTACAGCTAAGATGAACAATATTTAAATTAATATATCTATCTTATCCAGATTTTTTCCTTTTGAGTCCATAAACTTTCCTCTCATTGTGTGTAGTTTTCTTTTTTCTTATTAATAATGCATGGGAAGAAATCATGTGAAACAATAAATCATTAATTAGGTATTTATTTTTAGTTGCATGATAATAAGATAGTAATGGATATCTATTAACTATTAATTTAAGTACCTATTTTTATAATATATATAATAATTTCTTACCCACTACATGAAATTCAGAGCAAGATATAAGAGAAAAAGAAAAAGAAATCAAATATTTCTTACTTCCTGATTTTATTATAAAAAGTAGTCCTTTAAATACTTAAATGAGTTATTTTCTCTGTGCAGACTTGATGATTTTTTTTAGCATACTTATAAATTTACATCATTTCACCTGTGGAGTTAATATCTTTATCATCTATATTATTATAAATTTTATTGTCCTCTGTTAAAGTTGTATTGCTTTTCTTTTTTTGTGTGTGAAATTTGGGTTCAGTTTTGCTGATTATTATTGTTTCCACAGGAGCTTCCCAAATTACTATTATTAAGAATATATAGTCAATATGTCTTTTAAAAACTATGCTTTCTTTTGTCTTAACCATTATAATTTGGTTTGATGGTAGAACTATAATTTCTCCTTTGATGCACTTTTTGTTTAAAGTATCTCTGATCCAAATTTCTTCTCTGATTTTAAATATTTTATGTTTTAGAGTTAATTTTTTTAACAATTGTTTAGAAATAAAAGGTTTAATTAATTTAGTTCTTAAACCACTAAACATCACATGATCACCATTCTTTGTGCTTACACAAACTGTTTACACAGAGGCTAAACTCTCCATACAGTAGCACCACCACTCAGTGCAAGTTAGAGTAATCAATGGATGCAAGAAGGTTTGTGTATAAAATCTCCATCTAGTGCCTTATTCATCCAATATCCTCAGACTAGTTTCTAGGCTCCTCACTGATGAAATCCACAAGCTATAAACTAGTCTGGGGATATTGGATGAGTCAGTATTAGATGGGGATTTTATGCCCAAACCTTCTTGCATCCATTAATTACTCTGGTTTGCACTGAATAGTACTGTATGAAGAGTTTAGACTCTGTATAATTCAGCTCTTATTTTATTCTTATTAGTAGCCCAGCAGGTAACTTACCATTTGTTGTTTGTAGGAGTAATATTAGACATAATAACATCTTAAAAATTATTTCATTGATAATAGGAAGAATTTTCATTTTCAAAAAATTGTTTTAATTGGTTTACCAGTGCATTCAGAGAATCTAGTATATTTAGGATAAGAGATATACACATAATATATCATATCCATTTTTTTGAGATACAACCACAGCTGTTATCTATAATGAACATCTATGGTTAGTCTTGTACTGAAAATGTTGTATTGGCATTTTTGGTGGCACAGTATTTTTTTCCAATGGGAGTATGCATCAATGAACACAGAAATGTCTAACCCATAAAGGATTCAGCATGGCTGATGTGAACACATTGCCATGTTTTATAGCCTAAGACCAAGAACTGAATTCTTATTTAGATGATCAAGCATTAGTATACCTAGCTAAACACTTCCATGTAAATAATTAAATATCACTATTGATTCTCAGTCAGAAATATAATTCTTAGTCTATTATGTAATAAATTTAAAACTTTGGTACAACCTTGGAGAAAAATAATAAGTCTATCCTTGTTTAGAATGCATTCCTTACATGCAGATAAATTTTCTTAAATATTCTAGAAAGATGATGGTAAATTTTGTGCCATTTTACAGTCAGCCTTTATAAACTAATTTTTAATTAATTAGTAGCCTTGATCATTGCTTGCCGTAATGACACAATTTTATTAGATAGTTTTGGTCATTATTTGTTCATGTTATTATTACTTTTTAATTCTAATATTTACTAAGGCAATAAACCTCAAGAGTGTGCACTTTAAAATGCAAAGGTAGGGACTTCTACAGGTCCTAACCACAAGCTTACACATTGGAAAAAAAGAGGGGAACCCTTCTTTACTTCAACATACTTTCTACATAAATAGGTGAAGCTGAAGTGGTAAGATCTGTGAGTGTGAAGCTATTCAATACTTCCAAAGTGTATGCTTGTGGTTAAGTTGTAAGCTTATGGTTAAGACCTGTAGAGGTCTCTACCTTCGCATTTTCAAGTGAACATTCGAGGTTTATTGCCTTAGTAAATATTACTTACATAAACAATGTGCATTAAATAAAATTTATAATTATAATTTTTAATTCTAAAAAATCTATGGTAAACAGTAACATTTCTATGTAAAATGATTATAATGATGATAGTAACAACAGCTCAAATATTAATAAAAAACAAAAATTATATTAGATAAATATTGGATGATCAAATAATAAAGATCTGGATAAATTAATAGATAATTATAAATTAAGAGGTGATATAAAATATAAAAAGGAATTGTATATAAAATTAACTGTGGCTTTTGCAATGTGATACTATGGGAATATAAGGAAACAAAGGTAAGAACCAAAGAACATAACAATGTAATTAATAGATGAGATAATAAATATGCTTTATAAATACATTATGAACATGAAATCAATGCTACAAAAATATTAATTAATAAAAATATTAAACATTTAAATTACATTAAAGATCCAAAAGGAAGACAAATGTATGAAACATATTACATTAAACATAACTTAAATAATTGTATGAACATTTACAAAATTTCAATAAATTTAGTTAACAACTGGTCAACTAAAAATGAATGAAAAATTATATAAGATGTATATGTATATAATGTTGTATAATGTATATATTATTTATTCTGAATATTGTTATGTTATATAGTCAATTCTTTGAAGTTATATTGGGTCTCTATATGAAGGCTTTATTCTATTTTACTGATGCTTATTTTACTTTTATTTGTTCTATGTGCAATAATTGGTTCATGTTAAAATAGTTGATTAACATTTGAAAAAGGTATGAAACTATGTGCTAAAAAAGTTTTTTACATAATTTTTATTTTTATATATATGTATACCATTAGAAAACAGTCACCACTTAGATAATCCCAATATAGATAACAATTAACAATCTCAAACTGTTGTCAAGGCAACCTCCTTATATATATATATATATATATATATATATATATATATATATAGCTGTTGTATATGATTTTTATTATTTATTATAATTATTAATATTAATACAATTTTAGTATTTAATGTCACTGAATTCCAAGTATTAATCTAATTTACATCAATATATTATTAATTTGGCTTTAACTGGTATTCTTGAAAATGTGTCTGCAAGTTATATATTAATCTGTCCTTTTTATAAATAAATTCATAGTCATAAGTACCAAAAAAGCATTCATGAACTAAAATGATCTTAATAGGTTTTGTGTTCTTAAAATATGTAACAAATGCTTATGATCCATGGTGATAGTGAATATGACCAAATATGTATTGGTGGAAATTATGTAAACTGAAAATTATAGCAAACTTCAGATATATTAGTTATTACCTCTGAATTACTATCATAACGCATTAAAAGTTTACCTAATGTCAGAAGGATCTTTGTTTTATTGAAAGCTGTTTCCTAGATAGTTGTCTATTCCATTTTTGATTTTTCTCAAGCATGTTGTTGACTAATTTTATCAGTCCCAAAATTTGCATATACTTATTTTTTTAGGTGTGAGAACATTTTTTAACTGTTCTAATCTTTTCAGATCAGAGATAATGTAGCCTAGAAATTTTCACTTTTTGCTATTCCAGATGTACTTATAAATATATTTAACATTGCCCCCCCCTCTCAATTTTTCAACTCATTTAAAGACATCAATTACTATATTTCTTATTATGCTTTCTGTATTTGTGATAATTAACATTCTATCAAAATAGGAGTTCCACCTATCTTTGTTTGAAAATCATGTGGTGAAATATTAATTACAAATTAAAGGTCATTATAAATCGAATAATTTCCTGTGTGTTGTTATTGTAATTTTTTAGGTATGAAATGTGGTCTGGAGATCTATCTTAATGAAAAATTATAATTTCTGTAAAGAAGTTAGCAAGATGTAAGCACTGCTATGAAGGCTTTGCATTAATAGTCATTCAGTAGTTGCCACAAATCCATCTTTTGTAATAGGATTTATTTAATATTACTATTTAGTGGAGCCATTACAAAATTTTCATTAGGGATCAAAATACTCTTTTTAATAAGTTCATTGGATGTTTTAAATCTTTTGTCTTTATATTAAAGATAGTTTCCAAACATAACAGCAAATAACCAGGATGTCAATTTCCTTAATCTCTTTATGAACAGTATTGTTTTAGCATCCTGTAGTTTTGATTTAAAAAGATTCAGAAACTTACTATTAATTTCCCTCCCAATCTTAACCTTCTTAATAATGTGAATGCTGATTCCTAAGGATTTAAAGTAGTTTTAACCTATAAACAATTTCATTTCATTGATGACAATAAATATATTATGAGTTTAGTTGTTTAAATTTGTTTGTCCTTTTGCAATTGCCACTTATACCCTCTCTCTGCAGGTTGGATTTTTATAATAAGAGATTTTTTAACATTTGAGACTATAAATTTTGGTCTTTAAGGGATATAAGGAAGATAGTTGACTTGTTATAGATTTCAAAGCTTAAATGTTTGCCCTTAATAAACATTAGTAAAGTGGGAATATTTTGGCTTGACTGCATCTTAAATTTTTAATTTTAATGTTGTTTCTACCATTAATTGGACTGTCACATTCATCTTGTTGTGAAATTGCTTTTATGCATTGTCTTCATTATTTTTGAATTGTTTAGCACCAACTATCACCAAAATTAGCATTAATACACTCTCTAGTTTGATCCAAAACTTGTTCAAGAGCAATGTCTTTTTAATATATTTTGTATGTTAAGTCATATCCTAATAAGAGTTCTCTAAATTAAGTATCTGACATTTTCCACAATAGTTGTTCCAAGAAAATCTCCAATTCTTTTCTAGCTCATTGAAAGCTACGTCATACTCCTTAAAGTTTTCATACTTTTCTTGATGATGATTTCTAAAATGGAGTTTTTAATATGAGTATGGCAGATGAGGAAAGTTTAAAGATAATTTTTCTATTACTTCATTGTAATTTCATCTTGGATATATAATGGTCAGATAATGACATTATCGATATCAAATTCCCAATAAAAATTTGCATCAATATGCATAATGGAGTTTATGATTTAACTGTATTAATTGGTTCTTAGAACTAGATAATATCACCTGAACTGATTATTAATGCTGATCAAGTAAATACTAGTAATTGATACAACAAATTAGCTTATTTAAAATAATACATTTAATACATAAATTATTTACAAATGTTTGTATAAAGTTATATTTTAATACTATTAAGATTAACAATTTTCAAATAAATATTTCTTTTGTTTTTTCTTATTAATAGTATGTCAGAGGAATTATGGGAAGCAATAAATTATTAATAATATGTTCATTTTTAACTGCATGTTAATTATATAGTGATAGATTATTAATTTAAGTAATACTTTTTATAATATATACATGCAAAACAACATTAATACTAGATTTCAAATTTTACAATCTAGCCTTTTTATAACAAGTAGTTTCACATCAACCTATCCTATTCTGAAAGCAGAAACTACATTAAAAATTAGTTATCTGACTTAATCAACTATATGCATATTGTATCCAGTCTCCAATATATAATTTTAAATTTTATTTTTAGAGGTGGTATGTATTTTGTGTATTTAATTAATTTCTTTTTCAAAATTTCTTTATTAGTATGATTAAAAATGCTTTTGGGAAAATCATCTTTATATAATCAAAATCACTAACTGGATTTGTTCTACGTGTATTTAAAAAATAATTTTTTATTTCAGTTTTTTGAAACTTGATATTTTAATCATATCAAAAATATACTTAGCACATTATACAGTATTTTAAAAATATTATTACCCAAATACATAATAATATTAAATATCTTAAAATTTTACTGAAAAAAATCATTGCGAATGTTTATTACTTTACTGCTCTAAGATAATTTTTTAAGAAAAGATACTACCTAAGCTCGATGCAAAATATATTGAAAATTCTAAAGTTCTGTTATCATTTATAGTCCTGTGGCAATTACATGGTTTGTAAGTGTATCAAGTTCTCTGCTTAGATGCAAGTTAAAATATATAAAGCATTCAATACTTCATTTAAATATTAATCAATTATTTTATAAGAAGCCCTTTGCGACCCATTTTTAAATTTTAGTTTAATAAAATTAGTTAATATTTTATTACATATAAAATCAAATTTAAAATTTACTGATATTTATCTGCCAATTGATGGCAACATTTTTTAAAATTAAATAATAATTATAACTATCATGAGAGATTAACAGCTTTTGTTTTTTAGATTTTTGAACTATATTTTACAAAGCACATATTAATTAAAGATTTTAAGGTAATATTCAAGAAATTAAATAGTGAAAATATTTTTCAAATTAATACCAAAGACTCAATATTATCACCTCTATACATTTACAATTTAATCAATAATTCTTGTTTTAAAAAATCAATTTTTAAGCAAAAATTATAAAAGTAGTTAAATACTTTTAAGACAGGCTTTAACCTGAATCCTATGCACCTTGGAATTTTTTATAATATTCAAACAACATCTTTAATTGCCAACAGAGGGACCTCTCAAATCACAACACATGATAGAAACTTTTATAAAGAGAAGAGCATCCATATTATCTTTAACCTAACTTTTTACTTATATAGACCAATCTGAAGCATCTTGATTTGGGAGCATGAAGTTGTTATTCTCTCCACTATTCAAGTCCACTATTTCCTTTACAAATTAACATTTGCAAAATCTTGCAATTTACAATGAGTTAATATTATGATCTTTATACTGGAAATATATAAACTATTGTAAAGTTGTAATTATTTCTTAAGCACACAGATTGGCCTATATAAGTGGAAAGTTAGGTTAAAGATAAGACACCCACTCATCTTTATGAAAGTTGCTATCTTGTGTTGTGGTTTGAGAGGTCCCTTTATTGGCAATTAAAGATATTGTTTGACAATTATAAAAAATTTCAAGGTGCATAGGATTCAGGTTAAAGCCTGTCTTACAAGTATTTACATATACGTCCTGTGTGCTTAATAAATAATTACCACTTTACAAAAGTAGTCAAAATAAAAGTGTAAAGACTAACAGAAAAAAAAGAAATAGTTACTTGAAACAGAATAAATTATTTCAAAAATTATGGACATTAGATAAATATTGCAGAGCTTAATTTTTATCAATCAAAGATACAAAAATAGAACACTTTTAGTTTAAATTGAAAGGATAAATTCTAACTGAATTGATAGCATTTAAACTAATCCTAAAATAAAATTATCAGTAATAAACAATCTTAATCTGCTGATTCATCTTGAAATAAAAAAGGGGAAGATAGGACATTAAAGTTAATCAAAATGCTCAAATTTGAGAGTAACAAAATTTGCTTTGTGATGTTGGAATCAAAGTATATCTTCATAATACTTTAATAGACCAAAATGATTACTGGATATTATAAAAACAAATGGTAGTGATAATGTAGAAATTAAACAAAAGTAAAAAAAGTTAGTTATCAAAGTAAAATGTAATGAAATGTCAGAAGCTAGTATTCAAATTAAAAAATTTCCAAAATAATTTGGAAATAAATAAATTGAACTAAATAAGAAATTAAAGAGAGAGAAAACAATAAAGAATTTTAAAAATATCATAAGTGACTGAGCTTTAGCCAAGATCCAATTATGGTGTTGTTGACATAACATTCTGATATGGAGGATAATATTAAATCAAGATATTTATAAAATTAAAAAAACAATGAATAAGTACATGTAATGTGTATACATCATATAGAAAATCAATTGTAAACCAAATAGAAAGTAGGAATAAAATGATGGACAATTCTATGTAAGATGATCTTACATTGCTTATTATTATAATGATCTGATTTCATTTCAAGTATGTATGATACAAAATTCAACTTGTAGCATCTAACTATTTAGTCAGACATATGCGCACACACACATATTAACTATCCCCCAACACCTCTTCTACTTTTTCTATCAACAAATACCCAGGGCACCAATTCTATTGATCATAGAATAAACTACTAGACTGATCTTGCTTTAAAATTATTAATGAGACTCTTATAATACTGTCCTACCTTAGCTTAAATCAGTTGGGGGCTACAGAGATCTATGAGGTGTAAAATGTATACTAGATATGGGAGGAAGCATTATAATTAATAGGAATAAAACATCTATAATGTTTTACAATAAATACATAATTAAAATTGGTAAAGTTGTACCCTTTAAATTTACAAGTTATAGTCTATATCTCATCTCCTCCCATCATCTACATGCATTGAACAATCTCTACTGTGTGATAAAATTAAATTAATAAAATAAAGATGTAATGCTGATTAACTATACTGTATAGTAAGGTAGAATTAAATACAAGATAAAATAGAACACTTTAATTTTTAATTATACAGTAATTTAAAATAAGCAACTATATTAATGTTTAATCTAAAATGATAAGTAAATATCTCAGGGAATTAATTTATTGCATGGCTTAATTTTGAATATATACTCTCCAACAACTACTAATTGCTATTATAAAAGTAATGATACAAATTAAGCACTATCCTAATAAAAATGGTAGCTAGATAATGAAAGAAATAGGGTGGATTTTGATCTCAAGTCATCATCTAAATAATTACTGAGTAATGAAATTTTCAGAGAATCATTATGGTGTTTGGATCAAGAAAAGCAACATCATCAGATCTGGACATATTATGGAATAGTGCAACCATATCATATTGGATATGTAGGTGTGTGTGTGCATGTATGGAAATATAGAACATGAATGCATGTCAAAGAAGAATTCTGAACAAGCTTTTAAATAAATAAAACATTTATTACAAGATAATTTAAATAAATATTTGGTTCTATAGTTTACGTGTATACATGTTTTGGTATAATTCTAACATCAATGATTAGATAGTCTACATGAAAATAGATAACACAAAAATAAGCTTTCTGTATTTTATTTTAACATATGCCAGCTATCAATCCAGTTTGATAAGCCTATGAAATGAAATATTATAATACTAGCACCAAAATAGCAAAATATTAAACTAAACTTCTGGATATTTTATTTATAAAATGTATACAAGCTATCAGTCAATTCTGATAAGCTTATGATCCAGAAACATTATAATACTACACTAAGATAACTAAGTATGAAATTAACTTGTTGGTATCTTACTTCAAATACACATACATTACCAGTCAATTCTGATATTCCCATGACAAATAAAACTCTGTTAAACACTGGCACTAAAATTATAAAATCTGAAACTAAAATTATTGGAAGTTTTACTTCAAATGCACATCAAAATAATATGAGAGTGGTTTAAATCTATGAGTAAGAGGTTAAGTTATCTCTCACAAATCAAATAAATAATTCTATTAATTTGCTATACTTTCTTTTCTTTTGTTTGCTTATTCAAAATGAGGATGAAACATTCTGAGAGTTGATAGTATAAAAATCTAAATAGATATGATTTGAAACAATGATTAAAGTTATATATATGTTAATGGTGGATTTTCTCCATACCTTCCAAATTAATAATATTTTATGCATGTGTCTGGATTATGCTACCTGTTATAAAATAATTAATTTAGTTAAATCCAATTGGTTTACTTATGAAATTGGGATAAATATCATAATACGGATGATGACAATGGCCAACCAAGCTGTTCTGCAAGAAAAATCAATTCTACCTTTATTTTCCTTTCTTATCAGCAAACTATCTTACACTTGGCTATGAATAGATGATGGGAAAGCATTCTACATAAATACATGAGGGGTGAAAAGACTTGTAGTAGCATTTATCATAAAAAAGCTTGTTTAGAGTGTTAGCATGCTCTTAAGTTTACATATTGGTAAATGCAAGCTATATATAAGTCATGTGACATCTGACTTTTTATTATTACTAATCTTTTAAATAACCAAAACACAGTGACTCCCTAGTCTAATTCTGAGGCTTCAAACAAACTGGTGTGGACATTTCTCATCACTGAAAAATAAGGGAAATACACTACTTGACTTCACATACTATAATTATCATAAAATACAACTACTTAATCTGGAAACATAATCCAATCAAATCCCTAAACTTTTCACTTCTTTTTGGCATATTTCATCATCCAAAACCAATGGGAACTAAATTATTTCCATTTTTAATTCAAACATTATTATAACTGGATCAAAGAACAGACAGGTATATATGCATAATAATGCATAAACAATTTCAAATCACATTTGATAAAGAAATACTGTATCGACATTAATTAATAAATTATAAAAGAAATAATGAATAAATCTCTCATTTCTGACAAAGTATAATATTTTAACTTGGAAACATAATAATTATTACTAAATAAGCAAGACAAAATAACTCTTTGGTATATTTGGAATTAGCCCATAAATTGAAACAAAAGTTTTGGTTTCAGATAAACAACAAATCTTTAAATTTGGAGTAAAATAATTGTTGAGAAATAAACGTCATAACTTCTTGAAAAGCAAAGATAAACAATAAATTTATGTTACTATCCCTTCTCAAAAATGAGCTGTTAACTACTAAATAATGAATGGATATTTCTATTGCTAGCACATGCATATAGAAATATAAGTACATAATAAAACTATACTAAAATGACCACTAATTACCTATTATAATAGTTCTCCATATTATACTTTTGCAAGACATTCTTGAAGAGAGAAATAATAATAAAATAATAAAAAAATGTAAGACAAATAATTAATCTACCTATCTATTAAATGCTAACAAAATAATAAATATTAAAGCTTTTTTTTTATTAGCTGGAACAAAAAGTTCATTTATAGTCTATAGATGACATATCTTACTCATGTACTAAATGATGATCATTGGTATAATCATAAATATGGTTAAACACATAACAATTTCCTGCAGGGAGATAATCAATATTAATTAGATCCAATTGGATAGCATTTCAAAGTTCTCAGCAATAGCTAATGAAACCACTGGCAATATGGCATAAGTTGAACAATAATTTATTATTTAATTCATTAGACATATTTAAGCATTTATTCCAAGTTTTCAAAAAGGCCATTCACAAAGCAAATAACTAATCATGTTATAAAATCCATTTAAACTCGTGAGCTTATTAATAATATACTTTAATAAAAAAATTAAATGCAAATGATGAGAACAATAAAATATAAGGAATTCATATCCAGTTTCATGCTCTTCTACCCATTCATTTATCAGCACATTTAGAGATAAGTCGATAATTCATTAATTATAGGTCACACATTTCATTTTTTATTTCCAGATACAAAATGGTTAGGTATATATTTTATCAATAATAATAATAAAGCAGGTTAGAATAAGTTATCCACACACATCCTTCCATTTAATCTTTTTTCTTTTATAGTTAGCAAAAATTATCAACAAAGAGTCTCTGAAGTGTTTTATAAGAAAGTTCAGCATAAATTTTACAGAATAATAATAAAATTCACACATTCCAGTTATTTCTTTAGTGTTAGAGATTAAATCTAGGTAAATCAAACTTAATATTAGAAATAAAATTTAGGCAAAATAGATTTGAAATATAAATACGCATTTCACTTATTTCTTTAATATTAGAAATTGAAGTTAGACAAAGCACATTTATAATATAGACACACATACACATCTCAAATGATAATTTTAGAATTTATATTAGTCAATTAGAAGTAGGGAGATGTACCTTATTTTTGAAATGATTTACATCTGCATATTTCCTCTTTATTTTCCTCAGTAGAACTTCTAAGCTGTTGTCATCCAGAAAATCAATAGTAATCTTTTACCTTTAAGCTTGGACCATGAAAGAACTAACTTGTAGAAACAAAATTGTGCTAAAACAAACTTTTTATGAAGAGAGAATTGTTGAAATGAGAAAAGCAAAGGCAACTTTCTGTAAAAAGATTCCCCCTTTATATCAGATTATTACCCAAGCATCTGTTCTCCCATCAATCCAAGGTCACTCAAAAGTTCAACACTAGGAAAAAAAGGTTGCTCTGCCCATTGCATTGAGCTAATTAGTTCCAAAATATGCAAAAATCTTTCTGTCTTGAAAAAGAAAGAAAAAATCATTTTGACTTTAAAAAAATATTAAATTGAACCAAGAATAAAATATTCTGTATTTCTAAAGTAACAAAAATAAAAACTAATGATAATTATTTTAGCAAATAAAATATTTGAGAATGTATTTAATGTTTAATAATAAACTGGTCCAGTGATCCATTAATTCATTTAAATTGTGTTTAAGCTGGTTATCCAAGCTATTATTTTGCTATGAGACATGATATTTGGTAATACAATGAAGTACATGAATGGAAAATGAAGATGAAAGATGGCACAAGCATACATGAACATCCATAAATACTGTACTATAGGTACTAAACCAATCTGACTAAAATGAGTTTCTATGATGATGAGCTAAACATATTGCACTATTTACAGTATTGATTGAAATATTAAAAGCAAATAAACCAGAGAATTACCTAAACAACTATCAATACTGTTCTGCAGACAAATAAAACAAACTTGGATCAACCTAAACTAAACTGACAATTTCTGTGACAAGCCATCCCCCTTTTTATCATTAAATACTCACAGAAGAATATTAATGATCCCAAAACCTTCAAACTATATCTATAAGTGCTTTAAACATAGTTTTAGGTTATTAATAGAAATAATTTAAAATTACAGGTTATTTCATTTTTTTAGTAAGATGCAATCAGCTGTTACTGATATAGTGCTATATAATTACAATTAATATTTCTGATGCCTATCCAGAAGGTTACAATATATATATATAATTTCTTATAGTCATTTTCCAGTAATTTATGTTGACAAAAATTTATAAACACTTAATCAATCAAATTATATATAACTCAAAATAATATACAACTGGTTTGTATGCTATTTAATTTAATATCATCAAATGAATTATAGTGTTGATAATAGAATAGGAATTATTTATATAATTACATGTGACAAATGCAAGGGTATATATATAGGACAATCAGGGAAAAGTGCAACTGAAAGAGCTAAAGAACATAATAGAGCAATAAAAAGAAAGATGCTAGTCTGCATGTATTCATTATTTAGAAACAGGGCATGTAATAAATTGTAAGGAAAATGTAAAGGTAATAAAATATAATAAAAATTTTAAAAAGAGAAAATATAAAACATTATATATACAAAAAACATAGATAAATGCATTAATATGGTCAGGAAAGTGATCACTGCTAGATAATTGGAAGCTGTAATATGTAAAAATGTATAGGTATGTATACATGTATATGTATTGATAATATAGGAGAGGAATTGTTGTTTGTTGATAGATAGTAGTTATAATGTAGAAAAAAGATGAATAAAAGAATGTATAATGGATATATATATATATATATATTAATATTGTCAATATATATATATATATATTAATATTGTCAATGGTTTGATAAAGTTGGAAGGGAAATTGTTAGTATTAAAAAATAGGAAGCTGTAGTATGTATGAATGTATATGTATTGATAGTATAAGAGGAGAATTATTTATTTGATGACAGATAGTAGGTATAAGAAAGAAAAAAATGAACAAGAAAATATATAGTGGATGCACAAATATATGTAAATTTATAAAAATAATATTTTTTTAAATTTTTTCATGGTTTTATTTCTTTGATGAGCACTAGAGTATATAAAGCTGTAGACCGTTTATTGTCATATGATTAATTTTAAAAATGGCATCTTGAGAAGATTCATTTGTGAATGAAAATTGATTTGATGACATTAAATTAAATTGCATACAAACTAGTTGTCTATTATTTTGAGTTATGTATAATTCGATTAAGTATATATATATATATATATATATATATATATATATGTAATATTAAAATCTATATATATATATTAAATACAGTAAAATTCACACAAATTTTGAGTTATTTCATTAGAAGTACTTTCGACTATATATCTTGTAGTTATAAAAAAAAAATTGTCAAATGTTAATGAATCATCAATCATCAAACATTAAAATAACAGAATTGTGGGAAAACTGAACTGAATTGAATTATGAGATGTCTCATTTTAATTATTCAATGTTATATAGTTGACAAAGATTACAAGATATATAATGAAAGTTCTAATAAAATAACTTTAAATTTGTGTGAATTTTACTGTATTTAATATATATATATAGATTTGAATATTACATATATTTTGGAAAGAATGAAAGACATCAAACTTAATTTATTAATTATATATTGATAAGAAATTTTAAAACTTTGTTCCTTAACATTGACACTAATCACTTCAGATAAATGCATTAATGGTTATTACTAGTTATTTTAAAATATGGGTGCTGGATATCATTATGGTTATTTGAGTTTTTCAGATGTCTTTATTCATATGTTTGTAAGAATATGCGATGGAGTGGTCATTTTAAGTATATCTATATAGATCAAGACCCCAATATTTTATATAATACGTTATCAAACTTAGTGGAAAAAAATTTTGAAACTAAAAAAGAAAAAATGCTAGAACAAAAAGCATACATAAATATAATGAATCAAATAGTTATATTAAAATAAAACCAAACTATATGTTTTCTTGGGAACCAACAGTCAGAAAAATTAGGCTATATTAAAAAAATACACACACACCTATATAAATCTCGTTTATATTTCTAAATTTTCATATATATACAAGTCTAAAATTTCAATTATTTTTCTTATACAATCATTTTCAAAATACATAATCTAATAAAATATATAAACATATTGATATATATTATACATATGTAGAATGTCATACAAATATCAAGTGCATGCCATTTATAAAAACTATTAAGTCACCCCTAATTTAGACAAAGTATTCTATTTATATTATTATCATTTATGCTTTTTTTAAAAAGAAATTTTTTTTTAATATTTAAACACTTTATTTTTTATCAGATTATTAAATTACTTAAATTTAGAATTAAAAAGGACATGTAATATTGTAATAAATTTTTAATTTTAATTTAATAACCAAAAATTTTTTAAATATAAAAAAATTCCCTTTAAATACATTCAGAGAGGTAATAAAAAAAAGTAAAAATAAAGGAATGGTTATTGTTTGGAATGTCATGTGACATTCAATCGTAAAAGAAACGTATTGAATTTGGTTCTAGAAATATGTGATTTTTCACTTTATTGGAATACCATTGTTTAAATCATATAAAGTAATCAAGAAAATCAAATTCACTTGATCTAAGAAAAACTATTTTATAATTGATTGTTTTTTTGTTTTCTTTAACTTGTTTGCAATACATATTCAAAATAAGAAATGTTATTTAAAAACAACAACAAAATAAATCTAACTTTATGTAGTTCTATGAATATAACCTGCTTGGTCAAAAGCAAGGCTAAACTGTAGCTAATTTGTAAACTTTTTAATCTTCCCTTTGTAACAAACTATGCTCTGTATTGAATTAAAGAAATATTTGATTATTTTTAACATCCTTTTATGCTTAATTCTTTATAATGTATATCAAAAATATTTATATTACTTATGTACATGCCATTCTTTCCTAATCTTGCTTCTAACCATTGCTAGATCTTTATTGGATAAATATTACATTTTATTTGAATAATTTTCATGATACATATTGATCAAAAAGCTGTTAGATTAAAATTGAATTTATCATTGTCATCCTATACTTTGTTTCTAAATACTATAGGCCAAAAGAATTTGACCACATAATTGAAAATTTTAAAATAAGATATGTAAAATATTTTAAAATTAAAATAAACAGGATTCTGATATTGAGACATCCTTGCACCAGCTTTGAATTACTATATGGAAGATGGCTAATAAAATCCAACTAAAATTTTTACTACAAAGAGAATACTGTAAAACAAAACTGTTTGAAAATGGGATGAATTAAGAAAGTCTAAATTCCTTTATGATTTAATGTTTTCTTAGCATATAGAAACTATAATATTATTTCTACTTTTTAAATTATTCTAATATGGCAAAAAGGTTTTATAATTTCATTTTTGGATAGAAATAACATCTGTGATTGCCATATTTAAACAATGACATAAACTTTATCTATCATTGAAATACAAATAGTATCGATCTATGCTCATTTTGGGTAATATTTATATTAGTGAAAATATATAAAAAGGCACTAATTTATAATTAAAAGTGTGATGATTTCATGTCTTATTTACCTCAATTAGGCCATATTAAGCAATGGAGTTATTTTAATAAATTAGGAATCTTACTAGACTGAATTTAATGATAAATTGTTTATGATAATTGACTGTAGGGAGCATCACAGTGGCTTCATAGCAATATTTATAATGTCAAAAAGATTTATTTTAGTTTGGTGCATAAATAGAAACATTATCAATATGATAAAATCATGATATAACATTGTTTATGAAATCTAAATATTACCAATTTAACATTAACAAATCATTTATTCCTCCAGTTCACAAAATATTTGATAAAATGAGACTGGTGTTCTATTCTAGTGCTATCCATAGTAAGTTTGAATAATCATGATTATAAGAAACACATTTGGGAAAGATCAAGAATAAAATGAATCCACCTATTTTTGGAGCTCTGATGTTTTTAGGCATATCTTTGTCAACATTTTTGGTAATTCAAAATAAAATTAATTTATCAGTCGTATGGAATATGGCACTAAAGCGCTATTAAACTCATAATCAATTTTACAAACCTGAAGATCCTGAAGAGAGAATCTCACCTTGATTATAATTATTAAATAAGTTTTAATATGTAAACTTGATCAATGTATATATAAAGAAAGGGAATAAATCACTCTATTCCAGATTATGAATTAAAAGCACTCTAAATGGTCAAAAAGGATCAAGAATAGAATGAATCCACCTATTTTTGGGGCTCTGATGTTTATAAGCATGCTTTTGTCAACATTGGTGGTAATTCAGATTGAAATTAATTTATCAGCCTGATGGAATATAATACTAAAGAGTTAGTAAACTTATAATCAATTATACAATGCTGGAAACAGATTCTCACTTTTAACACTTTGATTGTAATAATTAAATAAAATTTAATATCTCAATGTATATGTTCACCATCTAAAATTATAAAGATTTTTTACTTTGAAAAATAGTCACTTATAACATTATTTAATGGAAATGAAACAAACATGCATTTATATTTTTGTGAAAAATGATCTTCCAACAACTACACTACATTTTGACACATTTTGACTAATAACTTTTTCCTCATTGCAATATTATCTAATATTCACTTACAAAATTAATTCCTTTCCTTTTTAAAAGATTGTAAATGTGTTTAACTATGTATTTATATACACATTTTCTAGTGGAGCAAGTATCATATTTGTTTATGAGTGTAATAACTCATTAGGGCCATATTCCATCTCACTGATAAATTAATTTCATCCTCAATTACTAACAGTGTTGACCAAGATATGCTTATAAATATCAAAGCTTCTGAGAATAAGTGAATTCATTCTATTCTTGATTCTTTGTTCAACATTTAGAGTGCTTTTAATTCATAGCCTGGGTGAGGAAGAGTAATTTACTTTCTTGTTTATATACACATTGAACTATATTTAATTTAAAGTTTTTACTTATTAAATCTTACTTAATTATTACAATCAATGTATTAAAAATGAGATTCTGTCTCCAGCCTTATATAATTAATTATAAAAATAATAACTCTTTAGAGTCATATTCCATCATGTTGATAAATTAATTTCAATCTGAATTCCCATAATTGTTGACAAAAACATGGTCATAAACATCAGAGCTCCAAGAATAGGTGGGTTCATTCTATTCTTGATTCTTTGTTGAACATTTAAAGTGATTTTAATTCATAACATGGGAGAGGGTGATTTACTCCTTCTGTTATACAGCAAACAAGTTTACATATTAAATCTTATTTAATTATTACAATCAAGGTGTTAAAATTGAGATTCTGACTCCAGCCTTCTATAATTGATTATGAGTTTAATAACTCTTCAGTGTCATATTTTACCTGGCTGATAAATTAATTTCACTTTAAATTACCAAAAATGTTAACAAAGGTATGCTTATAAATATCAGAGCTCCAAGAATAAGTAGATTTATTCTATTCTTGATCCTATGTTCAACATTTAGAATGCTCTAAATTCATATCCTGACAGAGGATGATTTACTCTCTTTGTTTACATATTCATATATAAGTTAAGTTTGATGTCTGTATCCATTCCACAATATATGTAATATTCAAATCAATATATATATATATCAAAATACAGTAAAATTCACATAAATTATATAATTTTAGAAGTACTTTCGACTATACATCTTGTAGTCTTTATCAACTATGTAACAGTGAATAATCAAAATGAGACAACTTTTCACAATATCCATAATTCAATTCAGATTTCCCACAAATTTTAAAATAACAGAATTGTGGGAAATATGAATTGAATTATGGGTATTGTGAAAGGTTGTCTCGTTTTGATTATTCACTTACACAGTTGATAAAGACTACAAGATGTATAGTCGAAAGTACTTCTAAAATTATATAATTTATGTGAATTTTACTGTATTTTGATATATATATATATTGATTTGGATATTATATATATATATATATTGTACCAGATCAAAATTGTGCTAGGGTTTTATTTAATAGTCCCACAGATTTGTTACAGCATTTGTAATAAAATAAAACTGCATCTCATCTGTTGATTATGATTTGTAACAGATTGGAAATAAGGACAATAATAACAACAATTATCTTATAAATAATATTGTGTTTTTGTTAGAGAAGCTATTTATAATGAATAAAAATGATAACAAAAGATGAGGAAAATAAATAATTGAGATACCATTTATTATGATATAAGCCTAATCTAAACGTTAAATGTTATTTATAACTGAATAAAATGATTCATGAATGGATCAAATTAATGATTTTAATATATATTATGAATTTAGAAGCTATTTATAATAAAATGAAAATAATAAAAATAAGAAATGAAAACTTTAGTATACTTAAAACATGAATTGTAACTAAGTAAAATATAATCCAACATTGATCACTAATTATAACTAAATAAAATGAAAATAATGGTAATAAAATGAAAAATAAGACAATACTAACAAAGCAATAATATCTCAAAGCAGTAATATGCCTTTATTAGATATATCGATTGTAATAAAATAAAAAACTTAATCATGAAAAAATGCATTATTAACCTAATTATATATATTAATCTATTCTTAATAAAATAGATAAACTTTTCTCTTTAAAACCCTATAAATTCAGAATATCAAATTGTAATAAATATCCTAATACTAAATTATCATAAAATACAATACACAAGATTAATTAATCTAGCATATCTCACCACCTTTGCCAATTTATAATCAAATAACCTTAAAGTTTACAATATCCAATCCTGACAACATAAAATAAATGAGAGAGATTCTTATTTGACTCTTATATAAATACTATTAACAAATGACAATGGATTATCCTTCAAACCAATAAAACTAAATTACATAACTTTAAATTATAATTAATCTAATATGTCTAATATTACTAATAATCAATTATAATTAAATGTCCATATCAAAGATTTATATTTAAATTAAATTTATGATGTATATTGAGGTGTTTTTAATTTAATAAAAGTAAATCATTCTATTTAATAGGATTCAAATACCAATTTCAGTAAGTGCTGTTACCAATTTTATAATATAATAAGATTATCATATTTATAACTACATACTAAATTGCTTAACATTTATCAAATAAATAATAATCTAAAAGAATATGCAGATATTTAATTATAATTGCCATTAATTATCCTAAACTATTAATATATTTGTGCCTTATAGATTATCAAACTAGCTCAGATATAAATTTCTATCTTAAAATAACTATTACATATAATTAACAAAATAATTATGATAATCTGCTAATTACTTATTAAATATCTAGCAATCAATTTGTTACTATACCATAAAGAAAATAGTATGCAATTGTTACTATACCATAAAGAAAATAGTATGCAATTGTACAAACACCAATCAAATAAATTCCAGGACTGTCTTATGAGTATTTATTATAAACTGTATGATGTAAGTCAATCCATAACTATTATCTGTCAAAATATTATTAGTCAATAGGTTTACTTTATAAACTGAATGACAACTAAAGCAAATATACTTGTTTTAAATGAATTTAAAATTTATTAACAATAAATATAAAAAAATAAGTGGCAAATAGACAATAGATGTTTGAAACATATACTATAATTAAATATTATGAAATATATTCTCCATATTAATAAAATAGTTGTTTATACATTAAAATTCTCCTATAATTTATAATATGTGAAATGAAAAAAGTGTTGTTACACATATTTTTGAAATCTAAGAAAGTTAATAACACTTTTCTAATCTTCATAATAAAATTATTAACTGAAATGAAATATAATAATTATAAGTTTTCTTATTTGTTCACTTTACTTTTCAAATAAAATACCAATGAATAATTATTACAATATAGTTCTTTTAGATTTTCAATACTTATAAGATATATATTCAAAAATAATTTGCAGTTAATGAATAAGATAATAGTACTTTAAATCAAAGTTTTAATTATTAAAATTTAAGATATAAATGTAAATTTACACTAAACTTAACTCTCTTTTATTTCACATATATAAGACAAACAATCATCTACCTTAAGATGTTACACAATTAAATACAGAAATAAAAAAAATACATATTAACATATGACCTGATTTACTGTCCTCCTGTATAGCAGTTTCAAGTAACACAATAGTTCCAATGTCTATTCCATGAGCTATAATTTTAATGATATTTATTAATGTAATCCAAGTAAAAGTATCAAAAATAGTTATCCCAATAATGCATATTTTGTTAATTCCAATATTTTCCACTATTAAATTTTACCCTTCATTTTTCAGGTATTTAATATTATAATGGCATTATGAATGAACAGATACTGATCTCTATTTCTAATGGTATGCAGTATAAATAACTGATCTAAATTCTGAATTTCAACACTTCATTGATAGTATAAAATTATATCTGCAGATGAAAATAATTCTCATATACAATATTATATTGTTAGCTTTTGTATTTCATTATTGAAACATTTTGTTCACCTGCAATATCCATTTGTAGTAGGGAATAGTAAGATGATTTGAACACTCAAAATTACTTTTTTACTCCTTTAACAAAATTTCTATAATCCTGTTCAGTTTCTTTGGACATATACAATTCTTCTTATCTCATCATTTTATAGTTAATAAGTATGTACTTTTAAAATCAATCAATAAATAAAAATATGAAAGAGCTTACATTTGCATCTATGAAGGTCAGAACATCAGAGAGCAAATTCAAACCATTCAGTCCCTTTTATAACCTTGCAAAATTAATGTCATAAAAAACCAAGGTTGCATTTTTTTTATTGACTTACTGAAATCACTCTGCATTTCACATGTAAAATCTCTTTTATAATAATAACATTAATATATATATATATATATATATATATATATATATATATATATATATATATATATATATATATATATATATATATATATATATAATTACATATAACAAATAACATTTACACTTTAAAATTCAAATGATATTTTTTTTAACTCATCACAAATAAAAAGAATTTACACTACATTCTTACAATACTGCACTAGAAATATATATATATATTATTCCAATAAAATATTACTTATATCATATAAACCTAATAAGAGTCACATTTGAGACCTTAAATATTCATGTATATTGTTTTTCTGAAGGTTTGTGATGATGGTGTTCTAGCTGTATTTTTATATTGGACTATTTCCATCATCTAATATGTGTGTTGAATGTCTTTAGAAAAGTTTAATTTTTAGTTAAATATTCCAAATGCATTCAACTGTTAGTAATATCACAGCAAACAGGTTAGTATATGCACCAAGGAGGAACCTCATAGATAAGTATATGAAATTACTACATACTGTTGCCTTTGGCAGGATGGCTCAGTTGGTTAGAGCGTTACCTTAAATTTCAATAATCAAGAATCTAAGGACCCAGGTTCGAATCCCATGCTAGTACTGTCACTGGTCAGCCAGCAACACCTGAAGAAGAGGGGAGAAAAATACCTCTCGAAACATTGTGCATATACTAACCTGTTTGCTGTGATATTACTAACAGTTAGTGCATATACTAACCTGTTTGCTGGAATATAACTTGTTTGCTGGAATTACAACGTGGAACAACGTTTGGGATATACACGTTGAGCTTTGAAATTAACAAAATAAATTCAAGCAACACCTGATGAAAGAATAAAAATATAATTAATTATTCATGAATGCAATAACCAAAACACATATAATAATAATAAAAATTATTAAAAAGCTACAAGCTTTATTATTAAACCACCACATGATCACCATTTCTTATGCATGCTCATAACTGTTATTAAAACAGGTAAAACTTTCAATACAGTAGTGCCACTCAGTCCAAGCCAGAGCAATCAATGGATACCAGAAGGATTGTGCATAAAATCCCTATCTAATGCCTACTCATCCAATATCCCCAGACTAGATTCTGGCTTGTGGCCTTTGTCAGTGAGAAGCCTCGGATCTGAGAGCACTGCACCTAGATCTTAGGATCTAATGCAACCCTCCAATTTCCACCTTTTATCTCTACTTAACTACAAAACTATGAGAATAAAATTGAAAACACAATAATATTTTCAATCTAAGCTCATTAGCTTATGTAGTCATATAGGTCGGAATTCAGTTCAGAACCCATACATTTTGGTGTCTCTGGTTTTTTAATAACCATAGTCACCACTATCCTATTTGGCCAGATTGGTATTAAACCATCAAACATCACATAACCATTATTTCTTATGCTTTCTCATAACTATTATTAAAATAGGCAAGACTCTCCATAGAGTAGTGCCACTCAGTGCAAGCCAGAGTAATCAATGGATGCCAGAAGGCTTGTGAGCAAAATCCCTATCTAGTGCCTACTCATCCAATATTCCCAGACTTGTTTCTGGCTTGTGGCCTTTATTAGTGAGGAGCCTTGAATTACTCTGGCTTGCACTGAGTGGCACTATTTGCCTGTTTTAATAATAGTTATGAGCAAGCATAAGAAATGGTGATCAGGTGATGTTTGGTGGCTTAATACTAATCCTGACTAGTACGTAGTGGTGGCTATGGTTATTAAACAACCAAAGACTTCAAAATGTATGGGTACTTAACTGAATTCAGATCTGTATGACTATATAAGCTAATGAGCTTAGATTAAAAAAATATTGTGTTTTCAAATTTTATTCTTATAGTTTTGTAGTTAAATAGAAATAAAATGTTGCTGCTGGAGGGTTGCATTAGATTCTAAGATCTAGATGCAGTGCTCTCAGATCCAAGGCTTCTCACTGATGAAGGCCACAAGCCAGAAACTAGTCTGAGGATATTGAATGAGTAGGTACTAGATAAGCCTTCTGGCATCCATTGATTACTCTGGCTTGCACTGAATGGTACTACTTTATGGAGAGTTTTTCCTGTTTTAAGTTTATTATTTATATACACATTTTAAATGAATAAAATTATTTTATAATGTTGCAATAATAATAATAACACATTTTTTGTCTTAATATTTCATTGTCATAGTAACCTATTTTAATGCTCTTTGGTTAATATATTCTATATTAAAATCAAATAAAAAAAATTATACTAGGAATTCCATCATATACTGAATTTACATAAAATTTCAGTTGGTACAATATATATATATATATATATATATATATATACTGACCACAATTATATATATATATATATATATATATATATATATATATAATTGTGGTCTGTCTATAGGCAGTATTATTAACAAACTTACCAGACTTACCATTGCCCAAACATTTTCTTTAACTATAATTATTGTATTTAGGTAAGACTATTATTTATTCCAATTTACTTTTACATGATTAAACATTTCTAAAATAAGACATATTTTTAAATATAATTAATGTGAGACTCATTTATCTATAAGCAGATCACAGCACCTTAACATTAAACAAATACAAAATATTTATTCAATGGCATGAGAATACCCAGATACTCCTCCTTATTAAGTATCTACATACTCTCATGTCTAACAATAATATCTAATATATCATATCATATCTATAACTATTAAGTTTTAATTCAGTCATTCATTAAATTAATCTGTTATACAATTACAGATAAACTTTGATTCCTATTATTTTTGATAATTAAGATTGGAAATAATCATAAGAATAACTTTACAATAAGGAGATCTAAGGATAATCATTGATTTTATTAATTCTTCATACTACCTATGGAATATCAAGAGGGATTTTACGGATTTCCATGGGTAGTGCACAAATTAAGAAAGGCTTATAATTTAAATCTATAATCAAGCTTTATACTTATGTTCTTTAATACTTATTTTTAAAATAATATTGTTAATTAAACTGTAATTAACACTAATACTTTCAATAGTAATTAATTTACCATTTAATTTCATATTAATAGACCCACCTTAATAATTGGCAATGTCATCAATGACCTATGGGATCAAGGCAGCTTGTAGCAAGTAAAAATCTTTATTAAGAGATGTGTGCTTATTAAACTGCTAGATTTCTCTAAACTGAATTGATTTCTCATTTTAATTTCAACCTGTACATTTTGAGTTCATGTGATGCTGTGACAATGAGCCCAGAAAAGAAATGCAACATTTAGAACATTAGTAAACTTTCAAAACAATAATTTCCATTCACAAGTAATTTAAAATAACTGTTATAATAAAGTTGTATACAAACATACTATAATAATAATAAAAACAATGTAAAATTAATATTCAGAGTGTTTATAATAAAACAAAACTAATACTCTCCCGTAGTATGTTGGTATATTTACCTCCATGTATATGCTTATATATCCCACATCCAGTTTTTAATTAAACAATCATTCTCCCTTTTTTCTAAATTCAGGGTCTTTTATTTCAAACTTCAAAGTAATAATTGTAATAAAGTTTTATACCTAGTGATAAAGTAACAATATAAAACAATTGAGGAAAGATTGTATAATTCTGGATGTTTACAAGAAAAACAAAATTAATATCTTTATATTTTCCATAAGAAAATATCGTTTTTTGTTTATCAATTAGCACATGTAAACACACCCTGTCCTCTTAATCACACACACATATATATAGTATTGAATATATTATTATTCATTGCATTCTAAAATATTGATCATATTTGTTCATTCAAATCACTAATAATATTTAATAACGACATAACTTTTAAATAACTACTGATATAAATAATTGAATTAATTCACTTATTAATTCCAACTATTCGTTGATTTAGTTCTCCCCCCTCCCCTATTGTACTAACAATTCATAGATTAAGACATATAAATATAAACATTAGGAACAAGTTCTCTTTTTAAACTACCAGCTAAAAAAAAAAAAACATTAAATTTTCCTAGCATTCGGATCTTTCCACACTGCATAAACTGATTATTACTTTCATCCTTTTTTTCTTTCTCTGAAGACTCTGATTATTCCAAGCTTCGCAAAGCATTGGGTTATTGAACCAGTAGTCATTCCTTTTGTTTTTGTTTAGTAATAGAAGATTATTTATGGCTTGCCTTATCCATTCTAGATGGCAGATATTTCCATTTATATTATGCAGTACACTTATGATTTCAATCAAATATATATATCAATCAACATTTTTCTTTCAAAACTCTATAGAAAGTAAGATTCCCACCAGTATTGCTCAGAGTCAATTACTTCTCCCATCAAACTTATTGCAATCGGGATTTTATATGTAGCCTTAATGGCAATGAACACTTTTTAGCTATTATTAATTTAGATCTATTGACTTTTAAAAATGTATATTTAACTGTTTCCCAGAGATTTACTTTTCTTTTATTTGTCCTTGCTGGGTATTTAAGTGTATTCATCTATTTCCTTTTGTTTATCACTGAAATTTATTTTAAACATGGCACAATTATCGTTCTCTTCCAATGAGTATATATGTTGATATTTTTTTAATAAGCACATATTATTCATCTCCGATTATTTCCTCAATATAATAACTTCCATGAGATTATTAGGAATTATTGACTGTAGACTTGCGTAGTAGAAACTGATTAAGTTATTCCATTATTTTAAACATGAAGCTTATATCCAATTATATATATGCAGAGTTAAAATTTATTACTTTTTGTATTTGTAAATAATAATATTTTATGAATTTTTTATCCAACTTTTTAAAAATATATAACAAGAAAAAAACCTAGTTACTTATTTTTACATTGGAGGAAAAACTTTTTTCTTTTTCCTCCTTTTTTCTCTTTAATTTTATAGTAAAAGATTGCTTAACACTAGCTGATTGGTTAATATTGCCCCTCCTTTTTATTAGAACAACATTTATTTACTTGCAAGTTTTTTTTGTTTTTTGTTTAATAACAATTTTGGGAGGGGGGTTAAATATTAAGATATAATACTTTTTAGAAATTAAATAAAGATACAATTTACTTTTTTCTTAATTTTAGATCAGTATTTTTATAAAATTGATAAATATTTACCTACTTTTAAGCATAACATACCCATTTGACTATAAATAATTTCTGTTTTTAAAATCAAATGTGCACAGACAATAATTATTGGTCTCTATAATGCATCATGTTTACAAGATACAATTTCACTGGTTTTAAATACTAAATGATATTAATTGTCCATGTATCTGCATATATATGACTCTATGGGTTATTATTTATATGTAACTTGAGTTGATTGTTTTATCTATCATATCATTTATAAATTTCCATTAACTAAACCCAAGTTCAAACCCTATGATCTAATATGTCATTATTATCTTCTTTTTTTTAAATAAGTAAATATTATTGGGTTTAACAAAATTTAAAATCATACAACAAGATTTTACTTTAGAATAGAGTGGACTAATAAAAAGCGCACAATATATATGTAATATAAATAAAATGTCCGTTTTTAAAACAAAATTGTAATTATAATTGAAATAATAAATTTAATGATTTATAAACTATTATAAACAATCCTTAAATCCACAGAAGTACTTTTGGTTAATTTCTTAAACCTGCCTCAACTGCCATTAAAACTATTATAAACAATCCTTAAATTCGCAGAAGGACTTTTGGTTAATTTCTTACCAAAAGTACTTCTGCAGATTTAAGGATTGTTTATAATAGTTTGTAAACCATTAAATTTATTATTTCAACTATAATTATATATATATATATATTGGTAAAGAATAGGGGTAAAGAGATTATATCCATGTAAATAAAGATAACTTCACCTTCTGATGTTGTCAGGAGATCATCAGTTATTAATTAACATTACTGAGACTTTACAAGTTATTCTGCATTAACTTATACAATAGTTACTTTATGCAGGATTTTAGTAAGTAAAATGTTCCTCTTTACTTCAAACACAAGTTTTTATATAGATTTAAATACAGAACACTATTTTTATAGGTGCCAGACTATAGAATAACAATATAGATTATATTTATATAAAAAGAGTTAACTTTGCCTTTTAATATTGCCAGAAACCATCAGTTATTAATTGATATTCCTGAGGCTGTATAAGTTTCTTTCTATTAACATTTTCAATACATTTCTGGGCTTAAATCCTTATAAAAACTTGAGTTTGAAGTAGAAGATGACTATTTTTACATCACTGAAACCCCAAACAAAAGTTCTATTTGTTAGGTTAATAAAAAAATATGTGCATAGCCTCAGGAATGTTAATTAGTAATTCATGATTTCCCAGAAGTATTAACACTTTAATAGCCGGAACCGCGAAATCACGTTTGTCACCTTTAGATTGCTCTAACTCAGCCAATTTTTTAGTTACATTGATGAAAAAATACCCGTATTAAAGCTTAGAGCAAGGCCTATAAGATTCTGCCATCTTCTGAATTATTTTACAAGTAAGAAATCAATACTAGGAGGTTTTTAAGTTGAACAAAAGAAGAAGGCCAGTTTTGATTGGTTGGATAATCTATTCCCAATCTATTCTCAATTCTTATTGGCTGATGATTCCGTTAAATATTTTTTCATCACTAAAATGAAAATATATATTTTGGAGTGTATTTTTTATTATGTTTCGTACATATTATAAATAATTTTCATAAAATCTGATAAAAATATAGTTATTTTACAAAAGTAGTAAGGTTTTATTAAAAAATTGTATACTTTACACGATTGTAAATTGAAAAAGAAACCAGCCTTGAAAAAGAAACCAGCCGTAGCAGCAATTTTTGACATCTTGTCAAGAGGTTAGATTGCTCCAAGCTGTTTATTTGATTTTCAAACAAAGATTAATGTTTTAGAATATTTTTCTGGCATTATAATGTATTTTTGGTGTATTTTTTAATAATATGCTGAAAGTATAATTATTTTGAGAAAGACGTTAAGATTTTTCCTAAAAAATTCTTAAAAAATTCGTAACGTGAAATCTGGGAGGGATTTAAATGACATTTACAATCTTTCTAATTTGCTCTTAATGTTTTCTTTGATTTTTCCGCTTTTGAATATTTCTATAAAATACAAATAAAAATATATTTTTGAAATAACTTTCGTTTACTTTCCTAACATTACAAATAATTAATATACTTTTTGAAAACGAAACTAAAATTAATATATATTAAAAGATGAAAATATTTGTATCAAAAAGTTTCTCACTTGACCAATTAAAACCAATTAAAAGTTTCAGAGTTTTACTTCGCTTGACCAATAACAAAAGTGATCCATTAAAATGTTAAAAGGCAAAGTTATCTTTATTTATAAAGATATAATCTATTTATTATTATTTTTATCATTGTAAAAATCCATGAAAATATTTAATTCAATAATATGTAGTAGCCTAAAATAAAAATCTAACTTAAATAATAAAAATTATGTTTGTAAAATTACAAACAAATATTTTAATAAAGTCTGTATCTAAAGAAATATGACAATCACTAATGGAACACTGGCTTTCAATTTTAATAGGCATGTTCTTACTTGCTTGCTATTGCATTATGATATTTTACCTTTTTAAATATATTTAAATAAAATACGTTTTTAATACATTTATATAAACTTTACCAAAAATAAGAATAACAAAAATAATTGAATGGTTTATTGCTAGAGATTCCATATGAGATTTAAGCAATGGAAGTGTTATACCAGGACTGTGATCCTTTAATTAGAGTCCTGTCACTGCATTAAATGATGCAAGGTATAATAATAATAATAATAATAATAATAATAATAATAATAATAATAATAATAATAATAATAATAATAATAATAATAATAATAATAATAATAATAATAATAATAATAATAATAATAATAATAATAATAATAGTATATTAAATAATAATAATAATAATACTAATGATGATGATGATGATGATGACGAGGACGACGATGTTGATGAAGAAGAAGAAAAAAAGATAAGAAGAAAACGTTCACAACAACTGAGATAAAAAGCTCCAGTTTTGTTTGCTTAAAATTCATTTGAAGCTTTTATTTTATAGTAAATACTTTTATTTACTGTGCACTAAAATGCAACAAAATAATTGTTTTCTTCAACTACAATTGGCGTCTTTATATTTAATTTAAAATAAAAGCATGGGGAATCCAAAAATTAATTAATTTAATCATTACAAAGTGATGGAATAAATTAATCTATGAACACTCCATGTTTTTATTTTAAGTTAAATTGTGATTGAAGAAAACAATTATTTTTTAGCATTTTATTACATGGTTAAAAAAAAGCTTTTATTATAAAAACATTTTTATACATATATTTTTATTTTTTTAGTATTATGATATTTTTTATAATTCATTTTATTTAAAATGAAAAATGAAAATATTGTCACATCTTTACATTTTAAAAAAAATTCATAGTACATAAAAAATTATGAAAGAAGCATTTAAAAAAAATTACAACCAAGAGAAAATAAAATTTCATTCATTTTGTTAAAAAGCAACTTTTACAATTTATTAAAAGTAAGATTTATTTTTATTCCTATTTTATTTTATCATTAATATTTTTTACAGTAATCTTTTTTAAAAATAAAATCATTAAAAAATATTCCCCACTCTCATATGTATTACTGAAAAATTATTGAACCAATATCAACACTTTTAAAATTCAGTCCACCAATCCTCTACCGTAAATAAACCAGGAAACCAACCAGGAAATAGATTTGCATAACATAAGACAATCAGTTACTTCACAAAGAGCTATGATTATGAGAACCATGACTCTCAAAAGCACTCAGCCTATGGTTTAATAAGATATTAAATATTAGCTTTGTGTTTATGCATTTATAGCACTAGTATTGAATTACTGAAATATTTTAGTGTCACATTAAATTGCTATTGACTTATAGCATAAGTACAAAATTTTAAAGAAATTCATTTTATAGTAGGCTGTTAAATCTTGATTGCATAATTTATTGTAAAGAAACAAGCTAAGTTTCTAACTTACATAAAAGCATTTAAAAATTTAATAAAAAAAAAATTATATATTTACAGATTTATTATTTTTTTTTTTTAGAAAAGTGGAATTGAAGTTTAAAAAATTAAAAATACTAAAGTAATTTTAATTTTAGTAAGTTATATTGCAGAACAATCAATTTTCAATAGGAAATTTAAAGTAGAGTAGAATTATTATCAAGATATCTATTAATTTATATATATATAAATCCATCTTTTTTAAAGTTTATATTATTTCTTCTATTAATATTTTCTAATGTGAATTTTATTGGTTGAGAATAATTTATTGATCAATTATAATAATATTTGTTTATTTTATTAACAAAAAGCACTTCTTTTTTAACTTATAAATGTTAATTAATAAAATCCATTTTTTAAAACATGAATATAATTGAAATATTTAAAAATAACATTTTTCCAATAATTATTTTTTTAAACAAATATTTATTTTTACTTAACTGTAAATTTCATTTTCACATAAATAAAAGATCCTTTTTCTTTTATATATATATTTTAAAATTAATTTATAATTTATTTGTTGCTAATAATACAGATTGTTTATAAGTAAACAAATAATGAAATATCAAATTTATTTTTAACTAAATATATATATATAAATATTGTTTCTGGTAGTGATTACAAGCTTTGATCCCACAAGAGATCAAACCAAGGTAAGGATTGAAATCAGTTTTAATTTTTAATTCATGTCCAATACATGAGAACACCATTATTGAACTAGATCATTGGACTGGTAACCCTGGAAAACCTAACTCTCAGCTGAACATAAGACTCTATATTCATAACAAATTCTTTGGTAACTCATAATCATTTTTATGTCGTATTTACAAGTAAGCATCTTTTACCTCAACATTTTCATCATTATATAACAATTTTATCACTATCATATTGATATCATCATAAATTCATTATTATTATTATTATTATTATTATTATTATTATTATTATTATTATTATTATTATTATTATTATTATTATTATTAAATATTATTATTATTATTATCATAATCATCATCATCTCATTGTCATATTACAATCATCACATAAAGATTAATATTATCTACCTCATCACCATCAACAGTATAAAAATGTTTTATCATTATAATATTTTTACAATTATCATCATATGTATATTTGTCATTGTTATTACATATATACACTATCATCATCACACTTATATTATCATATTGCATATATGTTGCTATTATCATATTGCTATATGTGTGGATATAGACACATATCTTTGATTGGTTACTGTAATGACAATAAGAATAAATAATCATTATATGATCATCATTTATTATGCTTGTTTATAACTGTTATTAAAACAGGCAAAACTCTCCATACAGTAAGACCACAAACCAGAAACTAGTCTGGCAATATTGGATGAGTAGGAACTAGATGGGATTTCATGCACAAGCTTTCTGGCATCCATTGATTACTCTGGCTTACAATGAGTGGCAGTACTGTATGGAGAGTTTTGCCTGTTTTAAGAAAAAAGAAATTAGTAAAATTTAAACTTAAAAATTTTAATGAAGTCCATAAATGTAAATGTACACAAATAACCAAGACTGGATTTAACAATCTATCTATTTGATCTATATTAACACAGATATATGTTTTTTAAAGTTTTTATGCTAAGTCTACATGCTCTGACAATAGACAATATTAAGACAAATCAACCAACCTCAACTAACATATGACAAAATTTTAGTTCGATTATCATGAGTATGTGTAATAATAATTATCGAACTTATCTTAATTTTTTAAAGCCATCTTACAGTCATATCATCCTTTTAGTTATCAATCATATAAGGCACATATAACAATATCACTTTTTTCAGCATTATATCTATTGTTTTATTTACTTATTAATTATAAACTATTTATTTCTTTTTTACTCCTTTTTCTTTTATCTTCTATAAATACCCTTCAAGCCTATATTGTATAAATCTTCAGTTCCAAGTACATTTCATTACAATTTTTTTATGTTTAATTCTTTCCAACTTATCTTTTGTTTTGCATACATATCTTTTAATCTTTCAATCATTTTATCACAGGGGCAAAACTAGTAGTGCCACTCAGTTCAAGCCAGAAAAATCAATGAATACAAAAAGGTTTGTGCATAAATCCCCATGTAGTGTACAAAACTTTTTGCATCCATTGATTACTCTGGCTTGCAATGAGTGGCGCTACTGTATAGAAAGTTTTGCATCTGTGTTAACAGCGTATGTAAGCTTAGGGAATTGTGATCATGTGAAGTTTAATGGTTCAATCATTTTATCTCTACTTTTTCAACTTTCTAAGTTTTTGCCATAACTCAAATAACTTTTAACATGACTATTTCTTCTATCCAATTTTTTAGATATCAAATTAATCAGGAAATTTGTTTTTAATTTTAGTTATAAAAAATACATAGAATAACTCTTTAAAAACAATGTCATGCTGTATAATATATGGCCACGTGATTACTTTTGATTTTTTTTATTAGATTTATTTCTTTAATATGTATTTTTTTTATTTTATATTGAATTTTTGACAAGCTGTGATAATTCTATATAAAAATTTGTTAAGCTGTGCCTAACAATCTATAAGCATTTCAAATTAATCAAAAAAATATAACATAATGAGATCTTCAATTCTAATTCTATAACCAGTAGAATATCAGTTTAGCACCTCATCTAAATATATATTAATTAAAACAAAAAATAAACATAATATAATCTTAATAATCGTTTTATATTTATCTTTTCATAATATATCTTTTGTTTTTACCAAATCTATTGAGTCATATAAAACATTTCTGATAAATCTTTTACTTTTCAAAGGATAAATCTCCTCCTAACTGAGAATATCTAATAACTACAATATTGCATTGTAAAGCAAGTCTCTCCAATAATCTTCCATAAAGGGATAAAAAAAAGATGCATCATTTACCAAACTTGCAAAACACTTGGTGTTAAAAGTTTACACATTTTAAATCTTTTCTTTTATCTTCTGGATAATATTATCTAAGTATCCATTTTCTAATCAATGATTAAATGCACTGGCTATTTTATCTGAAAGAAAAGTGCTAAGTCTATTCAAACCTGAAACAGTTTTCTAATTTTATTCAGCCTTAATTCAAACCCAGGTCAAGAGGCACAATATAAAGATGCATTATTTATTATTCCACTACACTTTCTTTTGATAAAGAAATACATCACATGATCACATCTCCAATACTAGCACATAATTGTTTATAAACAAAGCAAAGCAAAACTCCATATAATAGTGCCACCTGTGCTAAACAGAGTAATCAATGGATGCCAGAAGGCTTGTGCATAAAATCCCTATCCAATGCCTACTCATCCAATATCCCCAGACTAGTTTCTGTCTTGTGGCCTTTGGGTGCTGAACTGAGTTCAGACCCATATGACTATATAAGCTATTGAGCTTAGATTGAAAATATTTTTTGTGTTTTCCAATTTCATGCTCATAGTTTTGTAGTTAAGTAGAGATAAAAGGTGGTTGCTAGAGGGTTGCATTAGATCCTAAGATCTAGATGCAGTGCTCTCAGATCCAAAGCTCCTCACTGACGAAGGCCACAAGCCAGAAACTAATCTGGGGATATTGGATGAGTAGGCATTGGATAGGGATTTTATGCACAAGCCTTCTGGCATCCATTGATTACTCTGTTTAGCACAGATGGCACTACTGTATGGAGTTTTGCTTTGCTTTGTTTATAAAGAAATACACACACACTGACATATATAAACAAAAATAAATGGGGAAAAGTTGATGTTAAGCAAGGAAATTACTAGATAGCCACCAATTGATATAGACATTCCATTTACTTCTATGATTACATCATAAATAATCCATGAAAATATTTAATTTAATATATATACAACTTTCAAAAAACTTAATTTGTTATCTGGATTTCAGACACGATGTGATTCTTCAAAGTCCTCATATTTGTAAATAATATATGTCTGAATTTACTTCTCTAGGGTATTGAGATAAAAATAGACCATCTTTTAGCTGTAAATAAATGCTGATAAATACCATGATTAGTTACTATAGTTTGTAATTTATCTTGAGCAATTTTAATTGGCGGTGACAACATCATCACTGGTTGTTTTTAATTATTACACAAGGCTTTGCCATTTATTTTTATGTTTATATTTTAAATAATTTGTGAAAATATTATCACTTATATATATTATTGATTTTCAATATATTTATGTATTTATAATATTTCAGTAAAAAGTTATAAAGATTGATACATTTTTATTTTGTTTTAGATATTTTTATAATTTATTTACGACTGATATGCTCAGTTTCTGGATAATAAATATTTTTGGAAGTATATTATTGCTAAGTTACTTTTTAAAAAAGTCAAACATTTTACTTGTGTTTCTGAATTGCTTTTAATATGATTAAAAAAAGAGCTATATTAGAATAAATTAAAAATGCAAGTGGTTTTATTGTTACTTTTTATTTTTGGGGTTGTTTTGACCTTAATTATTTTAGATTATTATATAGATTAGCCCA